>OX632367.1:1342438-1536569 GCA_951751655.1 Ophion costatus | reverse complement strand
AAAGATTGAGAGATTGAGAGATTGAGAGATTGGGAGATTGAGAGATTGAGAGATTGAGAGATTGAGAGATTGAGAGATTGAGCGATTGAGAGATTAAAAGATTGAGAGATTGAGAGATTGAGAGATTGAGAGATTGAGAGATTGAGAGATTGAGAGATTGAGAGAGTGAGAGATTGAGAGATTGGGAGATGAGAGATTGAGAGATTGAGAGATTGAGAGATTGAGAGATTGAGAGATTGAGAGATTGAGAGATTGAGAGATTGAGAGATTGAGAGATTGAGAGATTGAGAGATTGAGAGATTGAGAGAGAGAGAGAGAGAGAGAGAGAGTTTGATGAATTTGTTCAACCTGTTGAGTGAAGGTCGGATTAGGCCGTTTAGCGAGCGGTCTGGTGTACTGTGCCGGTTTTTCCTTCGGATAGTTCGTGTGATCGGTCCAGGACTTTGATCTGTGCGAGCCGACGAGACCGTTGACGTCGTCGTTCGGCTCTCCGTCGGGATGACGCTCCGGAGCACTCGGCCAGGAGGGATACTTCTCGTGCCCTGGACCGTAACAAACGCCCTTGAGGCTCGAGGCATCGCGAACCGGTGGGGTTGGCGGTGGTGACGCGTCGTCTCTCTCGTTAAGGGGCAGACTGAAACTGTCGAATCCGAGACTCTCACTGTATCTGAAATAACAAAAAGCCGTTTTTAAAAACTTTCCTTTCGTCTCTTTCGCCCTTATTTTGAAAATATCTGTTTGGTAAATAGTCACTGAACTAGGTGCGCGAAAAAAAAAATTCGCCCCGATTTTACATTTATAACTGAGAGAAAATGAAAAAAGGTTTTATTTGAAAGACAATTAGTTAAAATGTAAGTGATTTTTTTTATTCTGAAAAATTAATTGAATTGTAAGGCAAAATATTTTATTCGAGAAAATTATTGTAATTATAAGGGATTTTTTTTTCAAGATTCTCCTTCATGTTAATTGAGATGTCTATCTGAAGTATCGACATGCGAAATTTTGCGCATGTAGGTTTGAAAGTGAAGAAATTGTGAGGCTGCGATGGACGGATGGACATCATTAAAGATATAGGAATTTCTTTTTTGATTTCGTAACCGTGAAAACCGTATTTACATTATTTCGAGCAGCAATTGTAGCAAGGGACTGCTATGAGGACGATCCTTGATGCTGCACGTCCTCAAAATAACTTTTTTTTTTCGAAGTTGGAATGGAATAATCATACTTTATATATATATTTTTTTTTATTTTAACGGTGTCCTCGTATACCGTAATTTTTCGGTTATCTCGCGATTTTCATCAACATGAATTATTTATGTAAAAATTAGCGTACGAATATTTACAATAAACGATCGAACGAAGAATCTGTGAAAAATATTCGTTTTTTCAAGCGGATTATTTCAGTTCAACGATGTGGGCAAGTTTTGTTTACCCATGTATATACCATGCGTAAAAATAAATAAGAAGTTCGAGAATAATGAGTACTAACCCACTGTCGTTTTTATATCCCGGAGTATTCTTCTTGTAACCCTCGTTGTAACCGGCAATATTGCTTTTTTTATTGACGACGTGATTGTTAGTTTCGAGGCCGGGCTCGTTTTCAGCGGCCGAGCAGCTTCTTTTGCCACCGGAATTCTCCGATTTTCTTCGATAAGCAGCGCTTTGGTTTTCGTTGCTCTGCTTGCAGGCGTAGCTCTCTTTGCCGTTGTACGTGCTCGCGGTACTCTTGACGTAATTACCGGCTGACTGTTGCTGCTTGTGCTCGGGGTGATGAGCGTGACCCGCGTACTTGAAAGACCCCGGGCTGCAGGAGATTGGACCCGGGGCCTCATCCTGGCCGCGATATCCCGGCGGTGACGGTTGAATATCCGTCATCGCGTTACCAACGTCCCCTCCATCCGGGATACAGCTGCGATGAAAAAAAATCGACGATCTCATTCCATACTACCCGACGGAATTTTACGAAAATCAATCATCATTTATACTTTGACTGCAATTTTCAATTAAAAAAAATTAAATTTAAAAAATGTTAAATTTGCGACAACAACAGAAAACAATTTAAATGAATTATCCGAATTGTTGAAAAAAGAGGAATCAAAGCTTGAACAATAAGCTCGGCTGGAACGTCCGGACATGACGAAATTAAGGGGTAAGGCCACTGTGAATTTTTTGAAAAATCGATTTTTTTTTATTGGCTATAAAAAACTATTCGCAAAACTTTAAACGCGTTTTTCTCGAAACATGGTTTTTCAAAATGGCACGCAGCATAACTCGAACAATTTTCATTTTTTTTACTTGAAATTTTAACCAGATGTGAACATTTACATTATCTTGAGAATGTCGATCGGAATTTTCAAGAACTTTATTTGTTGATTTTTTATTAACAAAAAACTTGCCGTTTTTTTCGTCAAAAATCAATTTTTTTTTTCAAACGCACGCCAAATCCACAAAAATTGATACTTTTTAAAATCCGATCGACATTCTCTAGCTATAGCCCTCTAGATTAATGGTTTTTTTTTTGTTCTAGATTCAAAAGTGCACCAGTGGTGCTGCGTGCCGCGGAGCCCTGGAAGCAAAACATGTCCCGGGAGGATAGCTGTGGAACCGCCATTTTGTTTTTTTTTTACTGTAAAAAAATTTTATAATAAAGTTTAATGTATGCCCGATAACACCATTAAAAGTTTTTTTTCAAATACCTTCAATTTCGGGAGCAAAAAATTAGTGAAAAAACCTTTTTTTTTGGGCCGTTACAGTGGCCTTACTCCTTAAAAAGAGAAAACGAAAAGGATGTTTTTTCTCGTTATTTTCATACGACGATCGGTCGAGGAGTGAATTATTCGGGATACAAAATGAAATAAAGAGAGAGTAGAGTATTCTCGGAGTAACGAGAGTTGGCCATCTCCCCGCGATGGCATTATAATCGAACGAATAATTCAATACGACAGATAAGATAAGGAGATCGCGTATTCTTACGATCGTTACAACGGGCTACCGTATGATTTCGTACATACGAGGTGCTCCGTTGTCAAATACGTAACTGTACTTGTTACAAGTATGTATATATTTATACACCGATAGCATATGCGAATATAATTTATTGCGATCGTAATTCGATATGCTCGCTTTCGGATTATGTATATTTTCACGTCCACGATTAATATATTCAAAAGTATCGCCACGTGTGTGCATGTGTGTGTGTGTATGTAGCGTGGCATGTTATAACGTAGCGCAAAAGTTACGCGTTTTCTCTCGACAGGTATGCTATGGTGTACAAGAACGACGATATTAATCTGGCGCACGGACAGACGAAGAGATATCGCAACTAATCGTTTATAGTCCCGATGATGTTTATCTTCTGGTACCACGTACGTACTATAATACCTTATTATATATATCGTATGTATCCGAGTATTCGAGATTACGTAATCGGACCGTCATAAAGGAACTATCCAACCCCCTCTTCCATATATAGACACGGGTCCTTTTTATACACATCCTGCTCGGCATCCTCCTCCCTGCTTGCACATTCGATTCGTGTGTTTCGTGTGGAAACGCTCGACCGACTTTTTCGGGCTTTTTCAAAGCGAGGAATTTTCCAAAATGATCGATTTTTTAGTTTTTTGAATCTCGTACTTTTGACAATATCAATTCAATAATATTGACAAACGACGATTTCTGGTCTTGAAGTTTGCATCGTTGGAACGCAACGAAATATAATTGCTCTCTGATTGCACAAATTTTATTCGGCCAATACCGGCCGTGAAAATCGATCAAACGTTTGTACGTATCTTCATCAAAGATTAGCGACGACAATATGCGAAAGAGGGCTTGATAATGATAAAAATGAAGAAAAAAATATCGTTGCATTCCAACGATGCAAACTTTAACGTCGTTTTATCTTTTCATGTGTTTATTCTTATTACTATCTAAATTCTTTTTTTTTTTGCAATTTTGGTTTAGGGATCCCGAATAAGGATTTTTGAAGAAAAAAAAACAGTGATATATTCAGAGCCTCGATATGAAAAAAATGGGCAATACGAGAAGAAAAGAAATTCGATGCGTTTCGACGATGCAAACTTCAATACCATAATGTTTTTCACGTATGGCGCGTATGTTCTCTATAAGGTTATCGAAAGTATGGCATATGATTTGTTTATTAATGATTTTTAAATTTTCAACTATTATAATTATTGTGTTTGGCAAACCCGTTGTTAAATGTTATTAAAAATAAGAATGTAATTTCTCCTCGAAAAATCGAAAAAAACAAAAAGATTCTTTTTTGATAATTGAAACACGATAACAAATAAAAAGGTCGGTGAAGTCTTTTAATACTATCTATTTTAAGAAAAAACACTCGTTTTTTTTCCGTTCCAGATCAACCGGGTGGCCGAAAGCGAGTACACCGTTGAGACCCTTACGTTCAAGGATCCTTCACGAGACTGTTTATAACGTCCTTAATTATTAATATTTTTCACTGCAATTTGGTACAGAACGTTGTTAATATACATCCAAATGAAGGTCGAAACCATTTTTCAATCATCTAACTTATTCCTTCAAAATGATTATTTTTTTAAGTTAAATTTTTTTTATTTAAAAAATTTTTAAATTAAAATTTTTAATTTAAAGATTTTTAAATTAAATTTTTAAATTAAAACATTTTTAAATTAAATTTTTTAAATTATTGAAAAAAATAAAAAAAAATTTTTTGAATGATGATTTTTTAGTAAATAAATGCGGAGATAAACGTTGCATGTGTTTCAAGAAGCGAGTAAAGAGCCCGCGAATTCCCCGCCTCGGTGTTCCTTCCTTCGTGAGGATGATTCGCGAAGAGGTTCGGCGGGTGGACGAACTTTAATCTCGAGTGATCTTCACAGACCGGAGATTTCCTCCTACGCTTATGGAGTGTACGGTAATAAGTATAGGTATACGCGGGCCTGAGTTCCTTTGGTTATCTCCGTACACGCACGTGCAGCATTTATACCACGTCAAGTCGGACTGTTGCGAAAGCACTCGTGAATCACAGAGGAATATATTTCGTGGCCAAATCCGTAGGGAATACGATTAAAAGATTTCAAAGTTCGGAAGAAAAAGATCAGGCTCGACGTTCGCTTCGGCAGGAATGCATATGCGGAACTCAGATCGAAATGAAACTCGTGGGAAATAACAAAAACAATGTAATCGAAATTTAATAGAATGGAAATTTAATAATAAAGTAAAAAAGATATTTGGCAAAGAAATTTGAAAAAGATAATTCTTTCATCGCATAGCTTTGTAGTTCGGAGCCTTAAGGGGCTATACCAGTGTGAACGCTGAACATTTGGGTGATTTTCGGGAATTGTTTTGGAAGAAAAGTACTCGATTAAATGCTTCGGAAAATTAAGAATATATTTGGCTATATTTGACCTATATTACATAAATTTTTCATAGAAAAATATTGACATCCAAGCGACTTATGCACTGCCTTCGGAGGCGCCAAAAATAAGTTCCTCCACTGCTGACATGATTCCGGCCGACTGAGTAGCCGAAACCGAAAAAGGAAAAAAATGTCGTTAAACTCGAAGGTATATCCTGTACAATGACGTAGGATTTTCGGAAAATATAAAAATCCAACAAAATGGCGTAGTTATGAAAAAAGTCTGTTTTCTTGCCTATAAAATGGTCGTTTTTTTTCAATGCCAAATCGTCAATATTCATCCAATCAGAAATATCCTACGTCATTGTAGAGTGAATATATTCAACAGTACTCAGTTCAAATTTCAAGTCACTCGGATAATTGCTCCTTGAGTTAAAATGTCAGCAAATTTTTAAAATCTCATTTTGAGAAAAACGCGTTTAAGGGGTTACCCTCACTTGCGATTTTGAAAAGATCGATTTTTTTTAATTGCATTTTTTTGAAGTATAAGTATCTGAGAATATGTCCTGAAAATTTCAAGTCGATCCGAACAAAATTGACTGAGATATGAGCGTTGAAAGAGAAGAATCCGTGAATTGAAGAACTGAAATTGAAACTTTAAACGCGTTTTTCTCAAAATGGCATTTCTGAAGTCGGTGACCAAGATTACTCGAACACTAATGAACCGATCTTCTTGAAATTTTGCAGGCTCATTTAATACGTAAAAATGTAGTCTTTAATCGTTCGATTTTTTTTTTCGAAAAAAATGGCCGTTTTATAGCCAAAAAAACGGCCGTTTTTTTTCGTTAAAATCGAACCATTAACTTTGACTGTCCACCATTTTGTGAAAAATGAATATTTCTTAAAATCCTTCGATTAAACACTAGTTTATACTTATATTTGACTAAATCCATCGGCATTTTTTTTTTCAGATGATCCACTTCGCCGCAATGTGGGTCACCGCAAACCGTGTATATAAAAACATTATTTCATTGACGGCCATTTGCCACTAAACAATGTAATATTTTTCAATAAAAAAATGACTGATAGTTCTTCAAGATGTGTTCTTTAAGATGGTATATTGATCGATTAAAAAAGTTTTGTAGTTTTCTTTAAAAAAATTCATGAAAAAGGCCTTTTTTTTGCGATACAAGTGGGGGTAACGCCTTAAAGATTTAACTGGGGCATTTTATACCTACGAGCGGTAGCTCTTTAGAGGGCTCCCATTCGGGAAGTATTAGCGATACGGCCTTGAAATTTCTACAGGATATTCTTGAAAGTGTAAACTGTCGAAAAAGGGAACAAAAAAATCGATTTTTTTAAAGTGTCGAACTGGTATAGGCACTTAAAGCGCATCAAAGATTCTGTTGAAATTCTAAAAATTGACCGAGTTATGACGACTTATGTGAAGGTGCTCTTTTTTTGCCTTTTATCCGATATTCTTGATTTGAATCTTCGAATGCAATAATTTGTCTGAGCGAGTGAACCGATCGAGTGTGCCAAAGAAGATCGAGAGCCTAAAATCGAGGTGATGAAAAGAATGCATTAAAAAAAATGATTAATGCGTAAGGGCTGAGATGCCCAATACCTTCCGGAGTTTATACTGCAATGGGGCAATAAACTTTTGTGTGGCCAAGAGTTTCGAGTTTTTGCCCCCTTCGATTCTCCGACTATAATAATGATGCTTCGTATGTGCCTTTAAGAGCGAGAGAGAGAGAGAGAGAGAGAGAGAGAGAGAGAGGGAGAGAGAGAGAGAGAAAGAAATGGAGAGATTGAACCTGCAGCAGCGAAAGGAAAAGAATAAAAGCCAAACGCTCGAAGGTAGCGATATTAAGAGGGAGAGCAAGCAAGTGGAGAACACCCGGAGCACAAGCAGCAGCGGCAGCTACGAGAGTCAGCACCGAGAGGAGAGACTCCTAAATCACGTCTCTTAATTGCCGTGAAAAGGAAGGCGAAGGCGAACTCTCTTGCGGGCATCCGAGAGTGCAGAGCTTTGCTCGCATTCGAGAACGTTTCGACGAAACGAATATTATATAGCTGTGTGAAACTCGTTCGAATTGCTTTGGTACACGTATCGAACATACGTATGGAGACCGTGTAACAACGACGTTCGCGAACTACTTCTTTATTCCTTTATTCCTTTTTTTCTTATTCGTGCTCCTTGCGATTTTAAAGCAACCAGGAAATAAAACTGCCTTCTGAAGAATGCAGCTCCCGATGCGTCCAGTTTGCATATATAGAGCACAGTTTATTTTCTATCGTATGATTGGACGATTTTTTAATACGCGTATCCATTTGTTAATAATAAATGATTAAAGTTGTTTTTTTTTGTCGACAATCCATGCCTTTGTTACGGCTACCCATTCTCGTAATTTAAAATTTTTTTTTTTAATATCCGTTCACACGAAAGTATTGTTATTACACTTAACCCTTCATAACGCAAAACCTCAATTTAAAAATAGTTGACTTTATGGTAGGTTTCAATAAATAAAAAAACACGTATTATTTAGTTTTTGAAAAATTTGAGGAGTTTCGGGTCAATTGACCATGTGTTACCATTTTTTTCAAATTTATACAATAAATTCTTTGTCATATACTGAAATTTCACTTTCAATTTTAAATCGATCGGCTACACCGTTTCTATAAAATTTGGAATTGAAAAAACCATTTTTACCATTGGGCGAGGGCAAATTGTCATAAGGTAAAAGGGGACGAACTTGTCATAATGTACTGAGTTATTTGACAGTTTTCACTCAATACATTATCATAATTACGACGTCAGTGTTATAATGTAATGAGTGATTTCAAAATGTTTCATAATATTTTAATCGTCTTTCATATTATTTAATGCGTAAAACTGTCATTCGGCGATGAACGTAGGCATCTCCCTACGTTAAGAAGTGTTTTTTCAATTGTAAATTTTATAGAAACGGTGTAGACGATCGATTCAAAATTTGGAGGGTGCATACGGTATATGACAAACAATTTACTGTATAAAATTGAATCGAATGGTAACAAATCGTCAATTGTCCCGAAACTCCTTAAGGATTTACATACGCCTGTGACGGCTAAAAGTGAGGTTATGTTTTACAATTTTTTTGTGTATAAGACCGAATTTTCTCGAACAACCATGATATACATTTTTAAGTATGACATTTTATGTACATTTGGTCTTATTCTCTCAATTAGTAATACTTATCATTCATTTGGAATCTATTTTCAGAAATGACAAATTTCTAGCTAATTTTAGGAAAAGACGACATCCAACGGAATTATTTTTTAAGCATACAAGAATATTTTAGAGTATCGGTAAATTATTGAAGTTTTCGATTTCTTCCAGACTATAGGCAGCTTCAGTTGGCACTTTTCCTTTTCAGCGGAAGAACTTTTTCTCGGGCTGTTTCATTCATTTTTGACAGCTCCCCGGGCCGATTTTGAGGTTATGGGCGGGGCTCGTAACACTAACTTCGAGACACTTCTGCCAACCTGAGCATAATCATACACCACGATTTACGACAATTAGTTTCGCGTTAGTTAGGCAAAGAAAAATTATGCAAAATGATTATACAGAGCAATGAAAACTTGTCATGTAATCACCAAATGTTCAATAATGCGTATGTTTATGAGTAGGTGTTAAAAAGTTGTTCGAGAACGTACGTTTCATACGACGATTATTTTATAGCCAACAGTTGGCAACCGTCCCATGCATGAGCATAGGGTTCTCATACTTCACTCCCGATTAGACACCATAGCAACCTTAAGGACGGAGCCTAAATTAAAAGGACCGAAAAATCTTTTTCTTCTTATCCCTTAAATCGATGGATAAACTATCCAAGAATATATTTACAAAGTTACAGCGGCCAATTGTAAATTTATTCGAAGGTACAAGGCCAAGGCAGAGAAGCGTCGAGCAGGTGCGTGAGAATTTGAAAACGTCGAAGCGCGTTTTCTCCAGTTTTCGATTTTACGATTTTTCTAAATTGGCTGGCGTGATATGCGAAAAAACTAAACGCCCTATTGGATCAAACCAAAGTTTATTTTCTTCAGTATGAAAATATCTTCGAAGTGAACTAAGAAAGTCGTTGTAAAAGTATTTTCAAATAATTGTTAGTTTTTCTGAAAAAAAAAAAATCCTCCAAAAGCCTATTTTTTCGGCCTCTAAAGTGGCCTAAGTCTTTAAATGTCAATAAGGACCTACATGGTTTGTTACAGAAGTATCACACGGTGATACAAATCGTCACAGTACATTTCTTTCCTCACGAGTCCAGTGGCCAAAACCACCTACACGAATTGGCCATGCAGCAAAGTCGGCCCTTGCTTTGAAAAATAATAACCTCCCTCTTTATCAATATATTTCAATAGAAAAAAAAAACACAAACTTGACAAAACTAAGTATCAATTGCGTGTAAAATCCTAACCTCCTCAACCCAATAATCCCTTCGGAAAAAAAAATTTGAAAATCGTCCTTTTTTTCGGGCCTCAGGCTTACGTCGATTCGCCTCTCCAAATATCATCTCCGATTTTCTAGTACCCCTTCGCTTCGTTTGGGAAGCAGCACCAACGACCTAGGATGGCCATGACAGCTCGAAAAATAAATAAAACGGGAATATAACTCGAGCCGGTCATTGAACGTGTTTTTTTTTACAAGCAGACAATTTTCTCTATTGGACAACCATTTCGAAATGTGCCTCATTACGCGCGCAACATTTTTGTACACGATTTTTGGGTGATGAATGATTTTTGATTTCCAGTGACTCGCCCTTTTACCACCCCCCCCCCCCCCCACCGCCACGTAGATCGTGTATCCGCTAGACGGCGCGTTACAGCAGCAGACCCGCGAGAAGATTACATCACGTTATTAATGCGCGCAGAGTTCGTTGACTGTTAGGAGAGGTGTATTATGCCCAGGTGAGATGCTTCGTATATGTAATTCCGGCTCGTGATGATCGTGACGCCGACGAAACGCAGAGAGGCGAATGAGAATGAGGCTCGCGCGGCCAAAAGACGGAGAAAGGGAGGAGAGAGCGCGGGCGATCCCGAGCCGGGACGAGCGGGATGGAGATGCTGCGAAGGAAAAAAAAAACCCCCGAGCACTGTATGTGTAATAACAAACGAGAAAAAGGGGGAATAAGAGCGATGACGGGTGTAAGAACGCGAGAGGGCGAAATTAAAAAAAAAAAAAACCACGATTGAAACGAAAGGAAAAAGAAAAAGGGTAAAGCGATCGAAAGAAACGGAGAGAAGGCGAAAAGTGGAGAAGAGAGATCCTCGGGAGATCGACTTCAATCTCGAACCCCCGTGAATTATTTCGGAGTTATATATAGCCGCTGTTCGTACCCCCTCCAATTTATTTTTGCGCTTCCAACAAACTTCGAGCGGCCACCTGATGCACACATATGATTATCCATTTCTACGAACAAGTGATCGAAGTTGTTTTTGTTGTTGTCGCAAGTAAATTTTTTTCCCCTTAAGCTTGGGATTTTCGTAATTTTCCAAATTTCATAAAACCTACGGGCGTACGAAAGTTTCATTGTTGTCACTGAAAGTACGTTTATTTTTCGTTTCGTTGAGCCTTTGAGCCCATGCAGCAACGGAGGCACTTTCTTCGAATAATAATAACGCCGTTGTTTAGCAATATTTTCCGATGAAAAGAAAAACCTCAAACTTGGCAGGGACATGGATGAACCGTGTGTAAAATCCCGACCGCGTCATCTCAATACTATTGTCGGGAAAGAAATATTGAATAATCGACCTGTTTCTGGACCATAAGCCTACGAAGACCACTCAGTTATTAAGGGGTTACCCCCACTTGCGATTTTGAAAAAAGTCGTTATTTTTTTATTGCATTTTTTTGAAGTATAAGTATCTGAGAATATGTCCTGGAAATTTCAAGTCGATCCGAACAAAATTGACTGAGATATGAGCGTTGAAAGAGAAGAATCCGTGAATTGAAGAACTGAAATTGAAACTTTAAACGCGTTTTTCTCAAAATGGCATTTCTGAAGTCGGTGACCAAGATTACTCGAACACTAATGAACCGATCTTCTTGAAATTTTGCAGGCTTATTTAATACATAAAAATGTAGTCTTTAATCGTTCGATTTTTCTTTTTTCGAAAAAAAATGGCCGTTTTATAGCCAAAAAACGGCCGTTTTTTTTCGTTAAAATCGAACCATTAACTTTGACTGTCCGTCATTTTGTGCAAAATGAATATTTTTTAAAATCCTTCGATTAAAGACTAGTTTATACTTATATTTGACTAAATCCATCCGCATTTTTTTTTTCAGATGATCCACTTCGCCGCAATGTTGGTCACCGCAAACCGTGTATATAAAAACATTATTTCATTGACGGCCATTTGCCACTAAACAATGTAATATTTTTCAATGAAAAAAATTACTGAAAGTTCTTCAAGATGTGTTCTTTAAGATGGTATATTGATCGATTAGAAAAGTTTTGTAGTTTTCTTTAAAAAAAATTCATGAAAAAGGCCTTTTTCTTTGCGCTACAAGTGGGGGTAACGCCTTAAATCAATTTGCGAGCATCAAGGTTGAGAGACCCCCGCGGCAGTTTCGACATTTTTTGCACCGTTGCGTGGAAGTCGCGGGATTCAATGCGCGCGCGCGCGCCATCTCTCGGCGTGAGATACGTTAGAAAGGGAAAATTACGAGATTCCCGCTGTGTAAACATCGCATTTGCATTTTTACGTATGCGAAGAAAAGGCTGAGATCCAGCGATCATTGAATTACGATCGCCAGGTCAAATCGACCATTCTCTTTTATTCATGCTTCCTTCCATCTCACCCACACTCTCTCTCTCTCTCTCTCTCCCTCTCAGTTTATCCTTAGCTCATTAGTTTCGAGCAGATCGGTCCGCAGGATCTACTGAAATAAGCCGAACGAACAAGAAGACGAAGAAATAAAAAGAAGAAGAAGAAGAGTACGACGAGGAAGGAGAAGCAGGATAAGAAAAAATCGGAAAGGAATGTACGAATGGTAGAAAAATCAAGGAGTATTAGAGCTCCTTCGTTTCGTGAATGTATACGATAGGAGCGAGGGTCCTGCGAAGTCTTGTCTTTCGAATTGCCGTTTGGTAGCGCGATATGCGCGCGTGGGATTTGCGAGGGAGTCCGATCTCTCTCTCTCTCTCTCTCTCTCTCTACCTTTTTTCTCTCGTTGCCTCTCTACTCGGACGCGTGATGCGAGGTCGTTACGACCGGTAGCCGCGACCACGATATTCATGGATCGGTTGAAGACGTGCGTGTGCATTTGCCAAACTGCATCTATACGTGCAAACCTGACATGCGCTCTCTCTGTCTCTCTCTCTCTCTCGCTCTCCCCCTCCCCCATACAAGCAGATCAGTAAACTTTCAAGAACCACTAAATTCATAAAAATATGTTAAATATGTGAATATAGAAACCCTGATTAATTAAGGGAGCTTTCCAGTGTGAAATTTTCAAAAAATCGATTTTTTTTTGCTTTATCGAACAGTATACACTCTTCCGAATATTCCCTGAAATTTTCATGCCGAAATTCAGATTATTTCGGTTACTGTACAGCATTTCTTGGAAGAAGGCAACGGAGCGCTACAGCTACAGCGAAACTTTGAACGCGTTTTTCTCGAAACAGCATTTTTCAAAACGGTGTCCAACTTGGAGGGCAGAGTTTTAAAGCTATCGAGTTGAATTTTTTACACAATATTCTTAACGTCATTGTTTATCGTGCTATGGAAGCTTTTTTTTTTTTTGACATCTTCCTATTTTTTTGTAAAAAAAACTGCCAAAAAAAAATGCTAAAATCGATACTTTTTGTTCAAACCGGCGCCATTTTTGCAAAAAAAAAAAAAAAGCCTCCATAGCACGAAAGCCAATTATATACCGATCAATAATCTTTTTGTGTTTTTTGTTTCAGATCAAAATTGTGACCCCCAACGTGGACACCACATCCAAGTGCATTTTCTGCAACAATTGTTTCATCATTTTTATAGATATTAATTAATAAATAAATCGATCTTTAAAAAATTGTTTTGTATTCTTCAATACCCAATTAATATACAAAAAAAAACCAGACCGATTAGTTTATTTTTTCTTTAAAAAAAAAAAATCGCGAAAAACAGCGATTTTTCGGGCTGTCACACTGGAAAGCTTCCTTAATAAAACAATTATAGATTATAAATGGTAAATAAATGTTGTGGAACTCTAAAAATCATAGACCGAGCACTCCTTACAGTTTTTTTACCTGTAGCGAGATGATTATTTGTATTATTTGTATTATTATTATATACGCACATACACGCACACGGACGGCTGAAAATAATCCGTTCCTTTCGTCCAGTATACGAAGTGGCGATATCCTTTCCTCTCCGACTCACAGGTCGACGAACTCGTCCACGCGTCTCAATATGGAGAGAGAGGGGGGGGGGGGGGGAGAAAGAGAGGAAGAGCGAGAGAGATTTTTTAGGCCGGGTGCGAGGGAGGAAAGCGTCGAGAGTAGCAAGTGATCCCTCGGATTGAACGGGGGCGGCGGAAGCAACTTGTAAAAAAATATGAATATGGATAAGCCATAAATTTATACGATTTAACAGTGCACGACGGGTGCTGTGGGTATAGAATATTGCTCCTCCAAAATGTATTTTTACCAAAATTGCGCCCCTCGCCTCCGGGGGCCACGAACTCGACAACGAAGAATCGTGAATTAACTTTTCCAGTCATTTTTTCTGCGTCGACGTTAACGCGGTAGAAATTATGAAGAATTTGGCGATTCGTTAAAGAAATCTTCAGAAAAAAAGATGGTAACCGAATGAGTGGAAAAATAATCGTTATGCGGAGCGTTGTCAGGTGACGTATCGTTGCAATTGCGCTAGGCCGCAGCTTGCTCGGTTTGTTTCCACTTGTGGCGCAAATCCCTGAGGGCCTCGGGTAATGGTACACGAGTATATATATAAAAGGCCGCACGTACGACGAGGGGAATTTTTCAATCGCTATGGCACACAGTGTCCTGCTGGTTTTGCAAGATAAATTATCTGGAGGTAGAGAGAGAGGGAGAGAGGAAGTGAGTGCGGGCGCGAATATGTCGCGATACGCACCCCGAACTGCCAATCAAAGTGTCAACAAGCTATCGTGGATTTTCATCCTCCGTAAGTTGCCTCGAGGTGCCCAGTCGTTTGCCCTTTGGCGAAACGAGAAGATGCACCCTCCAATGGTGTATATCCATCGCAAATATCCTATGATTACTATATACCATAGAGGTAAACTTCTCTCTCTTCTTCTCGCGAAAGATTTACGAAGGGGCATATCCACCGCTTCGTTCTTCACACGTCCGTCTGAATTTTTACTCCGCCGCGAATATTTTTTTCGCCCGAAGATTTCTTGACGAAAAGGACATACCGCCGATTAATTTGGAATTTTGTGTACCCACGCATTTTTACTCGCTGTTCACGAACATGATAGAGAACATACCCACAAATTTGATTTTCAAAGTCAAAACTCACAAAAACGGTGTTTTAAAAAGTTTTTCTACTTTATTGTAATAAATGTTGATCTTAGAGAAAAACGTTTCCTTCAAAAGTTGTAGCGTATAAAGAGATTGATCTTTTATGTTTTATACAAGTTTTGTTTAAAACCAATATATTTCGAGAAAAATGGGATAATGGTCCGAAAAGTACATTTTCTCAACACAACAAACAAACCCAAACAAACTCCAACCTCCCCACGGTCAAGTGCGTAAGTAGATAATGTCGAAACTTATGGATTTTGACAAAATGTACTTATTGGAATTATATGCCATTTTGCTCGAAACAGAACGACTTTAGACAAAAACTCTATAGAACATAAAATATCAATCTTTTTATAGGCTACAACTTTTACTGGAAACTTTTTTTCCGAAGATCGACATTTATTAAAATAAACTATAAAAACTTCTTAAAAATCGATTTACGTGAGTTTTTACCTTGAAAACCGAATTTTTCGGGTATTTTCACTATCATATTCGAAACCAGCGGGTCAAAATACATGGGTACACGAAATTCCAAATTAATCGGAGGTATGCCCTTTTCGGAACCTTTTTGACCTCATCATTTTTTGGATGACAATGTGGCGTGGAAGTCGAAAGGAACAAGCAATATTTCCGAGGCGCTCCCTTCGGAGGGTTCACGCGTTAAGGGATCATTACAGTGTAAAATTTCCCAAAAACATCGATCTTTTTTCCATTATCCGATAGCATAGACGGTTATAAACATGCTGTTCATTTTTTGGGGCGAATTTCGAATTATTCCGATTGCGCGAGACCTGGCGCGGACGGACGCGTTTTTCTCGAGATGTCGTTCTTCAAAACAGGGTACACACTCAAGGGAATAGTTTTCAAGCTTCTCATCTCAAATTTGGACACAACATTCTTCACGTTATTCTTTATCCTGCTATGGAAGCTTTTTTGCAATCGTTAATTTTTTTAATAAAAAAAACTGACGTAAAAATAAGCTAAAGTCGATACTTTTTGTCAAGCCACCGCCATTTTATAAATTTTGATTTAAAAAACACCTCCACAGCAAGATAGCACCTTTCACACTGATTAATAATCTTTTCACGGAGACCTTTTAAAGGAGGACTCCTTCTTTTTTGAAGATATTTACAACTGTTGAAAAATGTAAAAAAAAATTAACGATTAAAATTTTATATTCTGTCCTTTACGAGTGCTTGGATTTGACATAAAAAAAATCAGAGTCATCAGCGTATTTCAACGATCAAAAAAAAATAATCGCGAAAATCAGCTATTTTTCGACCCGTTACACTGTGGTGATCCCTTAATTGAATAATTTGCATCCCACCTGCCGGCTTCCGGCAGCCTCGATGCGGGCCAGGAACTCAAACCTTCTCTCTTCCTCTCTCTCTCTCCCTCTAATTCACTGAACGCTCAGAATTAAAGGTCCATCGGGGAGAAAATAAAACGAAGAAGCACAGAGCGTGCGTCCATTGCATATACGTACGTGTATATTAAAAGGAATTTCTAATCGTGTTGCTCGACGGGACGAGAGGGGAACGTCGAGCGGCGCGTTGTGGGGCGAGAGCCCGTTCGAGAACTCGTAGGGTCAGACGTGCATGCGGGAAACTCGTTGCTGGGTGACGTCAAGGCGAAAAGATCTATACTCGTAAGACGCCAAATATCTGAGTACACTTTTTTTATTTAGCATTATTTTACATTTATTTAACTCAGTTAGTATACATATTTTTTCAACCTATCTAGTATTTTTTTTTCAAATCTCAAACCAACAGTAGATTTAAGGTAATCTACCGTACCTTTTTTCGTCAGCTGTTTTCAATTTCGTACTCCGAGTAGAGCGTTTTTTTGCTAAATTTCGTACACCTTTTACAATTCGCTAAATTTCTATTCAAATAATTAGCGTTAAAAAAATTATTTGATAAAGAACGAATTAAAACTTCGGCACGCAATTCTCAAATTTTTGCTCGCTCGCCTCTCTCTCCCTCTCGCGTCGGTTGTCTTTGAATGTCGCGATCGCTTCTGGTCATTGGCCTGCGCCGTTCAAATATTTGGGCTCGTTCGTTCCAAAATTAAGAGCGAACTCGCCACGTGAAAAGTCGTAAAAAATAAACACGCACGGACGTACGTCCATATCTGTATGCACAGGCGTATGGCAAAAACGACGGGAATGATGAAAATGATCGCGTGCGAATGTAGCGGTACAACTCTCGTTTCGGGTGTTGACGCAGCGAGTGTGGTGAGGAGGGAGGGACGACATTAATTTTGCGGTAGATACCAAAAGCGATACTGCCCCGGATGGACCAGTCTTTCATTTTTTTACGAACCCACAGAAACCAAAAAAGCTGTTTTTTTTTTGGCTTGTTCGTTATCGTCTGTTGCCTCATTTTCTTACATTTGTATTAATGATACACATGGATATTTAAATATACATATATGTATATTTAAATATCCATGTGTATATTAAATTAAATATTAAAAAATTAAATATTAAATATACATATATGTATATTTAAATATCCATGGATATTTAAATATACATATATGTATATTTAAATATCCATGTGTATCATTAATACGAATTTAACAAGCGAATAAAGATGGAAGAATTTTTCAGTGGGGGACTTTCGCATAATACTTTGCGAATGCAGTAACTCTGCAGAAGTCGAAGGGCGAAAGAAAGACAGAGAGAGAGAGAGAGAGAGAGAGAGAGAGAGAGAGAGACTCGTCTATGTACTAAGAGTTGAGATCCGAAGAACGACGAGGGAGAGATTTGCTCTGGGAAACGACCGAGACCCTGACGAGAATCAGGTATCAACAAGAGCTCTCTTTCCCCTGCTTCTGGTATTAGCAAAGATGCTGTGCACGCTGCTGTGCATGTATGTATATATATATATATTGCATGCAGTCCATACGCATCGGGGAATGCCGGGGACGAGTTTTTTGCTCAGGTGCGTTACGGTTAACTTGCCGATGTGGCGGCAAGCCGTCGACGTATATAGAAATGTATATACGTATAGAAAACCCATATAGATAAAATATACACTCGATATAAATACAGCAAGCACAATATTCGTCCGCTCCGATGAAAGAAATTCGCCCTAGTCGTTGGTTCTGAGGCAGACGAAGGACGAGGTCGCGCCAAGCAGGCGTGGAACTTTACAACGTGTCGTCGCATGAATCGACTATCCATTTTTTCTAATAACAGTATCGTAGAATTGAGCCATTTGGAATTGAAGTGTATGCGTGCGAGACGTGCCGGTTTGAGAAATACAGACAGTGCATAGCTCATAATATTTTCTACCGTATGACCAAAACGATTTTTTCATATGCTTGTTCATTCGTTAAGGAATAAGCACAGTGTAACGGGTCGAAAAATAGCTGACGCGATTTTTTTTTCTCGATGGTTATAATGCGCTTATCAGTCTGATTTTTCTTATGGCACATCGGAGCATTCATGAAGAGTTGATAATATATTTTTATACGTTTATTATGGTTTTTTTTACATTTTCATCACGGTTGAAAATGTCTTCGAAAAAAGGAGGGTGTGAAACAAAATTTGTAGAAAGATTATTAATCAGTAGAAAAGCCGCTATCTTGCTATAAAGGTTTTTTCGAAAATCAAAATGGACAAATTGATGGCGCTTTGAAAAAAAAAGGATGGAATTTAGTCTTTTTTATCGACAGTTTTTGGTTAAAAAATGAAGATTAAAAAAAAGCAAGATGAAGAATGGCGCGAAGAATATTGTCTCAAAATTTGAGACGGATAACCTGAAAACTCTGCCTTTGAAAGTGTGCACAGTTTTGAAAAACGACAATTCAAGAAAAACGCGTTTGAAGTTCTGAGTGCGGAATTTTCATATAAATTGTCCACACGATTATTTGGCGATGCAAGGCCGAAAAAAATCGATATTTTGAAAAATTCACACTGCTCATGATCCCTTAATAACAAATGGCTATATTGTTTTTTTCTTTGTCGTCGAAAAATGACCATTTTTTCTGAAACTTGGCATTTTCGTAATTTGCACAATTCGAATAAAGTATCCGGTCATACGAAAGTTTTATTATTATGCCGAAAGTGTATTTTTCAATTTTTTATTTCACACACAACTTGCCAGCCCCATCTACACCGATTGAACTTGAAGCAACGGCGTAACTTTGTTCAAATAATAACTTCATTGGTTATGAATATTTGTCAATGAAAAAAAAACTCGAACTTGGCAAGAATTTGTGTCAATTGCGTGTAAATTCCCGACCTCGCCATCCCATTTATATTGCCAGAAATAATTATTGAAAACCGTCTGGTTTTTCGGGCCCCGATCTTATGCGGATCCGTTAGTGGGAATGTCGGTCTGGCTTTTAATGCCCGCGGTGTGCACGAAAGGACGTATCGATAGCGCAATTATACCCACGGGCGATAAGTACTACGATGCTTATCCTCGCTCGTAGGGAGAAGCACAGGAACGCGGGCAGGCGAGAGGGGAGGGCACGGCGAAGGGGGAGAAAAGCGCGAGCAAGCAAAGCGGATTCTCCGTTGTGCTGCGAGAACGCGGAACGACCAGGAACAGATGTCGTTCCATGGAATGTAGCGAGAGAAATGTTTCCTTGTGCATGTGGTGTGTGCGTGGTGCGCACAACTGCTCGTCGCCTCGCAGTAGAAAGAGGGAATGAGCCTTGGACCTCGTCTTTCCTGTTCAACCTTCATCCCTTTTGTACACTCCGCTACTATCATCGCAATTGTTTTCATTGAAAATCCAATCTCTGTTTAGCGGGGCAGTTGAATCGTTTCCCCAAAATGACAACTTCCTTCGGTTGTCAATTGAAAATTCACTTAAAAAATTGAGTTAAATTGAGACAGTTTATGAGCAGTTACAACGAAATTTTTCACTTCTCTCAAGTTCATTTCTCAAGTTCATTTCACTTCTCTCATTCATTTCTCAAGTTCAAATACCTACAACTTTTGAGTAAAACAATATTTTTTAAATTTCGTACGTACTTCTCTAAGTATTCTGATGTAGATTGACGAGATTTTTTGTTTTTTGATCTAGGTAAAAAATGGTGGATGCTAAGTGTCACGCCGCGGAGCGCTTAAAAAAAGACAACAAACGAAAATATTACTAGTCGGCCCTTCTGTACATCGAAAAAACAAATTCCGATAGATTGATATTCGTACTAAATAGATGTGTAATTAATTTTACGAGTGAATCATTTTTTCATACGAAACAAAATTTGTTAAATTCGCACATGATTTTACACCTGTTACTGTGGCCTAAGGCCTTAAGGGCAGAAATACACCTACGAGTCGGAAAAAGGTCATTTTTGTGTATTTTCTCAAGAAAAACTATTTGAAATTTCGGATTGGGGTTTTAATTATCTAAAAGTATATACGTTCAAAAATAGGTTTAATTTTCGTTATTTAAAAATATCGTAAATATACAAGGATATTGGATTCGTTGTTTAAAAAGGATTTAAAAGATTCGTTATTTAAAGGATTAAAAAGGAATTAAAGGATTTAAAGGATTTAAAAAAGGATTTAAAGGATTCGTTAAAAAGGATTTTAAAGATTCGTTATTTAAAAAGGATTTAAAAGATTCGTTATTTAAAAAGGATTCGTTGTTTAAAAATATCGAAAATATACAAGCACATTCTTGGAGCGTCGTAAAAAAATCGGTAACCAAAATTTCTCGAAAACCAATGAACCGATTGCCTTGAGGTTTTTTGTGGTTATTCTATACACCATTATCTAGTACGTGTCATAGGATATTTTTCCGTTGCTTACTTTTTGTTTTATAGGCAAAATAATAACTAATTTTCCGCCCAAAAATCACTATTTATGTTCAAACGTCCGCCATTTTGTCATAAATCGATATTTTCAAAATCGGTGATGACAAGTACTAGATCATAGTATCTAATTTAATAATCTTTTTGGCTTTTTTTTTCAGATGATTTTTGAAGAAACGCCAGTGGGTACCGTATACGCAGATTCTTTTACGACGCTCCAAGGATCATACAATATCCTTGTATATTTTTGATATTTTTAAATACAGAAAATTAAACATATTTTTGAATGTATATACTTTTAGATAATTAAAACCCCAATCCGAAATTTCAAATAGTTTTCCGTGAAAAAATTCACAAAAATGACCTTTTTTCCGGCTCCCAGCTGTATATCTGCCCTTAAGCCAAATATACTTTTTCGTCAGTTGACTCGTTTCAAATCGATCGCGAATCTCAAAATAGCAGTTGTTCTTCGTATAAAACATAAAAACCCCGATTTTTTCTTGTTTTCTTTGCCTGCCAGTTTTGTCCCTCTTTTTGCATTTCCCGCTTGTTTTTTTTTTTTTTTTTCGTTTCCAGTGTCACCTTTCTTTCCGCGTCTTCGTACTGTCGGAAGAGTTTCGCGGATGGACTCGCTAAACGCCATCTTCTTTGCTGCCCCGTCCGGTCTCGACCTTCCAGGAAGCAAGTCCCGGTATATTCGCCTTTGACACTTCTTACTACGGTCCACGCGCGTCGCTCGCAGCAAGACGTATTTTCGCCTCGAGCGCTGCAATATCTTTCATCCATCTTCTCGTGTCCTTCTTTCGCCATTTTTTCGTTCTCCTCGAACCCCCTCCGTGCCTCCCGTTCGCCGTTTTTATTTATTTTTTTTTTTTTTTTTCGTCGTTCGCCCGCAAGAATCGTCGCGTTTTCTCGTTTATCGGGAGTGTCACAGAGGCCACGTCGTCGTTCAGGACAGGGCCCGCCATGGCGTAAAGGTCACGGGATCGGCCTCGAGCGCAACGAATAGCCGAGAAATCGTGAAAGAACTCGATCTCGGGGCAGCCCGCGAACGCCGTGTATACCCGGTACTTAAGAGTTCCCAGTCATTTTCTACAGCATCCTCTGTCTCTCTCTCTGCCTCTCTCGTAGATTTTACCGTCTCCGTATGGCGTCAAGCGAGAGCGAGAGAGACAGATCGGTATCGAATCGCGTTCAGTGTGTCCGTCATCTCTCAATCTTTCTGACATGGTGCTTGGAATATTCAACGGGACATCGGTCCATTTGTGTCGAAGCTCGAGTAATAAATACACGTCGGCGAACGAATGACGGCAAGAGGACGATTTTTCTTTCCCACAACGCGAGCAGAAGACGAGTAGCCGAGTGGACGGCGGATAATTACGAGGAATTGAAACGTTTCCTGGGACAAGCGTCCAACCATATTAATTGATTGTTCCACTGGTATACGCCTAGCGATACAGAGAGTATTTCTAGGGTTATACCATCTAGGGAATAACTTGTAGGGGAATTGCTAGGGATATAGTACATATATCGGTGTGTCCTTAGAAATACAGGGGGCATTTTCCGGCATATACCACCTGGGAGCTAACTCCTAGGGGAATTTCTAGGGATACTGGTATGTCTCTAGGAGTACAGAGAATGCACAGAGATGTACCTTGTATGGGAATTACTAGGGATATTACTAATATATACCTATAAATATAGGGAGTAGTTCTAGGGATGTATCGTCTAGGGGGATTTCTAGGTGTATAGTGTCCTGGTACGTCCCTAGAAATATAAGGGGTATTTCCAGGAATATACCTTCGAGGGGGTATTCTGAGGATGTAGGATACTGGTATATCCCTAGAAATACGAGGAGTGTTTCTAGGGATATTCCTTCCGGGAGTTCACTTCTAGGGATATCGTATACTGCTATGTCTCTAGATATACTGGGGAAATTTACAGGGATGTATCTTGTGAGGAGATTTCTAGGGATATACCATATCGATATATTCCTAGAAATGTAGGGAGTATTACTAGGGTTGTACCTTCCAGGGGATTTCTAGGGATATGGTGTACTGGTATGTCCCTAGAAATATAGGGGGAAGTTCCAGGAATATACCTTCGAGGGGGTATTCTGAGGATGTAGGATACTGGTATATCCCTAGAAATACTCCTCCTATTTCTAGGGATATTCCTTCCGGGAGATAACTCCGAGGGATATCGTATACCCCTATGTCTCTAGATATACAGGGGAAATTTACAGGGATGTATCTTGTAAGGAGATGTCTAGGGATATACTATACTGATATATATAGGGAGTATTAATAGGGTATATTATAGCCTCCAGGCCATAACATCTAGGCGGATTTCCGGGGACATGGTAAGCCCGCATGTCCCTAGAAATATAGGGGGTATTTCCAGGGATGTATTTTCCAGAGGGACTTCTAGGGAAATAGTATACTGCTATGTTCCTAGAAATACAGGGAGAATTTACGGGGATGTCTCTTGTAGGGAGATTTCTAGGGACATACTGTGCTGATACATCTCTGGAAATACAGGGGGTATTACTAGGGTTATACCTTCCAGAGGATAAGTTCTAGGGGAATTTCTCGGGATATAGTAAGCTGGAATATCCTAAGAGGGGGTATTTCCAGGAATATACCCTCTAGGGGATTTGTGGCGATGTAGTGTACTGGTATATCCCTAGAACTATGGGGGGGGGGGCATTTCTAGGGTTATATCTTCCAGGGGCTAACTTCTAGAGGGATTTCTAGGGATATAGTACACTGGTATGTCTCTGGAAATACAGGGGGAATTTGCAGGCACCTTGTAGGGGGATTTCTAGTGATATACGATGGTGATATATACCTTGAAATACAGGGAGTATTTCAAGGGATTTACCAGTACTAAACGTATTCCATAGCCGAGGGATCTGCCCCGTACGAGAGAAAAAAAGAAATATGCGTTATCTTGGCTCGGACGTACTCTTGGCTCGTTCTTTTTGCACTCTGCCGTTCTGACCGTAACGAGTACTCGAGTGGTAAGAGCGCGTTATTAAAGTACGTACTACCGTAACACGATGTATGCACGTTGGTCTTTGGCGATGGAAAAAAGAGAACCACGAAGGGAGAAAAAAAACGAGTGAAATGAGAACGAAGTGTAGGATACTGGGTGGAGGAACGATGAGTGCAGAAGTAGCCGTCGTCTTACCCGCCACGCAACAACAACACCACGATAAAACACTTATAATTGCCATTCGTCGAGATCCACTGTTGCCGCTAAGTAAGGATAATTGGTTTAATGACTCGAAGAAATATGGCATTTAAATGACTTTCGTTTCTCTCTTTTCCATAGCTGAATCTCTTTCTGCTTTCATTCGTCTTTTTATCACTTTTGATCTCTTTTGTCATTGCCTTTATGTCCTTTTTCGAAGCTTTTTCAACAGACCCGTTCGCGTCTCGTTACTCACTCACTGACAAGCCTCCATTGGACGCAGTGACCTTGGCTAACGAGCCCGAAAGAACGAGGAAAAAAATTCTCCAGCAGAAGTCGATCGTGGGATGCACATGATTTATCGAGAAAATAAATCTCGCCGGGTAGTCAATATTTATTGTAATTGCTGCCAGCTCTCGCACCCTTAATATCTGTTTTGTACGTCCTTCATTTTGCAAGCCCCTATGATTTTAGATTTTTCTAGCAACGGTTATTTAAGTCACTGGAAGTTTTATACTCGCGTGAATTATTACTTGTGTTGTTATTCGTAATCGGCATATCTTGCTTTACTGTATATGTGTCTGTTCCTACCCGGTTGTTCGTTCAACAAGATTGAAATGGAGAAAAAATGAAAAATATGCTGAATACGTAATTGAGTAAATCATTTTTACCGTTCGGGGAAACATTCGGGCAGGATTGTCCTGTAACGTGACCCACTTGGAAAAATTTGCAATCGGGCAGTCAGATGTGAAAATGAGATAACAAAAACGCGGGCAAAAACGTGATACGGTAAAGTGTGGGCTCAGGCGCGAGATCCACCGCTCGGACGATTCAATGGTAATACAAGAATGTTGAAATAAGCTACTTCGCTCTGTGTGGATATACAGGGTGGGCCATTCAACGTGACTACCCCAAATATCTCCGTTGCCTTTAGAGCGACGAAAACAAACCCACAGAACCCAAACAAACCCAACCAAACCCAAACGAACTCAAAATATTTTGGTACAAAATCATTTCAACGTCATGATATCATTGGATTCGTCTGAATATAAGCTACAACGCTTTTAATTTTAAAAAACGCTCCTATTTGAAAAACATTGATCACCTTGAGAACGAAAAATCTATGACCTTGACAAAAATGAATTTTTCACTACTGCATCAGCCCTTCGAAATCAATTAAATGTTACCTCCTGACATTTTTTTCGTCACTGTAAAGGCAACGGAGATATTTGGGGTGGTCACGTTAAATGGTCCACCCGGTATATATATATATATATATTTCGGGTGACAGTTATGCATGCATGCATTTTATACCCGTTACTGTGGCCTAACCCCTTAAAAAACCATTATGTATCATACTTTTCCCAGTCGCGTAATCTCCGCGTTACCCTTAAAAAGGCCACCTTATAATCGTCACCACATAAATATATCCATAAACATGTATAATTTGCTCTACAATTTATAAAAAAAATAATAGACCAAAGGGAACTCCAAGTTTCGTCAAATCCCAATGCGTTTCGAGAATTTTTCTTTTCCTCGCGCATACTTTCGCGTCCAGCTCGACAAAATTCACCGAGGAATAAAAAAGGGGCCGGGTGATTTGCTCGCGAATCTGCAAGGCACAGGAAGCCATTCATTCCTCGCGACTCGTCTCACTCATAGTTTTTAAGTGTGTCTGGCCACCGACAAATCTTTCCACTCGGGGAGAATACACGAGTGTGCGGCTGCGTGTGCGCGCCGTTTCGTCGCGATCTGAGTATAGTCGTCCGGTCTGTCTACCGAGCGAAATACGAAGACCCACGGGCCGTAGGCCGTATCTCCTTGAATACGATAAGGATCGAGGAACGAAGAGAAAGGAAGAAAATAAAAAGCGAAAAGAAACTCGTCTCCTCGTCGTTTTTTTCCTGTCTGGAATGCCGGAAGTTGCAAAAAAATGTAGATACGTTCATTCGCTCCAGCACATACAACGTCCGTAAAGATCGGAGAGGTGCGTTTAAGGGGTTGCCCCCACTTGCGATTTCGAAAAAATCGATTTTTTTTTATTGCATTTTTTTTAAGTATAAGTATCTGAGAATATGTCCTGAAAATTTCAAGTCGATCCGAACAAAATTGATTGAGATATGAGCGTTGAAAGAGAAGAATCCGTGAATTGAAGAACTGAAATTGAAACTTTAAACGCGTTTTTCTCAAAATGGCATTTCTGAAGTCGGTGACCAAGATTACTCGAACACTAATGAACCGATCTTCTTGAAATTTTGCCGGCTTATTTAATACATAAAAATGTAGTCTTTAATCGTTCGATTTTTTTTTTCGAAAAAAAAATGGCCGTTTTATAGCCAAAAAACGGCCGTTTTTTTGCGTTAAAATCGAACCATTAACTTTGACTGTCCGCCATTTTGTGAAAAATGAATTTTTTTAAAAATCCTTCGATTAAAGACTAGTTTATACTTATATTTGACTAAATCCATCCGCATTTTTTTTTCAGATGATCCACTTCGCCGCAATGTTGGTCACCGCAAACCGTGTATATAAAAACATTATTTCATTGACGGCCATTTGCCACTAAACAATGTAATATTTTTCAATAAAAAAATTACTGAAAGTTCTTCAAGATGTGTTCTTTAAGATGGTATATTGATCGATTAAAAAAGTTTTGTAGTTTTCTTTAAAAAAATTCATGAAAAACGCGTTAACACGCGGCCATCCTAGTCCAGCCGGGTCTGATCAACGTCAGCCTCATCCACTGAATGGAAAACGTCATCGAATAACTGCATTTCTGGACGATTTAGCAGGGGTGACATTTACCAGGGGTGATTTACTTGGACCAAACAAACCCAAACAGCCGGGAGTCGTCTTCCGTAAAACTCCATTCGACATCTTCAACATCCTTCAAGACTTGCCGGTGCATCATTGGTACTGGGTGAAAAGAGTTTGCAAAATAATGTGTTTGCATTCTTTTGTAAACTCTGGGCGAGGGTGCCACAGGAATGTCAGGGTACAAATCAATAGTGTGCGATTAACGAGAGACTGTTTTCTTTTATCGCAAACCAACCAGTAATTCAACTAGCCAAAGGAAAAAAAAAAAAACAAAAAAAGAATCCATAGCGTGTGAGATCGTGCACAATTTCAGAGCCTCATGGATCGCGACGATTTGGATACAGTTGAGTTCATGCATTACCCTTTCACACGGGCACGAGAAAATCGGCCATTTACGCTTGGCTTCGTAATTTCTTGTTATTACATTTGCCCCTCTCTCTTGTTCCTTTTTTTCTCCCCTCAAGGGCAAAACGCACACAAACACTCTGCACGATTGCCATGCCACTCTCAATTCTTTCCTCCACCGTTGCCTCATTTTTTCCCTCGCCTATACATTCAATTATCTCGTACTGCTCGTTTCCTCTTTCCTTTTCTTCCCCGCAATCTCTGTGTGCGCGCCTAATTATAGCTATAGATCGGCCAGTACGCTCGAGTCGCACAAACGAGCGTTGTTTTTTTTTTCGCGAGTTCTCTCAATGGCATTTTGCGAAAAACGTCACCACACGTTGCACGAGTACAGTGGTTTGCTGGATCGACTTTTTTTGGGTTTGCTTGGGTTCGATCTATTCCGTTCTTTCGCTTTATTCCTTCAATTGTACGAAAGTTGATCGCAATCTTGGCGGATTCGAAGAGTTCGGGACGTCATTCGAAATAGCGAGTGATAAATCAACCTCCGCCGTTTCCTCCCTTTTATTCTGCCTTACAGGTCTTTGTATCACTTTTGCAAACTCCCTCGTTTCTCCTCCTTCTTCTTCGTGAACTGAACCTTACTGGCGCGTAACGGTAATGGCGATGCGCCACACGGTACTTATAATACTGGCCACGGGTTAAGATATACATCGATTCCCGAGAGAACCAACGTGCGATAGTGTGCCTTGCTAGTCTGTTCGTTTGCTCCTTCAACTCAACATTTTATATATATATATATATATATATATATATATATATATATATATATATATATATATATATGCGCGCGTGTGTTTAAAAAAAAAAATTAATTTGTGTGGTTTAATTTTTTTTTACACTAGAACCTCGATCCAAGCCCCTCTGGCGATTTTGTTTTGCGATATCGTCAAACATACTGGAAGAGTCAGTAATTTTTTCAGCCGAAAAAAATGGCCGTTTTTCAATGAAAAAAAATAATTTCCCCCTTTTTTGGTAAAAAATCAGCGTTACCGGAACGTAAAAATTATTTCAAGTCGTCCGCTCGAAAGCTAACACAAAACTACAACTTTCATGTACAGGCATTTTTTTTTCATCTACTTCTAGTTTCCGAGATATAGTCATTTGGAAAAAAAGGCATTTTCTAAAACGTTGAATTAAAAAAACTGAAAAAATTCACATAGAATGCCTTTTAGTAGTACTTTGATATGACCAATTATGGGGCAGATCTGTGATGGTGGAAAAAAAGGTGGCTGAATCGACGGAGAACCCCTCATATGGTTATGTCGTTGTGTCAAGGTGTCGGGTGTCCATCGGACGGACGAGTCTTCGTTACATCGGGGTTCCACTGTATATGTGTGTGGGGGAGGGGGGCTATGTATATAATATATTGTGTATATAATTTTCCCACTTTATATTTCATTTAATATTTATTCGCACATATATATGAGATCAGAACGATTGAGTATGAAAAATAAAATAGGAGAAAGAAAAAGGTAGGAATTATGAGAGGTTCTCCGTTGCTTGGCACATAGACGAGAGTGATTCGAGATGCGGGATTGATGCGTTCGTCGGAAAGTTTAAAAGCCTGCGCGCGAGAGCGAAGAGCCGTTCGACACACGGAATGACAAAGCGGCGTAGCCGCTACACTTCGTAGAAAACCCGATGAATTATTATATATATATATATATATATATATATATATATATATATATATATATATATATATATATATATATATATATATATCTATGTATATAAATAAATAAATAAATAAATATACCGAGTCACGTCGTAGAGAAGAACTACCTGATGCGCCTCTGTCCTTTTATTACGTGCTCCTTGGAAATCCTATGAGCTACCGGGAGCTCGTTATCGAAACTATGGTGGATATTTCAAGAGCTCGGATCGTATCCTCAATCACGCGCGCTCGTGATTTTCTCCGTGCTTTTGTTGCGTTTGGTGTTTTGCGCGTACTCGATCTCACGTATTTACTATACTTCCCTGTACGAATTTAATATCTTTATTGATACGTATGTTTCAGTGTGATTAAAGGGTCACAGCATAAGCCTGAGGAGTCCGACAAACAGAGCAGCTTTGAATATTTTTTCCGATCAGATTATTGGGTCGACGAGGCACACAATTGATGTACAGTCTTGCCAAATTTGAGATTTATAAATCGGAAAATAATTTCAAACAATAAACTCATTATTGTTTGTTTGGGTTTAATTTCAAGGAAGTGAAGTTGTTGCTGGATGTCCAATCGCTGCAGGTGGTTCTGGCAACTAGGGTGATTCGAAATGAAGAATAAAAATGCGTACTCGTCTTAGTACAATAACGAAACTTTCGTGTGGCCGGATAGTTTTTGTCAAATTCGGAATGTTACAGAAACGCCACGCTGTAGAATAAAACTTCGATGACAAAAGAAAAACTCAATCCATCAGGATAACGAATGGATAAACAAAGATTGACAAATCGATAAACGCATAAATCCGGTCGTTCGATAGAAAATTTTCCAACCCGAGCTATGTGCTGAATTTTTATTGCAAAATCGAGAAGCACAAGACAAGTTCGACCGAGGGGCCATTCACTTGTGAAATCCTTCAAGCGCTTCTGTTCGAAATCGAATGGAAAATCACAAGAAATCGCCTGAAATCGCGAACCGTCTTACTGAATCAACATTATCCGAATGTGGTTGAAATCCCCTGAAATCAGGTTTAAGTTTTTTGAAGTCGTCTGAAATCAGCATGGAATCACTTGATTCACGAAATCGCTAGAAATCATCGGATTCTCGAAACAAAGAAATGTTATTATGATTTTTCATGGCATAGTCCATTGTCCGTGCGTTCGAGCGGTTAGTCTGCGGCTTAACGCCAGTGCACGCGCCAGTTCATACAGAGTCATGTCAATTGACGTGACTCTGTATGAAAAAATTAAACATTTCTTTTAATATCTATATCTGTGTCTTTTTTAATCACATTTTTCATTTAAAAAAATTTTAATTCAAATTTGAGTCACAAGATTAGTCAATAAAAAAGAAATTTAACCATTTTACGATTTTTTTTATCCCCCCGATGATTCCAGCAATCGCTTGAAACCGAGTTGATGAATTCGAATGAAATCAATTGAAATCAACTGAAATTACGCGAAATCACATGACTTTAAAAATAGCTTGAATCACTTATGAAATCACGAAAATCACACGAAATCGACTTCACACGGAAATCTCTTGCGCACCTCACTTAATAGTGAACAGTCCCTCGAGTTCGACAGTCCGCGTACGAAAAAGTTCAGGTCCACTCGGCGATGCGATTCCTTTCAGTAGACTAATAAGAGCAACGAAAAACTGCGAACGAGTATGTATGATGAAAAAAAAAAACTGAAGAGATCGATGCGACGACAGCGAGAAAAGTTAGCGACGAGCGCGCTCTGGTGTCGGTACAACTGAAGTGACCGGCGGAGCATCGAGAGAGCGGCGTGCGGCAACACAAACGGCGCATACGCTGCCGGCGAGTCCGGTTAAAGCCTGATTCTCGTGACGTTCTGCCCCCGCGGTATTATTTTACGATCCTGCGGTTTTAGAGGGTGCGAATAAGAGCTCTGGGTCAGTGGGGTCTTTTAACGATCCTGTTCCGCGAATCCCGGTTAACTCCGTCTTAGACGAGCCCGAAATAAGAGAAAGAAGAACGCGGTAGTCGAGGATGAAGACATGGAGTATGTGAAAAGCAACACTAGCTGAAAAAAGAGCCCCACACGTGTAAAACATTGTTCCATCCCTCTTCAAAGTGCCGAGAGGCAATCTTGATCCTTTCTTTTTGTTCCTTTGCGCTGGAATAAATGTGTCTCTGGCTGATGGGTGGCAAGACTCATGGTTAACCAAAGACGTTTAACCGACGAATGATCGTCGTTCCGAAGATACCCTGCCTACTTTTCGCAAAGGTGGAGTCTTTCGCAATCTCTCTTGTTGGAATGATCAAGGCCGGCAGGTACAGGAAGAGGTAAAATGGTCGTTGAATACTGTTGTAGGATGGATTTGAGTCGTGGTTTATCCACACGTTGTTTCGATACGCAACCGCTCATTTTCGATCAACGATCAAGGACCCGCAGTGCCTTATCATCTTGGCACTTGCCTGTGTCTTACCGCTAGGAGGAACGAGCGAATTCAGCCACACGTGATGCGTAAGTGTGCAGGCATCCTGTATTGGGAACGGCAGAACGTGAGACGGATAGACGGAGTATATGGTATTTTCTTTGCGCGGATTGCTGCGGCCGCTTGTTTTTACAGCCACAAGCGGTTAGGCAGGCTGTCAAGCTCTTTCCGCCATCCTTCCACACCGTCTCATCCCGTTGCCCTGGCATTCTTATGGAAAGGCTTGGCAGTTTTCTTTGCAGTTTTTAGGCAGCTGGAGGACTAAGTTTCTTGGCAGGTTCGGACGACGAGAATGGAAGCAGCTTCGACGGAACTCAATTGGTGACTCACAGGAATGAGACGCCATCGGGCAGGACGCGAATGTGCATGGCATTTTAGACTGGGGTTGCCAACATTGAGGCTTCATTGTGGAAACGTTCGTTAATTGGAATATTTTGGAACGTCTGTTCTTATGGTCATTCTTAGAAGTGGTATTGCTGCTTTTGCAACTTCGACCACCTGGCGAATGCTCGGATCTGCAAATTTGGTGGCTTCGGCGGGTTTGCAGCGAAGCAAGGTTGTTACGCATTATTGACTCAGAAATTCCCTGACTTTTCCAGGTTTTCCATACACGTTTTGCAGAAATTCCAGGTTTTGCAAATTAGCCAGATTAGCGTCAAATGGAGAACATTTTCTTTTTAGTTAGTCTTTGTAAACGTTACAAACGATACGGGATAATTATATACGTAAAAATAGCAATGACTGATTTTTGTGAAAAAAAAAACATCTTTAACCGATTTGAAGAAACAAAGGAAATTCTCAACTCGATCCTTCTATTGAAGAATTGTGTTCAACTGGATAACATAATTTTTTTAAGGCCAAATATATGGAAATTTGATAAAATTGATATTTTTTTTACTGAAATTCGAAACACAATTTAAACATTATAGAGTAAAAAAATGCATCAAAAGCAAATACAGAACCTGTTCTTCATTATAAACAAAAGTTTGTCCGCCGCTGAAAATAAACAAAAAACAAATATAAATACTTATCTATGATGATAATGATGTGGTTGTGTTTCGACAGATCGAATGCAAATGTATTTTTGTAGCTTGACTTTGAATTTACGCACGGAGAAAAATACGGTCTCAAATTCTAACACTGGTTGCCAGAATTCTAATATTCAGTGCTAGAAAAGTATATCAGTTTACTGCCAGTTCGGATTTCCAAAACTTGTTATAGAAGTGTAAATATGATTCTCAAACCGTATAGTAAAAATGATGCGTCCATATTACATTTGAAACTATTCTCGCATAGGCGCGAGTCCTATATGCTGTATAGGAAAAATAACGCGTGCTTTGTAAAATACCACGCTTTATTCCACGCTATATTTTCACATGGATTTTACTATACGTATATCATGAATCTTCGTGTATGTATAGATTTCACTATACGCATAGCATAAATTTTGCGATACGCATAGCATAGCAATTTTATCTTCCATTCAATACTTTTTGATATTTAATTCAATTTTTTTTTAGAAGCATAGTATTAATTCTAAACTTCGAGGTTTTAAACTTCCCCCGTTTTCTCCGTGCATTAATTTCCAAATGTAGCTTTACGGTAAATTAGTTTTCACTTTGTTAAGTTTTCAATGTTTGGCACTGACATAACTTTCTATTGTGTATAACGAGGAATAATATAAATATTAAAGATATACAAAAATATTTATTCTTATACCGTCCAGTTTAAAAATCTTTTTTTAAGGACGAAAGAAATTCCCTGAGTTTTCCCGGTTTTCCATATGCTTAGAAACCCTGCAAAGGCATATGGAAAAGTCCATTCGGCCTCCGGTAAATCCGGACGTCTGGGATGCCGATAATTCCTAAAAGAAGTGTCCTTTGGAAGTTTGGAACTCTGCGTTCCCGATATCCCAAGCTTTCTAGCGCGCTGAGAGCTTCAACCGGACAAAGAGAGGTCGTAAAGTGTGGCGTGGGTGATGGGAGATGCTGCGGCTTGCGAAAAGGTGCGGGAGGTTGATTCTCTGCGATTGAGGTAGCGCGAAGAAGACGAGAGAAATGGTGGTAAAGCGAGCGAGAGAGAGAGCGAGAGAGAGAGAGAGAGAGAGAGAGAGAGAGAGAGAGAGAGAGAGAGAGAGAGAGAGAGAGAGAGAGAGAGAGAGAGAGAGAGAGAGAGAGAGAGAGAGAGAGAGAGAGAGAGAGAGAGAGAGAGAGAGAGAGAGAGAGAGAGAGAGAGAGAGAGAGAGAGAGAGAGAGAGAGAGAGAGAGAGAGAGAGAGAGAGAGAGAGAGAGAGAGAGAGAGAGAGAGAGAGAGAGAAGCGAAAAAGGTGGAGGAAGGTTAGGTAACGGTCCGGCAGTCAAGAAGCCGCTTTGCGCTGACACGAGGTCTACTCGTTGCTGTGCGAGTCTCTAGCCTCGAGGCGTCCGAGCGAGCAGGCTTGAAAGGATCAACGACGCCGTGAGGAGACAACGAGGCAAGAGAGCCTTTGCCTCCGGGACAGGCACCCTCCTCCCGCGAGGAACACGCGTCATTCACAGTGAAATATGGAATGTTACTTGCACGGGCAGAGCCCCGTGGACGAGGTAGGCTCGACTTGTGAGACGCGGGAGGTTGAAGAAGCGTGATGGAGCGGCTGCGAGGGTACCGCGTGACAAGAGCGAAAACATTCAAAAGGCATCGGCAAATGTCCGTGACTGCAGCGTGTCCTCGCAATCAAGGCGACCGTTGTCCGCGTTGGGCGCTCGTAAAGAATCGTCCTGTGGCATTCATTCGGCGAAACGCAATATTTACGAATTTATTTATGCGCCATTGCGACCCAGTTCGCCCTGGAGAAATATTCAGGAGGGAGGAAAACCCATCAACGTTCTTCCTTGATAATATTGTTTCAAGTTTCCGTGGCCGTGTTCTCCAATCGTGGCAGAAGGTGGAGGAGGAGACGAAGAAGGTCGGCGGACACTCGTGACCGGTCTCACCCGAACCCCGAGTAAGGTGATATCTCGCCACGATATCTTTGGCCCAATGTGCACGAGCGCGGGGAACACAAACCCAAAGGAGATGAAGAATAATACGACGGGGGCACACCGGGCTACCATGTGGAAGGTGAACAACGGTGGAAGAGGACGAAAAAGAACACGCCAGACTGTACCGTTCGAGTGCTTATTTTGGTTGCCTCAAAATACCTCGAATATGTGGTACACGAAACTCGGGAGGACGGTGCAGCTTTGTGGCGAGCGTTCGGGTGAGGATTCCGACGCGTACCTCGGAGAGAGCCACCGCTCGAAGGTCGGAATCTCGAGAGATGCGTCCCTCGAGATGCGACACAGTTAGCGGGTTGACACTCGGCTTGACCCTGGCATTCGGAATTCCCGTTTTTACCTGTGATTTTTACCGGCTTCTTGACCGGCTTGATAAAAAAAAAAGGCCCTTTGATATACGGCTGGACGCTTTCCGTTGGAGAATGTTTCTTGCTTTGCATTGTCGTGCCCTGGAGATTGAGGCTCGAATCGGAGATGAAATACAGGCGGAGCGGATTCGGCGAAACTGCAAACGGCATGCCAGTCTTTTTGGAATCCCCGCGTGGGGCTATTTTTTACGGTGACGCTCTTTGCTGAAGCTTTTACCCGGGAACTTTGGTATGTGAAAGTAAACGCTCCTGGAATCTGACCTGCACTTTCTCCGTTACTTTTTGCATCACGAAAAACTTAAAATCGACCTTCTTTTGCATTCAGCCGCCGTCATTTTAAACTGCAGTTATGAGGTCCGTGATATTTGCAATCGGCGGAAAATTTCCCATCGTATATAACCTTGAAATGATATTATAAAAGACGAAAAAAAAAAAAATTCGAACGTTTTGGACACTTTCAAAATCACAGTAATACGGGAATTTTCAACAGGCGTAGCAGCGGTCCCATTCGAGTCTCAAAGACTGATTAGGGTTTCCGAAAAGGATTTTGCCAGACTTTGAAAAATGCCCGGGAAGAGAAAATGAAAGGTTGGAAAAAATCACGAAAACCGATGGTCCAACTTTGAAATTCTGCCGAAAATCGACAAGTAATCGCAGCACGTCGAATGAAGGGGCATTTTAAAGAGCAAATAACTACGAAGACAATGAGCACAGCGCCGAGTTTTAAATCGGCACGGAACAAAAATAAGAGGCGATTGATTGTGAGTGAAGGATTAATCCCCGTCCGGTTATCGGATTAATAAGCGTATGTTATTCGTCAGGATAGCAGCTCAGTTCACGCCGCATTTCCAGTAGGCGTACATATTATTGTGATCCGTGTGAGCTAGTATCCGGACGAATAACATATATATATATAATTGTCCGGATATAATGTGTTAAATTATTATACAAACTGTCCGGAAGAATAACTTACACGTAGTCATCTGAATAAAATCTTTATAATTTTGTTTGCGTTCGTTTGGTTTGGGTTTGTTGTTTGGGTTTGGGTTTGTTTGGGTTGGTTGTGTTTGGGTTTTGTTTGGATTTGTTTGAGTTTAGGTTGATTGGGTTCGTTTGCGTTCGTATGTTTGGGTTTGTTTGGTTCGGGTCAGTTGGTTTTGTATAGGTATTTTTTGGATTGGTTTGTTTGGGTCTGTTTGCGTTTGTTACATTAAGTTTGTTTTTTTGGGTTGATTTGTTTGGGTTTGTGTTGGTTCGGTTTGTTTGCGTTTGTTATTTCGAGTTTGGTTTGGTTTGTTTGCGTTTGTTATTTCGAGTTGGATTTTTCGGTTGATTTGTTTGTGTGTGTTTGTTCAGGTTTGTGTTTTTGGGATTGCTCGTTTGGGGCGTTGTACAGCGTGAACCGCGTGAACTGAGCTGCATTCACGAGTAACGAATAACGTATGCTTATTCGTCCGATATCCGGACGGCTAGCCGCAGCCTTTTTTTTTGCTTGGATGCATAAAAACAATACGAATTGATCGTTCACTCCCTGCCCCCAAACTGTCAACACCTATTAAACATCGTCGAAAAACTGAAAAAAAAAGACAAATACGAAATTGGACTCGTAAAAGACCGATACATTCGACCTTCAAGATTAGGTTAAACAGAATGAAATTAGCATTCCATTTCCGACTGGGAAGCGTTTTTCCACGCAATATGCCCGCGGTAGCATCGGTTCACAGATTTGTATTCAAGTCCGTCGACCTTCATGACTTTGGTGACGCGCCGAAGGTCTCTCGAGAGCCGCGAGGTTAAGGTCGAGCTCGGGTAGCACGCGAGATTCTGCGCGCGGTAGAGAACGAGAAAAGGTGAATAAAGAAAATGGCAGCAGAATAAAAGGTAAAAGGATCAAAGCGTCGGAACGAGAGACGGTGTTGGCAGAGGTGAAAGGGGAACGAAAGTTCGCATCCCTAACGACGTGTATGCGCATTCGGCATAGATGATTCGCCAGATCAATTGCTCTCACCACGCGCGCGCGCGCGGAGTCTCATTATTTCGTATGGTTCGTCCACGAAGTGGAATACGTAAGGAGCCCTTGAAGTCGGGGCGACCGAGATTCCGCGCATACCGATCTGGTATACCGATTCGAAGAATTCTCCATATGTATGATTCGCTGCAACGCTACCGAATTTGTAAGGAAGAAAAAAGAAACTGTCACCGTTGGCCCGGTCCAATGCTTGGATGGGTGACCGCTACCAGCACTGGCGCTTGTGCATTGACTACCGATCGGAAGGCAGTTTTGCTGAGTTTACGATGGTGCCGCAATCGAACTCAGCAAAATATGGCCCAGATTTTCCACAATTTCCTTGTGCCCAGGCAGGCGGTCGTAAAAAGTCGTAAAAACAGCCAGACGGAAGACAAAAAGCTGAAGTATGTATGAAGGAAATGGAGGAAGGAAAGTTCGCTGTGGTGCAGTTGTGTTGCATAGAGCTGCCATGTCTCATTATTTCGTATGGTTCGTCCACGAAGTGGCACACACGAGGATTTTTCAGCCCTAGCAGAGAGGGAGAGAGAGTCGATGCGGTACAGCCGCTTCGACCCGCTTATTATAATTGTCCACGAGACACGTGCCCGGGGGGACCACCGACGACGTGACATTCGACGCAACACATTGATCGAGAGACAAAAATGATTTGATCCCCTCAAACCGACCGATTTCAATCTTCGACATTATAATGGCTGATCGGTGCATTATTAGCGACTCCACGGCTCGATGGGGGCCCACTCGAAGCAGTGAAAGGACGAAAGTTTGAGCTGGAGAACCAATCATTCGCCAGGACCGCGCGAAGCTCACTAGACAATCCTAGTTCAACGCGGCTACGGATATGATCAATGAACAGCTGCAGCCAATTCCTCTTCCATCCTTTTGGACTTATTGGCTCTCCGATTGGGTCATTGACATTCAAGGTGGAACGTGTAATCTGTTTGTTATCCATTTCTCACATGTCTTCAAAGCGTGATGACTTTAGTGTGGAATCAGCGTTGCCCTCCTGCTTCAGGCGTTCCCTTGTAATCACCCTAAGCCATTGCGGATGTGACTAGTTCCATATATTTGAGAGTTCTGCCCTAATGAGTGGCCAGTTCTGTAAGCTGGAGAGTTCTGCCCTAATGAGTGGGCAAGTCATTAGGGCAGAACCCTCCGGTCTAGGGAACTGGCTTTAGATCAAAAGTCTACTCATTGGAGCAGAACCCTCCAGTCTAGGGAACAGGCCACATCTGCAATGGCCTAGGTGCGTGTTCGTCTACATTCGTACAGACGGTCGGCGTTTCAGTTCGATCCTTTCGGAATACGCACCACTGAAGGTCTCCAACCCATGGAGACACATCTAGTCGAGTGGCTGCATACACGCGAGTGGTATTAAAAGAAACGTTGACTTTCGGGTCTAAGGGAGTTTGCGTGAGTTAGAAAAAACGAAAGTTTCGGCCCACTGGCACTGCTCTGAATGGCCCAATTGTATCGGTGAACGCGCTGTTGTTGTCCTGTCAGAAACGTTGGACGAAAGGCGATCTAGGATACGCGGATGACCGCGGCTTGACATTTCCAGGTGAATACATAACCCACCACTGTATGGAACGTCTAGACTGATCTGACGGAGGATTCTTAGTTTGGGGCGCAATAACCAACAGCGAGGAACACATTACAGGCCTCTACAAGCGTGCTGCAGATGCAGAAATGTTTTCCAACTCTTGCTGATAATCTAGTAAAAGAGAAGAAAAACCAGCACTTTTGTAGCGTAGAATATGAATTTTTGACTGAAGGTAGATGGTTGCATAACCAAAGTAACTTCAATGAAATTTTGCCTCTCAACTCGCCCCAACCCTAAGAAATAGGGGTTGAAAACTTAACAATCGCCGTATCTCGATAATTAATAGCCCGATCGAAAAATGTTTTAAGCAAAAGTTGTTTGGAATAATAAAATACGTATAAAGTTATCAGACGTCCGATCCCCTATCTTTGAAAGTAGCGGGACAAAAACACAAGAGCTGAAAACAAAAACCGCTGACCTGGATAAGGACGCAGTGATATGTTTGGTCCGCTCGCAGACGCATCAACCCCCAATTTTCGAATTGTTTTTGTGCCGCTATTTTCAAAGATAGGGGGTTGGACGTCAGATAAATTTATACGAATTTTATTATTTCAAACAACTTCTGTTTGAAACCTTTCTTGATCGGGGTATTTATTATCGAGATACGGCGATTTTTAAGTTTTCAACCCCTATTTCTTGGGGTTAAGGCGAGTTGTGGGGCAACATTTTATTGGGGTTACTTTCAATATGCAGCCATCTACCTTCAGTCAAAAAATCATATTCTACCCTAAAAAGTGCTGGGTTTTCGTCTCTTTTACTGGACTATGACGCTCTCTCACCTTCTCTTCACCAGGAAGTCAACTAAAAGCGGATCTTCCGAGGGGCAAAGCCGCGAGTTGTTCGCCTGCTCTCGCGGTCTCTGTACGGGAGCATGCGGATTTCCATACGTATTCGTTCCCCTCGTTAGACGCGAGAGGAGAGTTGAAGAGACTGAGAGAGATAGAGAGAGAGAGAGAGAGAGAGAGAGAGAGAGGCGACATCCCGCCACGCGACGCTTCTACAAGCTTTGAAACGCTTCGAGATTTACGGGCTTTCGTTTCGTATCGCAATATCTATTAATCCGATTCGCCTCAAATTCTGACAGAGCATAGATTACATTTTCTATCGTATGACTGAATGATTTTTTGATATGTTTATCCATTGGTTAATAACCACCGATCAGTTGTTTTTTTTTCGTCGAAAAGTGAACTTTTTTCCCTACAGCTTGGCATTTTCCAAAATTGCAAAAAAACTATGGTATTGAAGTTTGCATTCTTGGAGTGCAACGAGAATGTTTTTTTTCTTCGTATTTTCGTATTTTTTTGGCACGTTTAGGCTACGCCCTGATCGCAAGGTTTTCGAGTATCCTTATAAAAAATTTGCAACCAACAACGGCAAAAAAAGATTTGAGATTACGATAAAAGCAAAGAAATGAAAAAGTCAAAGGGAATTTTCGTTGCGTTCCAACGATGCAAACTTCAGCACCACAAAAAACTACCCGACCATACGAAAGTTTTATCATCACACGAAAAGCCCTTTTTTTTCATTTCGGATCATCCTAGTTACCGGAACCATCCACACCGATTACCCATGCAGCAACGTCGGCACCCAGCTTAAGGGAGCTTTCCAGTGTGAAATTTTCAAAAAATCGATTTTTTTTTTGCTTTATCGAATAGTATACACTTTTCCGAATATTCCCTGAAATTTTCATGCCGAAATTCAGATTATTTCGGTTACTGTACAGCATTTCTTGGAAGAAGGCAACGGAGCGCTACAGCTACAGCGAAACTTTGAACGCGTTTTTCTCGAAACAGCATTTTTCAAAACGGTGTCCAACTTGGAGGGCAGACTTTTAAAGCTATCGAGTTGAATTTTTTACACAATATTCTTAACGTCATTGTTTATCGTGCTATGGAAGCTTTTTTTTTTTTTTGACATCTTCCTATTTTTTTGTAAAAAAACTGCCAAAAAAAATGCTAAAATCGATACTTTTTGTTCAAACCGGCGCCATTTTTGCAAAAAAAAAAAAAAGCCTTCATAGCACGAAAGCCAATTATATACCGATCAATAATCTTTTTGTGTTTTTTGTTTCAGATCAAAATTGTGACCCCCAACGTGGACACCACATCCAAGTGCATTTTCTGCAACAATTGTTTCATCATTTTTATAGATATTAATTAATAAATAAATCGATCTTTAAAAAATTGTTTTGTATTCTTCAATACCCAATTAATATACAAAAAAAACCAGACCGATTAGATTATCTTTTCTTTAAAAAAAAAAATCGCGAAAAACAGCGATTTTTCGGGCTGTCACACTGGAAAGCTTCCTTAAATAATAAGACCGCTGTTGATCAATATTTTTCAATAAAAAATACTCAAACTCGACAAAACTATGTATCAATTGTGTGCAAAGTCCCGCCCTCTTCATTCCACTTCTCCAATCAGATAAAAAAGATTCAAAATCGAGCTGTTTCCAGACCCCGAGCTATTGCTGACCCGTTGACGTGTATGCATTATGACGTGAACGAATCTATCGTAAACGCACCGCGAGAGACGAGAGAAAAAAATAAATAAAGTAATAGAGCCCGTAAAAATCGAGCTAGGTATTCGAAGATAACACACACACACACACACACACACACACACACACGCGCGCGCAACACTGGATTACAATTTTCGTTCGCTCGTGTTCCCTGCGCCGTTAAATGTTCATTGCCGGACGATATCCACAAACACACACACGCATATGTCTATCCGCATCGACTTTTATGTATCTATTTATCTATACGATATTCGCCGCGACCCCCTTTGAGAATATTTCCAGCACGTCGCTCTCGTAGATCGACTAGACCGTTCTCGCATAACGAATATACATATATATTTATGCGTCACTCCGCGCGCGCGTGTGTGTGTAGGTAGGTGTGCGCAGAGAACCGGGGCCCCATAAGCGAGCGAGCCATCTACGTATCAACCCGCTCCTTGTGGACACATACCGCAGTATAGTTCTCTAGACGCAAGATTTGCATAGTCGACAAGATTGCTGGAGGTTGCGAAAAAAAATTATGGAGAGAGAGAGAGAGAGAGAGAGAGAGAGAGAGAGAGAGGGAGAGGCAGAGCGCGATATCTTTACGAGGTCGGTGGCTGCCGGCATAGATTTTCATACTGTAACGTCCCTCCTCCCCACGATCGGCGCTTTTCTGCCTCGGCAACTTCGCTAAACTACAACTACACATGTACACAAATGCACACAACGCATACACACACGCACGAGCATAGCAACGAGATGCTGTGAGAGCTCACTGCTACATTGCAACTACACTAAAACGCACACACACATACACATTATATATACACACACACACACATATATATATATATATATATATATATATGGTGTGGAGTTGATACCTTCGTTCGAGTAACGGACGTTTTGCCAAGCGTGCTGTGGTATCAGGACAGCGGCGAGGGAAACAGGCGCGTGAGAATTACCGCTAGGAAAATTCGAGGATATCTGGGTGGAGAGCCCGACTGCATATGCTTAACAAACAGCGGAAAACGTGCAAGTGCATATGTGTATGTGTGTGCATGTATATGCACATGTATATATATGTATATATACATATATATATATACAAGATAAGATATATATATATATATATATTTTATCTTATATATTATCTTATATATATATATATATATATATATACGTGTGTGGGGGGGGGGGGGGCGATTTTGAAGACGGTTCACTTCGGGGACTATTCTAACGGGAGCCCATTGTCGCTGAACGCACATTTGACGTTGATGTTGTCAAAATTACCTTTGGATAAATATAGGCATATCCATATGAAGGTCATTACGAGGCTCGTCCTGCCCCGAAATAAACGATTCGTTTGGAAAATGTTAAGGACCGCCCTCGCAACAACTAGATGAGGTATCCCTTTGCCACACGCATGCACGCCATTTTTATATCGCACTGAAAAATGATCGAATTCTTATTGGGGTCAAAAATCGAACGTTTATACTGCTTGCCATTTCCGTGACGTTCAAATTTTTTCAAAGCTACGCGTTTATACAAAACATTGATTGCTATACTAAAAGTAGATTCGTTATTTTCCATCTCGTTTCAGCCTAGTCGCCAGAGTCACCTGCACTTGGCCGTGCAGCAACGTTGCCACTTTGTTCAAATAATAATAACTTCGTTGTTCACCGATATTTTTCAGTGAAACAAAAGACTCAAACTTGGCAAGACTATGCGTCAATTGTGTGCGAAATTTCGAGCTTGTCATGTCCCAATGCTCGCGTCACAAAAAAATATTGTAAACCGGGCTGTTGTTTTTTGGGCCCTAAGCTTGTGCAGACGTAGATCATCCATTCATCATCCGGATCTGGATGAAGCTTCCACGTGATTTTTTTCACGATCTTGAAGCTGCATATCCTACGCCAAGCTATTCTAATTTTCCAGGTATAATGTAACGTTTTCTTCAAGATTTTAGACTCAATACGATCGATGTGGAAGAGACGCAACGTCAATGGAGCCACTCGCCTCTCTAACGGGACTGTGGAACAATAGATCGAAGTGACGATTGGAGACCGGCTTGAAGAAAAGTAAAAAGAACTTCCTTCTGTACTTCGTGCAAGTATCGAGACTTCACGAAGCACATGTAGAATCTTTGTAATACGCGCGCGCACACACACACACACACACACACACACACACACACACACACACACACACACACACACACACACACACACACACACACACACACACACACACACACACACACACACACACACACACACACACACACACACACACACACACACACACACACACACACACACACACACACACACACACACACACACACACACACACACACACACCCTCCCTCCCTCCCTCCCTCCCTCCCTCACTCACTCACATGCAGACGTACAAAAACACATATGTGCCTATGTTTATACATGACATGGAAACGTGCCCACGCGACGCCTTCGAATCTGTCGAAGTTAAACAGCAACGACGACAACGTGACGAAGACGCGGAAGCTCGAGCTCGTCGATTTATCGGCTATCGAACAATAGATCTCTCTCTCTCTCTCTCTCTCTCTCTCTCTCTCTCTCTCTCTCTCTCTCTCTCTCTCTCTCTCTCTCTCTCTCTCTCACTCTCTCTTGGGAGAGGGAAGGGGGAGAGAGAGAAAGAGATATATCTATTGGGAATTCTCTTTTTCGCTTGTTCACAAGCTAGCAAGCGATCAGATACAATCATTGGGGATCTTACGATATCTGTGACCCCTGATTCTACCCCACGCAGCCTTGATATGTGACCCAAAATAAGACTTTTTTTTGACAGTCGTAAAAATAAAAATTCGACCCTTAAGAGGGTAAAACAGGGGGTTTAAAGTTTGTACGAGACAGCATATTTTTTTGTCAGATTTGCTCGAAACTTGGCGTGAATACTCTACAATACAAATAATTGAACACGTATCTTAGCATTTCCTAAAATTCGACCCTCGTGAGGGTTAAAGAGGGGTGTTAAAGTTTGTATGAAGCAACATATTTTTTGGTCAGAATTACTTGAAACTTTCATAAATACACTAAAATACATACAAGTATACATGTATTTAAGCAATTTGCAAAATTTAACCTTTAAGGGGGTTAAACGGGAGCGTTAATGCTTGTATGAGCAGACATATTTTTTGACCAGATTTACTTGAAACTTACCAAGTTTATTTTATATGTAACCCACGGAAAAATACTTTCCTCGCTCTTTGGAGCGTATAGACAGTCAAGCAGTACTTTTGACCCCTTAACTGTGTTCGCTTGGGTTGGTTTCGGTTGGCATTGATACACCAAACAAACCCGAACAAATACATTTTTAATTATCTTTAGTGGAGTGTATTTATACCAAGTTTCAAAGTAAATCTGATTAAAAAATATGCTGTCTCATATAAACTTCAAAACCCACGTTTTACCCCCTTAAGGGTCGAATTTCGATTTTTACCATTTTTGAAAAAATTCTTTGTTCGAGTCATATATGAAGACTTCGTGGTTAGCATTACGGGACAAAGGAATCGCAGCTATACTGTATGATCATTTCTGGATGCTTAAGGACCTGAAAATCAACGATTTGTTTTCGAATAACTGAAGTCCTCGAAACAGCCAGACGTGTGTCATTGTTACGCAGATATAACGGGTTCAAAAAGCACTTTCCCCATTTCAAGAAATAAAATCGAGAAATTTTCTAGAAATAAATAATAAATTTCTAAAATTTTTTATTTATTTTCTATTTTATTTTATTTATTTTATCTAGAAAAAATTTTATTTTCTAGAAATAAAAAATAAATTTCTAAAATTTCTAGAAATAAAATCATAGAAATACATTCAACGCGTGTTCTGCGTGATACAACTATTTTCATATTGTTTTTTTTTTAAAAGAATATTGAGTATTGCATGTGCATTAGCTTATAAAATAGCGGGCAAAGCGTGCGAGGAGAGTCCTCCTTGTGCCCGAGATACGGCGAGAGACGTAACACCGTGGGAGCGTGCGAACGCGAGTTTCACGGTGTTCTTCCTCGTGAAAGTGATATCTGGCCACGTTCCGTATCGAGGCATATAGCAGCCCAGTACTCGCGAGCGCAGAAGCTTTTACGGCGGCGACCCGACTATTTTCTATCATCATATACATTTCCCGGCGAAATGTTTGCGAGTGGGCGAGTGATCTAGTTGAGGGATCTGCATAAGCTTGAAATTCGAAAAATACCATTTGCATAGTTTTATAGGCTAGAGTCTGATATTGCAGCAGGGATTTTGCAAGAATTGAAAAAGTTAAGCGAGTGATGAGAAATTTTTGTCAAGGGCCCACTGCACTAAGGCAGTTTTTTGCGTTTTTCTCGCAAGTATGATTTATAAAACGCCATCAGTAGGATCTTGAAATCTAATGACCGTGAAGTTCGCGTCGTTGGAACGCAATGAAGATTTCTATGCGCGAAAAATTTCAGAATTTTTCATTTTTTAAATTATTCTTGATTCCATTAGCCTGAACTGTTAGGAATATTTTAAGCTTCACAGAATTTAAAAACTCCAAAAATTGATAATGTTTAGTAAGATGCATTTACAATAGATACCGCGCGGTGCCCCCGACCGCCAACTTCAAAGCCGTTTTTCTACGATTCACTTTTTTGAACCTTGTGAAAGTTCTAACTCTCGAACGAACGTTCAGATCGCTTTGAAATTTTTACAACGTATTCTTAGTATTATCACCTATCGTGTGAACCACAGAAACAAAAAATTCAATGACACAAAAAAACATAAAAAATAAAATACCGACAGAAAATTGAGTAAAAAAATGTTAAATTTCGAATTTTTATTATAATAATTAGAAAAAAATAATATTGTTGGTTCACACCGAAGATGCATTCATTATGCAATTATAAATATGTTCATTTTATTTTTCCGACACCCACATCAATGACGAGAAATTTCACCATCAACGCGCGCGCAAAAAAAATGCATTGCTTTATTATGTTATATCTCCGCCACTTGTTAATATTTCTGTTTTTTTTTACATATACTTGACCATGTGCATAAATGATCTGTAAAAAAAATGTTGTCAATATATGCGTCATTTTTTTTTACCCGCGTCTAGTAAAGTACCTTCGAAAAACGGCGAAATCGCGTATATAAGGCCTTAATTCTTTTTGATAAAATTCCTGGTTAGCCGACTTCCGCAATGAAAGCTTCGAACGTTTTTACGATTTTTTTTAACTTTTAGGCTTGAAATACTAATAAAAATGAAGAATAACAACAATAAAAAATAACGTTGCGATCCGACGATGCAAACTTTGATGTCACAAAATCTATGCGTTCGACTCACTTGAAATTTGGACAAGGCATAGTTCATACCATCCTCTATCGTACGAAAAGTTGGTACTTTGGGATTTTCGAGGTCGCTTATTGCAAATCTGTACACAAAATTCAAAAATTTTTAATGGCGGATCTAATATGGCATAATCATAATCAGCAGGATTGTTATGCATTATTGACTCAGAAATTCCCTGACTTTTCCAGGTTTTCCATACAGGTTTTGCAAAAATGCCAGGTTTTGCAGACTAGCCAGATTAGGCTCAAATGAAGAACACTTTCTTTTCATCAAACATATTTTTGTTGAGTTAGAGAGATATTAGTCTTTGTAAACGTTACAAACTATACGGGGTAATTATATACATAAAAATAGCAATGACTGATTTTTGTGAAAAAAAACAACATTTTTAACCGACTTGAGGATACAAAGGAAATCCTCAACTCGATCTTTTCATTGAAGAATTATGTTGAACTGGATAACATAATTTTTTAATACCAAATATATGGAAATTTGATAAAATTGATATCTATTTCTTTTAACTGAAACTTGAAACATAATTTAAACATTGTAAAGAAAAAGAAGACATTAAAAGCAAATACAGAACCTGTTCTTGAGGTTAAAGTTCGTACGCCGGTGAAAATAAACAAAAAATAAATATAAATACTTATCTATAATGATAATGGTGTGGTTGTGTATCGACAGATCGAATGCAAATGTATAGTAGCTTTACTTTTAATTTACTTTAATTTACAAATGTAGCTTTGAAGTAAATCATTTTTCAGTTTTTTAAATTCTGAATGTTTGGCACTGACATAACTTTATTTTGTGTACAATGAAGAATAACGTAAATATTAAAAATATACAAAAATATTTAGTTTTATACCGTTCAGTTTTTTCGTCAAGTCGATTTAATATTTCGCATCTCTTCCAAAAAGTAAATTGCGAGTAAAATTCCCGAGAATTTCCAAAATTCCCTGACTTTTACCTGATTATTCCGGAAGGAAAGAAATTCCTATGAGTATAGAACCTATGAGTACGGAGTTTCATCAAAATCAATTTGTATTATATGTATTTTCATTCGCCATATTTGTTCGTCGTTGTGAATTCCTGATTTTTGAGTTCAGAGTCGTAATGAGCACCCTCAAAAACCCCAGAGTACACGTTTTCAGGATAAAACAATTTTCCTGCCATTTCGGGCACTTTTTGTCGAATCCTGACCTCGGCATCCCGATACTCTCAGCAGAAAAAAAACATAGAAAATCGACCTGCTCTTGGGCCTCAACCTCGTGTCTCGCCTGACGAGACTAGCCCCCTCATTCACTCCCCGACGATTCGCCTTCGTACATCGAAATTCTGCATTTTAATTACGCAACGTCGATTCTCGGAGAAGGTGCACAAGAGACGCGCGATGAATGATCCTGCAGGAACAAAAATAACCATTTGTGCCACGAAGCCACACGCGCTTCGCAATTAAGCTTATTATTTGTTCTTCCTTCAATCGCATTGTGCTTCATCTCCGTTTAACATCTATAGAACGATGCAGCAACAATGACTGATGGCCTTTTGTCCCAAAATTGTAATCGCGGCGATCGAAGTAACAAAAAAAAAAAAAAAAAAAAAAAAAAACGAAAACGAAAACGAAAAAAAGAAATAAGAAAAGAGAACACAATGAAGTAACAAGTCTCGAGAGGTTAGATCACGGCTGTTGATAGATCGCGGTCATTTGTTTGCCCCGACACTATTACGTCCACGGCACGTCGCTTTCGTTTTATTATTATTACGAGAGCCATACTCGTGGGCATCTCTCTTTGCTCGATTGGTCCGGGTCCTTCATTGCGCAATTGCCCGCTCCGACGTTAGGTTATTACACACACGTGGATCTCACGGGGGATCCGCGACTGCCCCCTTTCACCCCCGCCCCCCTCCCCGCCTCGTCTTCGCTCTTCCCTAGCGCTTGAGAAACGTACAACTGTGGCAAGGTTTTTAAATCGGAGCGATCTACACTCGGGAGTAAACGAAACGTATATACGTATCTCCGAAGATCTCGTTTCTTCCGTCTCGTTATGACGACTATTACGTGCGTCCGCGTGCGACTCCTTTTTTAGTGGGTGGAACGCGAAAGTTTAACTCCCGCGAGAGCGAGTGCACAATGACGATCCCAAATGGTATAAAAGGTTAAAGGCTAATGTGAATCGATCCATACATGCACATATATATATATATATATATATATATATATATGAGGTATTCGATGTGAATCCGGTGGACTTTTTCCCTGACCCCTGCCAATTCGATTTATTTTTCTTATCTGATTCCATTGACTCCAAAAGACACCCTGATTTTTTTTACATTTTTCGAAACAGCCCTTAGTCGGAAAAAAAAAATTCCGAAAAACAAAACGCCTCGATTAAAAAATCGGAAAAAATTCCCAAAAATGCGTGATTATGTGTAAAAATTGTCAAGCAATCATGAGCAGTGGAAGTATGATTTTTTCTGTGCTTTCTGAGCGATTGACGTAAAAAAAAATCGGAAAAATTCAAGAACCGCTTACTTCGGGCGGATACTCAAATATTTTGATACGCAAAATGAATTTTTTTTAACCGTTTTTGAATAAACAAATCACAATCATGGACCTTGAGCAGTTAGCAATCAAAAAGTTCTGGTATTAATTTTAATTGCAGTCGTCTTCAGGACAGAAGAAATCATACTTCCACTGCGGGTGATAGCTTGAAAATTTTTAGATATAATCGCGCATTTTTGGGAATTTTTTTAGATTTTTAAATCGGGGCGTTTTCGGATTTTTTTTTTTTTAAATAAGAGTCGTTTCGGAAAATGTAAAAACAAATCAGGGTGTCTTTTAGAGGCAATGGAATCAGATTTAAGAAAAATCGAATTGGCAGGGATCAGGGAAGAAGTCCACCGGATTCACGTGGAATACCTCATATATATATATATATATAAATTCTGTTATTTTAATGACATAGCGAAGAGGTTTCTCTTTATGGTATTGAAGTTTGCATCATTGGACTGCAACGAAAGTTTATTCTCTTCATATTGCCGACTCTTTTTTTTGCAAATTTAGACTGCGGAAATGACGGAAACAGTGTTCAGGGTCATTATTAAAAAAAACTGTCATCAAAACCTGCAAAAAAAGACTTTGAATAACAATAAAAATAAACAAATGAACATCACGAAGAATTTTCGTTGCCTCCCAACGACGTAAGCTTCAGCACCACTTTTTTAGGTGTCGATTTTCTGAACAGGGATTGTGAAAAAAATACGAAGATTCTTTCGTTGAGGAAGCGATTTCTTTTTTATAGGTAAATATTGTTTGCGAGGCCGGAAGGAAATTTATAATTAATTGTAATTCGATTAAAGTGCGGGGCGATTCTTTGCAGAACGAAATAACTCAGGGGATTGATATATATTTTTTTTATGAATTGAGATTTGAGGCTGATAAGGTGAATGTTTGAAAAATAATCGGCATAAGTAGATGTACTTGCGGTGGGAGCAGCGTGAAAAATTCAATCAAATTTCGGGCCAAAATGACGTGGTGAGCGCATTCAAAGGATTCGTCGGTTGTGGGGAACGGTTGGAAAATTAAATATGGGCTTTTAGCTTAAGGGCTTGTATACGCGGAAAATTTCAAAAAAATTTCATTTTCTTTAAATTTTTTATTCCATTAGCCTGAACGGTTAGGAATACTTTAAGCTTCACAGAATTGAAAAATTTCAAAAATTGTCAAAGTTACAGCATTTAGAGCGTAGCATAGATACCGCGCGGCGCGCCCGACCGCCACCTTCAAAGCCGTTTTTCCACGATTCACTTTTTTGAACCTTGTGCAAGTTCAGGTCGCTTTGAAATTTTTACAACATATTCTCAGTATCATCACCTACCGTGTGAACCACATAAACAAAAATTTCAATGACACAAAAAAATATAAAAAATAAAATACCGGCAGAAAATTGAGTAAAAAAATGTTAAGTTTCGAATTTTTATTATAATTATTTAAAAAAAAATAATATTGTTGGTTCACACTGAAGATACATTCATTATGCAATTATAAATATGTTCATTTTTTTTCAGGCACCCACATCGATTCCGACAAATGTCACCATCAACGCGCGCGCAAAAAAATACATTGTTTTATTATATTACATCTCCGCCATTTGTTAATATTTCTGATTTTTTTACATACACTTGACCATGCGCATAAATAATCTGTAAAAAAAATGTTGTCAATATATGCGTCATTTTTTTTTCAACCGCGTCTAGTAAAGTACCTTCGAAAATCGGCGAAATCGCGTATATAAAGCCTTCATTTTTATATCGTCTGGGAAATATTTCTCCCGTCTTCTTTCCTTCTCTCTCTCTCTCTCTGGCTCTCTCACCCTCATTTACGGTCGCGAACACGGGCACGGAGTGGTTGTTGCACACGGGGGCGGTGGACGAACGAGAGTCCTTTTCTCCGCGTGGTGTGAGGAACGTGGGACGTGATCGACGAGCCGCGAATTAATCTCACGTGGCAGGGAGAATTGCTCGGTGCTGGTACGCGAGATGCGATTATCCGTAAGACTCGCTTTTGCGGTGGTGCAACGATCGATCGCGCGAACGGGGCAGCAACAAGAGAGATCGGTCTACGACTTGAAAAAAAAAAAAAAAAAAAAAAAAAAAAAAAAAAAAAAAAACTACCCAAGAGGGAGCAATAAAACGAGCTCGATCGCAATTCATCAAGCGCCAAAAATTGCTTCAACTTTCCCAGTCGCTTTCCATGCGGTATCGAAGTAAAAGAATAAAAAGAAAATTGCAATGAATGATTCTATGTAGAAGTGAAAAAAACCAAAATTTCAGGCACGTAATTTTCGAAAAAAATTAAATCCCAGAGAAAACTATATGCCAGTATCAAAAAAAAAAAAAAATAAGACAAATCCTCGAATTATGAACAAGAAAAATTTTAATTTGTATTTCGATCCCATTTAAACGGACCGTCTATTTACCCGGACGATCTGATGGTGAAACGGAGTCACAGATCGGTTGGTGCGATCGATAACCAAAGTATCCATGACGCGATACGTCATTAACTATGGCTGAAGGTAGAGAGGCCGAGAGAATAGATCGCAACGGGGGTGGCTGATCGGAGTGTCCTTAATCGAGGCGTTATCGGCGTTTGACGGCTCGTTCAGCCTTTCACCGATCGAACCAACGATAAAAATCGAACGTTTCCAAGTGGGACTGTCGATGCCCGAGTCCCCGTTGAACTTTACATTGTGAACTCGTTTTACCTCCGTACACACGTTTCATCCAAACGCATACACATTTATATTAAAAAACAATACTTTTGTTAAATTTTTTCAAACGTCTTACAAAAAATTCCAAACCGATTATCCAATTTTGGAATCGAGCCCATCGAAAAATCTTTATTCCTCAAAGGTGATTCTGAGGGGTGTCGCGTGACAAAAATCATTACCTTTTTATCATACCGTCATTATTGTCCTTTCTTCCGAAAAATGTCGTTCATTTCGAGGAAAAATGATTATTCGCCGAGAATTTTACGATGAAATTGAAAAGGAACGAGACGGCGGAGGCATTGAGACGGAGACGGGAAAAAGGAGCCGTGCGAGGAGGGCGTTCGAGTCAAGGAGAAAGAGCGAGGTGGGTCGAGGGGCAAACGAAGGTGAAGAGGAGGAGGAGCGAGAATGGAGGGGGCAAGGAGGGGGTGGTAAAGCGTCGAGACCGGGGCAAGGCTCGCTGCCAAGGGCGCCGACTCGCGCTCCAAACACACACACACACACACACACACACACACACGCGCGCGCGCGCACGCATAGTGCCGAACCCGAGGTGTAGTGCCCGCACCACACACCACCTTTGCTCGTTCGCCTCGTTGCCTTTTCTCCCTTGGTCGTGCTACCAACTGCTGTTACTACTAGCGCGAGAGGGCTATATTTAAGGGGTTACCCCCACTTGCGATTTTTGAAAATATCGATTTTTTTTTATTGCATTTTTTTGTAGTATAAGTATCTGAGAATATGTCCTGAAAATTTCCAGTCGATCCGAACAAAATTGCCTGAGATATGAGCGTTGAAAGAGAAGAATCCGTGAATTGAAGAACTGAAATTGAAACTTTAAACGCGTTTTTCTCAAAATGGCATTTCTGAAGTCGGTGACCAAGATTACTCGAACACTAATGAACCGATCTTCTTGAAATTTTTCAGGCTTATTTAATACATAAAAATGTAGTCTTTAAACGTTCGATTTTTTTTTTTCGAAAAAAATGGCCGTTTTATAGCCAAAAAACGGCCGTTTTTTTCGTTAAAATCGAACCATTAACTTTGACTGTCCGCCATTTTGTGAAAAATGAATATTTTTTAAAATCCTTCGATTAAAGACTAGTTTATACTTATATTTGACTAAATCCATCCGCATTTTTTTTTCAGATGATCCACTTCGCCGCAATGTTGGTCACCGCAAACCGTGTATATAAAAACATTATTTCATTGACGGCCATTTTCCACTAAACAATGTAATATTTTTCAATAAAAAAATTACTGAAAGTTCTTCAAGATGTGTTCTTTAAGATGGTATATTGATCGATAAAAAACGTTGTGTAGTTTTCTTTAAAAAAATTCATGAAGAAGGCCTTTTTTTTGCGCTACAAGTGGGGGTAACGCCTTAATCCCGCTCCTCTAACACCGTAGCTCGCGTTTCAAACTGTAGCTAACACTTCGAACGCGGTTTTCTCGAAACCACTTTCTCAAAGTCCGTGTTCACTGCCATTTGAAAACTACACGACCGATTTATTTCAAACTTGATACACATTTTCTACATATACAATACCTCCCCCCAACGGTTAGTTTGAGCTTTTTTTTTACACTGAAGGGGTTTTCCACCCCCAAAATGGCGGAATTTTTCGTGATAAATAGCACTTTTCACTTTACATGACCACCAAAAATTCAGAAATGAAAAAAGAAATTATCAAAGACCGTCGGGGGGAGGATTTGATGATACATTGACTAAATTTTGATGGTACTTGATTTCAGATAATTTCTAGCTTATTGTTAGATACAGTGAACACCGCAAATCGTGTTTTTCCAAAGGCGTTCTTGGAAAAGCTTCGTCACCGGCTTGTTTGTGGATATTTTCGCGTACAAATTTCACGGAATGTTCTTGAAATGACACTCAACAATGTACAAAAGGTTTTAATAAATTTACTCTATTCATATAGATGAAAAAATTCGCAAAAAAGTGTTGTTTTTTCACGCTGAAACCCCTACCATTCCCTTAACCCCTTTGTTGGCATTGACGCAGTAGTGCGTCAAATAATTTCCGTGTCCTGTGTGACATTGGCGCAATATATAGTGCGTCAACCTTTATTTCCCTATTTACCTTGCTCTGATTCGAAATCAGAGCCTCACTAGGGGGTTTTTGGGCTCGCTGAATCCGAATTTGAAGTCACAATTTAGAAATTCAAAATGGCGGCCAAAAATCAAAAACTTTACTAAAATTAGTACTCCGGGAGTTTTGAGTTCGCTCATTACGAATCAGAACTTTAAATTTGAAAATTACAAATGGCGGCGCTAGAATGACGGACGGAAATCAAAATTTTTACTCGATTTAGATAAAAATTGGTACTCTGGGATTTTCGAGGTCGCTTATTACGAATCTGAACACAAAATTCAAAAAATTTTAATGGCGGATCTAATATGGCGGACGAAAGTGCAAAAAAGAGCTCGATTTGGATAAATCTTGGTACTCGTGGGTTTTCGGGGACGCTGAGTGTGATGCTGAACTCAAAACGAAGGAATTTTTCATGGTGAATTTAATAACATGGAGCATAATACAATTAATATGTGGAAATATATGAAGCTTGAGTACCGAGTTTCATCTAATTCAGTCTGTATTATTTGTTTTTGCATTCGCCATATTTGTTCGTCATTGTGAATTCCTGAATTTTGAGTTCAGATTCGAAATCAGCACCCTTAAAAATCCCAAAGTACAAGTTTTCAGGTTAAAAAAATGTTCCTGCCGTTTTGGGCCCTTTTTGTCGGATTCACTATGCCAACGAAGGGGTTAAAGGGAGATAGCTTTAGGCAAGGGAAAAAAATGCTGATTTTCACGATTTTTTTTTCAAGGAAAGATTTGTTTACCATTTTTGAGACTTTGGGTATATTTCATTACTACTTTTGGCTGTTACATGGTATTTTTTAAACCTTTATCAATCTCAAACAAGGCGGAGGTATGGCGCGGTCTTCCGAACTGCATTTCAAAACTGGCGTGACGTATATCTAAAAAACTAACCCACCGATTGTAATGAAATGTGATATAAATATTTCTAACCTTATCGTCTAAAACATGACGCTGAAGGTTTTTGAAAATTTTAAAAAAAATTTCTTTTTGCCAAATGTTATTTTTTTCAGAAAATTCCATTTTTTTTCTAATCGTACCATTTCATCGATTTTCAACATTCCTCATTTTTTCGGTTTTTAAACCAAGCTGTTTTTAAAGATTTCTTTTTCTTGGTCTTTAAACCACCGCTGTTTTTAAAGATTGATAAATAAAAGAAATACAGTAATTTTTTAGATAAGTGACTTTTCCAAAAAAAGAGCCTCAATTTTTTTATTGATATTTTCTCATTTATTGGGTTACAAATGATGATATTCAGTCGGGGGAAGCTGAAATTCACTCCCCTACCAATAAAAAGTTATGGGGTTACCAAGTTCGCGGAAACACGTGATAAAATAGAGCATTTTAAAACATTTCGACGCCCATATCGGGTTTGCTTGTTTGGGTCCCAAATCCGAACAATTATAATTATTTTTTGCTCGAAATAATTATTCGTCGAAAAGTCACTGATCTAAAGTACTAAAAAATACCACGTGACAGACAAAAGTAGTAAAAAAAAACATACCCCAAGTCTCAAAAAAGCGAAGGAATCTTCCTGTTAAAAAAAGGTCACGAAAATCAACAATTTTTCCCTCGCCCGAAGGTAACTCTGCCCTTAAATTTTTGCTGCTCGCGATCTCCCATAAAATCTTGTTTTCCGCGCCCTCGGCATCTCTCTACAAAAAATGCAGCGAGCAAGAAAATTTCCCAACAAATCAACTTTCTTTTGTAGCGGAAAAATCTTCGTAGTTAATAAACCAATGCGGCTCCTTTGAAATCGTGATCGATAATAATCGAATTCGATCGAATCAAAATCGAATTATCCGCAAAAATAATTATCCGATTACGTTGCAAAGTGTCGATTTTAAACACTCGCTGTGCAACGTATTCGCATGGCGTTATCGTAATCACGATTCGAGAGTAAAGCTACAGCTACGTGATTACAAAATCGTGAGGCTGAAAGAAGGAAGCTCCTACGCCGTGGAGGCCGCGAGCTCGCGAGTTTTGCGTTGATGCGGGTTTATTCCGTGCCAACGGTCCCTACGTGAGGTTACTGCGAATTTATAACTCTCGATACTCGTATCGAACAGCTGTAACAGAAGTTGTCCCTCCCCCCGTCCCACTTCGTCCGCTTCTGCGTCGCGTCACGTCTTCCCAACAATTCGAGGCAGGGCCGCGAGTTGAGGCTGCTAAGAGTAGGACAAGGCAATAAAAAACTTTCGTTTTTTTTTTAATTTCATTATTTTAAATTGATTATTATCAAAAAATAAATTAACATTATTTTTAATTGATTATTATCAAAAAGTAAACTAACGTTATTTTAAATTGTTTATCATAAAAAGTAAACTAACATTATTTTTGATTGATTATCATAAAAAATAAACTCACATTATTTTAAATTGATTATTATTTTAAAAAAACGAACATTATTTTAAATCGATGATTATAAACAATATACTAGTCGTAGGCATGCAATTGACGGGCGAGCGCTTTTTGGGAAAATTAACGTGATGTAGTGCTAGTAGTTATAGTCTTTCATATCTTTTCATGCGGAACGCAAAAATGTAAAAAAAATCAAACTGTACCGTACAGTAAGCTGGTTAATGTCATAGCAACCGCAAGACATGTGGGATCAAAATAAATAAAATATAAAAAATATATTAACATTATTTACAATTCATTGAATTTTACTCAACCCTTCCTCGACACACTGGGTCATTACGACCGGACGACTTTCAAATAAAATGCTCACTCTCCCAAAATTAAAAGTTTTGAATAATTGTTTACAACAATTCAGTGTTATACTTTTCGAATTTTAATTACAAAGACACATTAACGCCCGTTTAAAGTGTATCCCGGATTTAAAAAAAAAATAAAAATCGACGGAAGGATTGTTAAGGGGATGTGGATAAAGTACTATCCGGGTCAAATTGACCTTGTGTGTCAAAGCCGTGGCCAAACATACGTTTGTCAAGGAATGGTTAATGTACGCGCGCACGCATGCACGCATATGTAGCCATAGAAAACGATTGGATTCGTTTGAATCCTTTTTTACTCTATTATTTGTTTTTTTTTTATTCCTCCATTTATTTGCATCCTTCTCCCGACGCTTAGAAACACGGCTTTGATAATTTATGACTAATGAAAAATAAAGTACTCACGAACGGGTCCACCACACCCCGGAGCAAATGAGCCAAAGTATACGTTGTTCGCTCCTCAATGCACACCGCGAGGACTTTGTCAGGACTCAATCTCACGACGGGAAAGGGAAGAGAGGGAGAGGGGGGGGGGCAGTGGATTAAAGAGCGCAGAAACCAATCGACGTGATTCTTACCTGAAACAATAAAATATATGCAAATTAGGCGGTGATGCAAGATTCTCAGGTCGGACATTATGCAAATTTGATCGGATATAGGTAGGCATTGCAAGCTATAAAGTGGTAACGGACACGCTATTGCGTTGTTGGAAAAAAATGCAAAAAACGAAGTATTAAAAAGGGCAAGTGTGCCTTCGAGTAGCGAAGGCGTTTTGCACAGAGCATAGTATATACCCGTGTATCTACGTAAGTTTATATATATATATATATATATATAAATTTTAAATTAATGCTACATTTGATTATGTATATTATTTTACATATAATATGAAAATACTAAGATAACAATTGAGTATTTAATTCTCATGATTAATATACTGATAATAATATTTTACAATGAACCAATTCTATCATAGACAGACTGTCGCACGTTTATATTTTTGTGTAAGAATTAATACTCAATATTAATATGCAGTCTAATATTTGTAATAGGCAATTAAGCCCCTGAAGTATAATATTATTATACACTACAATACAGGGAAAAAATACACTACAATACCTGTATACAAGGTGTCCTGAAAACTGATATACAGGGTAATCCTGCAACTGTCGATAGGTCAGATCTTGTCCTACTGTATGCTGGAATTGCAGTTTAATAAAAGTCCCAGGGTTATCGGGATTTTGAATCCGATTTTGGTTTTTCGCATGCCATTTCTACAAATCATATGAATCGATCGTAGCTAAGCAGCTTTGAAAGTTATTCGCACGAATGCGTAGTACATTTTTTTACACCGCAGGGCACCAAAGTCGGGTGTTCGAATTGGTTTGCATAAAATTTCTGCATAATGCCTTTTTTATAAAGTTTCCTCAACCATTGAGGTTAAAAAGCAGACTTTTCTAGATAAAACAAATAACCGAGAGTATTTTTAAAAAACCGGGTCGGAAAAGGTTATCATTTGTAAAAATGGCATGCGAAAAACGAAAAGCAGATTATTTTTATCTCGAAAACCGTGGGACTTTTAATAAACTGAAATTCCAGTTCCTTTCATAGGACATGACCTGACCTATGGAAGGTTGCAGGATTATCCATTCATAACAGGACACCCTGTAAATATATATATATATATATATATATATATATTTACACAATATTTACAGTAAATATATATATATATATATATTTACACACATTGATTATCGGGTACAAAAGTTCGCAACTGACAATGAGACCAATCTCGAATCGTAGAGTGACTGGAGTCTACACCATTTTCCCTGCTCACCGTAAATTTGTGCACCACCTTGACACTTTGGCACACACGCAGACACAGAGATACACGTATGCAAAATACGTAATGGGAACAATAACAACGTAGGTAAAGTAGCATTAAAAAATCGTTCGCGTATGGTGTAAGAACGCGATTGGAACACGACGAGAACGGGGGTGTACGGACAGAAGTCGAGGCTGTTTCTATGCATGTAAGAGCTGCTGAACCACATCATCGCTAACGAGCCACTAAATTAAACGTACATACGAAACAATCTACCATTGTTCGGGTGTCAGGTCGTTACTGCACGAGTCCGGCACACCCCCGCGTGTACGACACTCTGGACAGGAATTTATTTATTTTTCTTCATTTTAATGTCTTATTGGCAGATATCTAAAGTGAGGAGAAAGAAAAACAAAACGGAGGCACGTGGATTGGAAATAAAGGAAGGGTGAGCGGTATGATTTTTTCACTCTTATTCAGGGGTACAGTGATGGTGAGAAATATTTGACGAAAAATTGGAAAAAAGTATTTTCATTGCAGTTTCACTTCAAATTGGCAAATTGACATTTTTTATCGTATGACCGGATGATCTTTCGAATGACGTTGAAGATTGCGTCGTTCGAATGCAACGATTATTTTTTGTTCATTTTTCATTTCTCTATTTTTATCATTATCCAAAGCTTTTTTTTGCTTATTAAGGTTGTAAATCTGTAATAAAAATGTGTAAAAAACGATTGTGAGTTCTTCACATTTTAAATCGGCCAAAAAACATTGAATTGAAAAAAAAATTATTTTCGTTGAATTCCAACGACGCAGACTTCAACAGCACATTATTAATAATATTGGATTTCGGAAGTTGCAACGGATACCCTTGATATCAATGTTCGCGTCGCGTCGTTGGAATGCAGCCAACACTTATATTCGTATTTTTCATTTCCTTATTTTTATTATACCAAATCTTTTTTGGACACTTCAATTGCAGATCTCTCAATAGACTTCGTGAAAAATGGTTGAGGGATTTTAGTAACTAAAACCTGCTAAAAGAAATGCGAGGTCGAGAAAAATAATTTTCATTGCACTTCAACGATGCAAACTCCAATCCCATGGTTTTATATATGATCCTTTTTTTTTATTATTCGTGCTTTACCCGATACCGATAAGGCATGATAAAACTAACAATGGATCTTTCAATTTGTCCCTCTCTTTTGATACGTTTATCCATTTCTTAATAAACAATGTTGAAATGGTCTTTTTTTGTCGAACACTTATCCTTTCTTTCTACAGTTGGCCATTTTCCAAATTTTCCAAATTTCGATATACTATCCCGTTATAAGGAAGTTCGATTATCATATTCAAAGTACATTTTTTATTTCCCATTCGCGATGAGCGTCGATGTCAGAACCACCTGCGCCGATTGGCCATCCGGCAACGGCGGTGCTTCGTTTAAATAACAACTTCATTGTTTGTCAATATTTTTCAATTAAAAATAAACTGAGACGCGGTAATAGTATGTATTAATGGTATGTGAAATCTCGATCTCGTCATCCCGATACTCTGCCTAGAAAAAAATCTTAAGTCGTCCTATTTTTTTGGGCCCCAAGCTCACGCGTATCCGTTGAAGTACGTAAGAAACAATGCGTGGCAAGCAGGCTCGGAATGTTTGACGTCCAAATTTTTTTTATATTTAAAAAAAAGTTTTTTTGAGGGTCTGAAGATTTAGAGGTATAACATTTTTTTTTTTTTCAACTTACATTTATCGATTCAACTAGTTGAGATTCGTGGAAGACGAGGCATAAAATTGCCGAAGGATCGAGAGCTCGAGGAGTCAATGAACCTTCTTACGTCAATTTTTGTGTTTATATATATATATATATATATATACGTAAAGATATCCGAAAGTCCCGGACAATGTACCGTCAAGGTGTCCGAGAAACGCCAAGTTGCGAGCTCGTTTCAAAACCAGTCGTTTGGTTCTTTTTTTTTGTTTCTCCGCATCGCGAGACTCGAACTCGCGGAGAAGTTCAAGGAACGACCTTCGCTGATCGTGCGTACCTCGCGTCATTTCGGGTTGTTGCGCCCAAATGTGAGCCATCTTCGTACATGCGCGTTTGTCCCGTGGGGGATATTTGATAATCTCCCTTTTTGGACACAACTGTGCGTAATAAAGACCACGGGCAAACGTTAAGGCCGCGGGGATCGTTGCCGTGACGAGTCTGAGGAACGGAATGGCCACTAATGGTCGTAATGACGGGACTCTGAAAAGAACATTGGACAGGATTGTCACGTTTTTTTATTTGAGACCACCTACCGATTGAGCTGCTTTAGAATGAGCTTCGTAAAATGTAGAATGGGTTCGGTATGACTTGGGATGCGTCTAAAAAACGTGGAGTGTAATCAATGGAATTAATAATTTATTTTTTAAATATATCGAAGGTGTATGGAAAAATTAAAAAGTAAATTTATAAAAAAATAGGCATGGACTTAGAAAATATACCAAATTGGGTGTATTTCTTGTCAGTGTGAATTTTATGCGACATTAAAATGTAGCATAAATTTATATTTTCTCATTTTATTGAAAACTTGAACACAATTTTGAGAAATCAAAATCGAGAAAGTATTCGAAATTCCTTCTGTTTTATTTTCGATCGAAATTTATTTGATATTTTCAAAAATACATATTACATATTGCCAGATTTATTTTTAATGCATTTTAAATTCAGATTCAACGTTGAAAATATTCTGAAAGTCGTTTGAAATTTTTTTACGTATACCCAACAAATTGAACAATTTGTCACCCCTGCAGACCACTTTAAAAAATCGAAATATCAGCACCGTGGCCATTGAAGAAAATTCCTCGTCGATGTCCACCCGCGAAACATTTCTCTGCATCAGTTCGTCGACGCACTTTAGCCATTTATCGTTCTCGCTCGACCTCAGAATAAGAAATCATTCAAGACGACGATTCGAGGGTAAAAAAATGTTCGAACCGGTGTATGATCCGATAAATCGAATATATACGCGGACAAAGTATCGTTTGAAAATGTTACTTTCTTGAAAAGGGCACGTCTTCCTGCGGAGGTAACTTCCTGCAATTTTGATTTTTTTTAATGGGGACTCAAGGCGTAAGTTTTCATAAGCACGAGCCGTGGGTAAAGATTGTACGTGGCCGGATACGCAGGTATAAATATATAACTATACATAGTTGTATGAGCGTCGTAAGTGTCGAGTATAATCGCGAGGGGCAGCTGGCGAGAATTCCCAGGATACTGTAATGGGTCCACGATGGCAGCCATCTTTTGTTTCAAACTCCGCGCAAGAAAAATCGAGTGCAAAAAACTTACGAACTATACAAAAATACTTGCACGAATAGTTCCCTACGGACAAAAGTGTTCCGAGTTTTTTTATAACTAGAATGAAAAAGAGTGGGAGACGGAAAAAATGTTGGTCTGGGGTGCAATAAATTTATCCATCTTGATAATTCGCGAGGTGGAAAATAGGTTTATTCAATTTTTTTTTCTCTCGTCATATGACTAATTCTCGATGCTGCGTACGACCTGAAGCATATGGTCCGGGAGCTCGTGCCACCAACGCGGTTGACCGGTGATGTGATTCAGCTCGATGGCATCCGCGAGGGGTAACCGGAAGAGAGGGAGCGAGAGAGAGAGAGAGAGAGAGAGAGAGAGAGAGACTCGTCGGAGTAGAAATAAAATTATTGAAAGTAAGTCAAATGAAATAAAAATGCATTAGGTAAAAAGAAGAGAGAGAGAGAGAGAGAGAGAGCTGATCGAGAAAAGATTGAATTCCCTCGGATCGTGAGTCAGAGGTATGTGGGGTCCTTTCTTAACTTTATTCTTTCGCTTCTGTCCGCCTCTCTCGCTCTTTCTCTCTCTCTCTTTCGCTCTCTCTCCCCCTCCTAATTTACTGCTCCTTTCATTCGCTTTATTTAATTTTTTTTTTAATTCTCCGTCTCCGTTTTCCTCTTTTTTTTTCTCTCCTTTACCTCGCCTATTCTGCATCGTTATGGGCATCAATTAATTGTGGGCATGAGTCCCGAGATTTTCGAGGTGACATAGCGCCTGACTCATCGAGTTGTTCAACTGCTAAATTTATTTTGTAATGACACTGACCCAGTGTCCATTTTTCTCGGAGCACAAACCGTTTGTAAACGTCCTTAAAAATGGTCATCCCGCGCGATGTCACACGAGGATTGACTAATTGGTTGGAACAAGGATGCCTTGTATTTTTTTCACGTACGTGGCGAATTATTGGAAACGTTGGGTTTCAACATGTACACACACGCACACAAACGCGCGCACATATATTTACTGAGAATTGAAGACTTTGCGATGTCGCGCTGCCATTACTCATCGAGCTTTATCGTGGCATGCTCCGTGGTAGAAATTTCTCTCGCCCCGAAACTGCACCGATTCCCTTTGTTTGAATTTCCACGTGTGTACGCCAAGCAAAAGAGCAAGGGGGGGGGGGAGAAGACCCAAGTGCTCTGGCTGATATAAATTTCCAGTACGAGACGCGGTACGAGAACAGATTACATTTGTAACTGAAGGAGAGGCAAGAGATTTCCTTTCATCGAGATCTCGCAAGTCGATGTGTGTACCACAAATATATATATGTGTGTGTGTGTGTGTTTGTGTGTGCGTGCGAGTATATATATATATATATATATATATATATAAATATATATATATATATATATATATATATATATATATATTCGAAACAGTTTGGTACGTGCAGTAATAAAGTACGTATATCCGTGTTACGAAATGCAAGGATATATAAAACGGGGACACACGCGCGAGATATTGTCTACGAAGAATCGAGTTTCCACTTTATGGTTTTAACCCCTGAGCGCCTTTTTTCCCGCACGTACTTACGAAATTTTTCATAAATTCTCCAAGAGCGAATGAATAAATAAATATGTACACTCTTGTGAGCTTGTGATACCGAATAATCTCGAACTTTTGTCTCGAAGGCAAAACATGGTAATGTTCAACCCTTCCTCGACACACTGGGTCATATTGAACCGTACGAATTTGAAAAAATGCTCACTTTTCTAAAATTGAGCGTTTAAAAAAATTTGTTGCAACAATGATATTTTATACTTTCCGAATTTTAATTAAGCAGACATATTAAGAAATGTTGAAAGTGTATACCGGACTTTGTTTCAATAAGAAGGTTTCAGATCGAAGGGTTGTTAAGGGCAAGCGGATAAAGTAATCTCCGAGTGAAATTGACGCAGTGTGTCAAACCCGTGGCCAAATATAAGTGTGTCAAGGAAGGGTTGAGGTAGGCGAATATGGTAGAGAGAAATGGATATAAAGGCGAGCGAGAGAGAGAGAGAGAGAGAGAGAGAGAGAGAGAGAGAGAGAGAGAGTTTTATAGTGCTGTAGAACTAGCAGCCGCCTGGCACACAATAGAGAGGTAAAGGTAGAACACAGGGGCATAAAAAATATCGCCTGCACCCGTGCAGACATTGTTGCAGGAATCCAATTGGATTCCCGATACTTGTCCCTACTGCCTGATCCGGGTCCAATGGCTAATCGCATTAAATTCCTATACTGAAACGTCACGCTCGTATACTGTATTTTTTTCGGGATTCCCCATTGGGACTTCCGAATCGAATTTGAATCCTAAAGGATTCCCACCCTATCGAACAGAATCCTATGAGATTCTTCATGAACGTTATGTACATTGAATTATCTGAACAAAATATATACATCTACAAAATGATCGATATATGAAAGTGGCTCGTAAAAAAGTATAAATATTATGTGAAAAAAATATAAATCACTTACGGTGAAGTGGGAGATGTACCACGCGAGATAAGAGTGCGTTAAAGATGGCTGAAAATGTTGAACCGCGATTTCTCAAAGATGAATGTCATTTAGGGTACAATCGAATCGCCAAGCTCTGCGTCAGCTAATTCTACAGAACCTGATGCTTTCGTTTTCATGAGAGCACTTAACAATCTCTCGGAAAACTGGGTTCGAAAATTTGTGAGGTTATGACGATCTCGTACATGTCCTTGAAAAGGTAAATCTTGAAAATCAATTTGAATCACGTCACCGGAAAATCCGGTGTGATTATCATTTGTTGTTCATTTTACTCTGCACTTCGGCATAATTTCACTACACGCGTGAACCCCCACGACACGTACGGCTTATTATTCACCGTGCCAAGTTCATTCTCGTGACTTTTTACGTATTTTCGATTCGAACGTGTTGGGAATCCTCGACCGGCGTTCATCGAGAAACAGTGCAGAATCCAATTGGATCCCAATTAAGACTCCCTACGTCCGGTGTCCCCAACAAATCCCTATAGGGATGTAGCTGGATTTTGGGACGCCTCAACAAATTAGTACACGGGATGACGGAAGGATTTTCATTTTTCGGGAGTTCCACCAAAATCCAGTGGAGAATGTCATCACTCTTATCACTTCTCTCTCTCTCTCTCTCTCTCTCTCTCTCTCTCTCCCTCCATCGCTATCTCCTCAATGTCGACAATAATTTACCCCATACTCCAGGTCGATCTTGCCATTGTCGATTGTCTCTAAAATCACGATTCCCCGTATATATATATATATATATATGGCTAATTTGATTGGCCTGTTTTACTAGCATTTCCGATCATTGATTCTCCCTGTATCCGCGCCCACGCGTCTCGATCGTTTTGCTCGCGTATGTAAGACACGAGCGTAGCTCTGGCTCGATCGCGAATTAAACGAGATTCGCCTCTTCCCGCAACCCCGCCGCACGTACAAATAAATACACAAACGCGAGTGGGTTTGGCTGGGTTACCCGCGTCTATTCCCTCGCACGTATACGATCGTCTCTGTGTGTACGTTACATTTATATATAATGTTTTTATTGGCTTCCTTATTACATAAATCGAATGTATTCCCCATGCATGCTGCCGACTCGCACAAGATGACGCGAGTGCCCATTTTCGGAATAATTGGCTCTTTTCAGCGCTCGCAAGTCATTCGCGAACGAACGAGATGCCGGGGCGAGTTGGAATTAATTTGAGATACGTTTATGCGTATATTGTGTATACGCGGACTCACACTTAACAGTTTTATATGTGGCTGTGTGTATTCATGTGTATATCTATACAGGGTGACTCGAAACGTGACGTCCAAAAGAAAAGTCTAGATACCCCGTATCAATACCTATCCGAATTAACCTCCATGTATGATCTACAATATTTTTTTCCTCTCGAGAGAAAGGACTTTTTAAGGATAAAGTTCCGAAAAGCTCAGAGCTCTGATTAATTTGGAATCTCGTGTACCTATGTATTTTGACTCGCTAATCACGAATATCGTATTGAAAATACCCGCAAATTTGATTTTCACGGTCAACACTGAGGAAAACTGTTTTTCCACAAGTTTTTCTGTTTTATTTTTTGTAAATATTCATTTTGGAGGAAAATGTTTCCTGCAATAGTTGTAGCCTATGAAAATATTGATCTTTTATGTTTCATACAATTTTTGTCTAAAACCATTCCATTTCGAGAAAAATGGGATAATGGTCCAATAAGCGAAAATTGCTTAGCTTCATTAGGTTCGATATTATATGCTTATAGTAACGGATCGGTAACAGCAAGAATATAGATAATGTTCATTAGCTCTTACAAACCCAAAGAATAAAACCAAATTCAAACTGAAAAAAAAAACAACAAAAAAATCCAAACATAAATCTAAACAAAAAAGCCCAATCAAGTCAAAGTAAAAAAAAAATTAAATAAAAAGCCTAAGCAAGCCCAACTAATAACTAAACCCAAACAACCCAAACAAAAGATGCAAAAATAGTATATAATACAAAAAGAAACTAAAATAAAAGAAAAAACATTAAAAAAATTTATGAAGAGCAAAAAAACGTACACTTTAAAATTGACTAAATCACAAAAAATGCAATAATAGTATATAATACAAAAAGAAACTAAAATAAGATAAAAAAATTAAAAATAAACAAAAAAGCAATAAAAAACATGCACTTTAAAGACTGAACTCCAACCTTCCCGCGGTAAAGCGCGTAGGTAGATAATATCGAAACTAAGGGAGCTAAACAATTTTCACTTATTGGACCATTATCCCATTTTGCTCGAAACGGAATGGTTTTAGATAAAAATTGTATAGAACATAAAAGATCAATATCTTCACAGGCTATAACTTTTATAGGAAACATTTTTTTCTAAAATGAATATTTACTCAAATAAAACAGAAAAACTGTTAAAAAATCAGTTTTTCGTGAGTGTTGACCTTGAAAATCCAATTTGCGGGTATATTTTCACTATGACATTCGTAATCAGCGAGTCAAAATACATGGTTACACGAAATTCCAAATTAATCGAAGGTATGGGCTTTTCGGAACTACACCCCTTTTTTATTTTATTCCTAGTGTTCTTGTAGCATAGCCTTCTATTTTTTCTTTATTGCGTGTGTACTTTCCTCTTACAAGAAACATCACTTAAGCGTCCGCCTTCGATTTGGTTGAAACTCATATATGCGATGAAGCATTGAAAACTATTAGACACAGACTTTCATTTACGGCGGAAAAACGGTTTGTATAAGAGAAAATCGTCCCTCAAGAAAAAGCGTGCCACCCCTTAATTGGATTCTTTTTCAATTCTCCTGTAGTGAATTTGTCATCGCCTTTCATCGGAAGAGTTTTTGCTTCACTCAGATTTTGTCACACTCAGGGCTGTTTGTGGGTGAAACTGCAAAATCACCCCTCGACACGCTTTTCTTTGACGGGTGGTTTTCCCCTTAATTTAACGGGAGAAAAAAATCGCAATGAAACTACGTACGCAAAAGAGAAAACTGAAAAAAAAACGTTTTTTTTTCTTCAAAAGTCAAAAGGATCGTGGTACGGTGGGAGATTTTCCTTTGATATGTCACTTGTCGGACCACCCTGTATATGTATATATAAATATACAGATACATCAGATGTATTTATGAGTATTTAAATGCGAACGTACAAGTATCAATGTAAGAAGAAGACGAGGATATATATTTTCTCATGGGCCTTTCGTATATCGTCGTTGCCTGTTTCGTACGTGGGATGGATTATTTCTCCTTCTCGCTCTTTCTTTCTGTCCCCCTCGAGGCCACCTTACTGGTGTATATAACCACCCCACGCATAAATATATATATATATATATATAAATAAGCTTATACATCTGAGGGTCTAGTCATTTATACCGGACATTCGAACACGTGATTTCTTTTGTCCCCCTTAAAAATCGATATAAGCAAAACGCAGGAAAAAAAATTATTTGACAAATTTTTCTATCATTTGACAATTTGATCTATTCCACATAAATATATATGTATCTATGTTTTTGTCAATTGCGAAGCATAAAATTGATACTTCGTTTTTCAATTCATCACGCGAGATAACTTTTTTTCGTATATTTGCTACGAGACCAACGACAAGTGCCGGGACGACAAAGGATAATTGTCTGATTGTGGGGAGAAAGAAAGCGAAGGCGGGGAGAGAGCGAGGTTAAAGAGGCGTTACATCTCTCGGGACAGTGCATAAACGCGTGTCTCAATTTTTTCGATACTCGTGCGACCTGCACGCGAGCCATCTCGCTGCATTTATCTCGGGAACACATACGAGGCTGCAATCAAATGTATAAATACATATATGCACGTGAATGGACACTCATGTGTATATACGTCTCTATGCACAATGCCTCCACATTGGGGTGCCCATTGTCTTCGTCGCGCAGCTCCGTGACAGAATGATTTATCGCAATCGAGACTCGTCGCTCCAACAGCCCTGCCTTCGAGACGTCGTCGTTGCACGTACGGGGATATTTTATACCTTGGACAATTTTGCGCAAAGGTATGTGTGTGCTCCGTTTGGGTTCGTGCGGTTTTCGATAATTGCACGTTTTTAAGGCGAATGGTCGGAATTCTTTTTTGTCTTTTTCGAAATGGTGTCAAATAAATCTCGTAAACTATCGGTCCAATTTCTGTGGAATTTGTACACGATACTTTTAGATACATTATTTAAAAGGTGACATAGGATTTTTGCGATCACTTGATTGTTTTTTTTATTGACGTTTTTTCTCATGAAATTTTGGTGAAAAATGTACATTTTTGTTCTTTGGCTCACCATAGTTTTCCTAATTGTCGAAAAAATATGGTTACGCTACATTGTAGCGACACTATCCACGAATAAGCGACTTTTAATATTTTGAACTAGAAATTTATTTTAGGCACTATTAAAGCCGTTTTTGCCTTTTGTTAAGGAATACAAATATTTCGTTTTATGCTTCTGAAACTATGATTTTTTAAGAAATATACCCATTTTCTGAGCTGCCAGGGTGGCCAGACGCCTTAAGGGGCTATAGCAGTGTGACACTTTCAAAAAATTGATTTTTTTTTGCCTCTTTCGACAGTTTATACTTTCAAGAATATCTTGTAAAAATGTCAAGGCCGTATCTCTAATATTCTCCGAATGGCAGCCTTCTAAATAGCAACCGCTCGTAGGTATAAAATCGATAGTTAAGGGAGCTTTCCAGTGTGAAATTTTCAAAAAATCGATTTTTTTTTGCTTCATCGAATAGTATACACTCTTCCGAATATTCCCTGAATTTTTCATGCCGAAATTCAGATTATTTCGGTTACTGTACAGCATTTCTTGGAAGAAGGCAACGGAGCGCTACAGCTACAGCGAAACTTTGAACGCGTTTTTCTCGAAACAGCATTTTTCAAAACGGTGTCCAACTTGGAGGGCAGACTTTTAAAGCTATCGAGTTGAATTTTTTACACAATATTCTTAACGTCATTGTTTATCGTGCTATGGAAGCTTTTTTTTTTTTTGACATCTTCCTATTTTTTTGTAAAAAAACTGCCAAAAAAAATGCTAAAATCGATACTTTTGGTTCAAACCGGCGCCATTTTTGCAAAAAAAAAAAAAAAGGCCTCCATTGCACGAAAGCCAATTATATACCGATCAATAATCTTTTTGTGTTTTTTGTTTCAGATCAAAATTGTGACCCCCAACGTGGACACCACATCCAAGTGCATTTTCTGCAACAATTGTTTCATCATTTTTATAGATATTAATTAATAAATAAATCGATCTTTAAAAAATTGTTTTGTATTCTTCAATACCCAATTAATATACAAAAAAAAACCAGACCGATTAGATTATTTTTTCTTTAAAAAAAAAAATCGCGAAAAACAGCGATTTTTCGGGCTGTCACACTGGAAAGCTTCCTTAAATCTTTGAACGCGTTTTTCTCGAAATTAGATTTTTTAAATTTGCTGACATTGTAACTCAAAGAGCAATTATCCGATTGACTTGAAATTCGGACCGAGCACTCTTGAATATATTTACTCTACAATGGCGTAAGACATTTTTGATTGGATGAAAATTGACGATTTGGCGTTGGAAAAAACGACCATTTTATAGGCAAGAATACAGACTTTTTGTTCATAACTACGCCGTTATGTTAGATTTAGATATTTTTCGAAATCCCTATGTCGTTGTACAGGAAATACCTTTCACTTTAACGACATTTCAACAACAGGGAGGGAAGGAGGGAGGAAGGGAGGGAGGAAGGGAGGGAGAGAGAGAGAGAGAGAGAGAGAGAGAGAGAGAGAGAGAGAGAGAGAGAGAGAGAGAGAGAGAGAGAGAGAGAGAGAGAGAGAGAGAGAAGGAAAACGAGACGAGAAGCAACAAGAAGATGCGGAGGAATAAGTAGAAATGGGAGGAATTAGTCGCAGCCTTGGGCGAGCAATCTCGCTCGGAACGTGTATGCGTTGTGGGCACGAAGGAGTGATCTTCGCAAAGAAGTAAACTTGGAGAAACGGAGGTAAAGGAGTATGCGTGAGTGTGAGTAGAGTACCAACTGCGATATGCTCGTGTATGTGGAGCTAAAAGGGCACTTTTCTATCGTCTCTCTTTTTCCTTGATAGTGGCCGCCCCGGGCTGATGTTTAGTCCGGATAATTTAGTTGGAACAAAAACCGTGAGAATCGTTCCCCGACGCTCTGGCGTATCCGAGTACGCTGGCCAAAATTTCCGTGTTAAACTTCCGGCGTCTCTGCGAGCGAAGAAACCGATCAGGTATGGAGACGCTTTTGCTCACTATGGATTGGAAGATGCGATTTCGCAGACATTGTACTTCGAGGCTAGCTACGGAGTAGCCAATTTCATCGGACTCAACGATACGTTTAATAGCGTTATCGTACATTCTCCATAGCGACAGATTTAATCAGATTGGAGTTTTGCGTCGTCGGGATGTAATGAAGATGAATGTTGCTCGATTGCTTTCATTCTTTTGCCAGATTTTACTTAGGAAAATACCTCGACCATTTTTTAAAGATACTTTTTGCTGTTTGTTCTATTTCTATAAAGATACTTAAAGATACTATTAAAGATACTAATTTTTTTTCAAGGTACTAAGTGGTACTTAAAGATACTCTCAAGATACAATACTTTTAAGATACTTTCAAGATACTTTCAAGATACTTTCAGGATACTTTTAAGATACTTTTAGGATACGTTCAAGATAGTTTTAAGATACTTTCAAGATACCTTTAGGATACTTTCAAGATAGTTTTAAGATACCTTTTTCAAGGTACTAAGTGGTACTTAAAGATACTTTTTAGATACTTTTAAGATACTTTCAAGATACTTTCAAAATACTTTCAAGATACAATACTTTTAAGATACTTTCAAAATACTTTCAGGATACTTTTAAGATACCTTCAAGATACTTTTAGGGTACTTTCAAGATAGTTTTAAGATACCTTTATGAAACTTTCAAGATACGTTCAAGATTATTTTAAGATACTTTTAAGATACTTTGAAGATACGTAGAGATCTGCAGTACAAATTTGCGGAAAACGATTCTATATAATGTTATCATTATATCTTTTTTACATCATTATCTGAATGTATGTTGTTATCGTTATTATTATCAATGAGGAAATAAAAATATGGAGAGGAACTGTTGTTGCATTCCAACGATGAACATTTTGACGTGATTTGCCATATCTATAGATGCGGAAAATCATTCTAGATGCACTCGTGAAGGTATTAGCGATTGCAATTAAAAACGCCAAACACCACGTCGAAAAAAAACAACGTATAATCAGGGGAAAGAGAGGTAAGAGAAAGAGAGAGAGAGAGGTTCGCACACCCGGCAGAGAACAAAGAAGGATCGCGGAAGGGATGGCAAAAATGAAGGAAGAACATTAAAAAGAAACCAAGTGCGTTCGATGTTGGCCTCGCGGAGGATTAACTTTCGTACGCCAAGTGGCCCGTGCAGAATCGAATGGACAGGATATACGTGCACACACCCATACGCGCAGGTAAATGCGTGTGTACATGAGTAGGATACAAACACATAGCATGCAATTCGAAGCAGCTTGGAGCCCTGGCACGTACGAAATTCCATCCCCGATGATTTAGCGATCGTATTTCTTGGTGGATGGCAGCTCGTCCTTGAAAGTCGAGCCGAAGAACCCGCGAAGCAAAAGCATCCAGCAATCCAAGGAACCGAGCGATGATGATGACCCCCCCCCCCTCTCTCTCTCTCTCTCTTCCTTTCTCCCTCTTGCCATCTCTATAAGATATTTTCTGGTGTATTATGTAATCTCGAGGCACGAGATATCTTTGTCACATCATAGTCCTCGCTGCAGTTCCACGCAACTTTGTCTCCATTGAATTTTCTCCGTATCGTTAAACGCCATGGACTTGTCAGACTCCGTGAAACGCCACATTCCGTAATAGGTGGGCCAATATCTATGCCATCGTGATTCATGATGTACACTTTCTAATGCAAAATTGTATAAATAAGCTTCGAGCATTTCGTAAGCCTTCAATGAGGCCGTTAATTATAGTGCACGATGATCAGATGGCGATCTCTCCGGGTCTGAGAGCAGCCATGTTTGATGTACGTCATCAGAGGCTCTGGTGAAAAATTGGACGACTCCACATTTAAGAAGCCAGCTTGTTTCTTGAGAGGGAGAAGAGAGAGAGAGAGAGAGAGAGAGAGAGAGAGAGAGAGAGAGAGAGAGAGAGAGAGAGAGAGAGAGGGAGAGAGAGAGAGGAGGAGGAGGAAAAGGAAACTCTGATCAAAGGCGCAATCAAACTCAGAGGACGACCCACGATAGCCGAAGAAAGGTTTCGGGAGGTTAATCGATAGAGGACTGCCGAATTTATATGGTATTGTTCTCTCCTTCGATCGCCAGTCTAGCTATACCTATATATGGACTATAATTACGAACGCAACTTTCTCACTCGCGAGTGTTGCAAGTGTGCGCGTCGAGTTACAATTTGTCGAAGTCTCGTAAGAAGGGCGATTAACAAGAAGAAAAAAGAGCCGATTCACTTCAAATGCGGACACTGCATAGTTTTAGAACATTTTTCGATCGTATAACCGGACGATTTTTTCATTTGTTTATCGATTTTTCAATGGCATTTGTTTAAGGGGTTCGACTATTGTGAACATTTAATAAAATCGATACAATCTTGAGGCACCTCAAATTGAAGCGGAAGGTCCAACATGTGGTGCAGGAATCGCAGACTGAAGGTGAACTTATGATTACAACTATAGATCTGTTGGTGAAACTTTAGACGGGTTTTCATCGAAATTATGTTTTTTAAAACGATGTACACGATTTCTGCCATCTAATGAACGAATCGACTTGACATTTGGTACACTTATTCAGAGTAATAGTAATTTAGTCTCAACCGACGTATTTATTTATTTATTTTTTCCATTAGTTATCGTTATTAGTAATTAGAAAAGTCGAAAAAATGTACACATTTTTTTCGATTGTTGAAAAACATCGAAAAAAAGTTCGGTCAGGTCTCTTAGGCAATATTGCCTATTTTAAGAAAAAAAAACTCGCTTTTTTTCAGCTCAACCGAGTGGCCAAAATCACGCACACCGATGAGCGCCACCCGAAGATCCTTCACGAGATTGTTCATAACTTCTTTATTTATCAATGTTTTTCAATGAAATTCGGTACACATCTCTATCAATGTCCATACAAATAAATGTTTCAACGATTTTCCAATCATCTTACGTCATCCTTCGAAATTCATTTTTTTCAACTAAGCCTGATTTTCGGGTCCCCACAGTAGCCTGATTCCCCAAAGTTGTTTTTTTTTCCGTCGAAAATCGAACTTTTTTCCACACCTTGCCATAGACGCAATTTAACAACTTTCAAAAAACTATCCGGCTATCCGATAGCTAAAATATCCTGAAAGTACATTTTTCATATTCCATTTCAGATGAGCCTAGTCGTCAAAACCACCCACACCGTTTGGTCATCCAGCACCGACGGCGCTTTGTCCAAATAATTATAACTTTACTGATTGTCAATATCTTTCGATAAAAAAGCCTCAAACTTCGCAAGACTACGTACCAACTGTGTGTGAAAATCCGACTCCGTCATTCAGATACTCTCAGAAAAAAATCGATCATCGATCTGTTTTTTGGTGCCCAAGCTTCCGCAGACTCTTCAAGGCGTTAGGCCACAGTAACGGGTTTAAAATCATGAGCGAATTTAACAATTTTTTTTGTATGAACAAGTGATTCACCCATAAAATTAATTACACATCTATTTAGTATGAATATCAAGCTGTTAGAAAAAAAATATATTTCTTTTCGATGTACGAATGGTCGACTACTAATATTTTCTTTTGTTATCTATTTTCCAATTGGCGTGACAAATAACTTCAATTTTCACTCGATTTACTTCAAATCTAAAAGTTATGTTCCTAATTGCATTTCGCAGAGAAATATGTACGGAATTTCTGATTAATCGAAAACTTTTCATTTTATGAGCAGTTTTATACGAAATTTTTCACTGAAAATTCATTTCTTACGTTCACATACCTACAACTTTTGAATAAAACAATATCTTTAAAATTCCGTACGTACTTCTCTAGGTGTTCTACTGTAGATTGGCGAGAATTTTTGTTTTTCGTTCTAGGTAAAAAAATTGTGGATGCTAAATGTCACGCCGCGGAGCGCCTAAAAAAAGATAACAAAAAAAAATATTACTAGTCGGCCATTTTGTACATCGAAAAAAAATGTATGTATTTTCTAAGAGCTTGATATTCATACTAAATGGATGTGTAATTAATTTTATAAGCGAATAACTTTTTCATACGAAAAAAATGTTAAATTTGCACGTGGCTTCATACCCGTTACTGTGACCTAACCCCTTAACGAATATTTCGTAAGTCACCGGGTATACATAGACGCGCACGGATTCGTACACCTGGCTTATTGCTCTCGATGTCTCGCGGGATCCCCTCGTCCACCGCGCTCCGTACGAGTCAATGAGTTGGAATGCCAGCCGACTAGTTGACCGAACTCCGGTGAGGCTTGCTAGAGAGACGCCACGGTATTGGATGTCGAGGATGTTGCTACGTGCATGTTACAGGCCTACTGCTCGTATATATATATATATGAAGTTGAGGCGAACCTGAATACCTGTTTCATACATCGAGCGTTTACTGGCAGGTACAATCTCCCCAAGAAATCGACGATATTACACCTGGAGGTCGAACCAGTTCCCTCAGGTGTGGGGTAAAAAGCTCCATTTTTGGTATCACGCACTAACCGAAAGTAAGCTCATAAATAGAAATCCGCATATGCATATGTACATGAGTAAGCGAAGGTACCATTGCTATTGGCTCGCGGGGGCCGGGAGGGGGGTACACTCGCGCGAGCTATACGAGAGCCGGGGTTAACGACTGTGACAACGAGGAATGGAATATGTCCCGAGGGAACCCTGACCATTAAATAGCCCTGGTACCACTCGTAGATGGGTCCCGGCCAGCGAGAAAAGTCATATATATATATATACACACAGGGTGTCCCAGAACTGAATGCGTTCCCTTAAATGGGGGGGTTGGGGGTGAAATTCTGAGTCGATTGATATAAGCATGTACGGGTCTCAGATCAACCCCTGAATTGTTATTCATTTTTAAAGGCGGGCCAATCAGGTGCGCCCGATAAGCCGGCGTATCGGGCGCACCTGATTGGCCCGCCTTTAAAAATGAATAACAATTCAAGAGTTCATCTGAGATCCACACATGCTTGTATCAATCGACTCAGAATTCCACCCCCAACCGCCCATTTCAGGGAACGCATTCAGTTCTAGGACACCCTGTATAGTTCGTAAGAGAATAAAATGAAGGGCAAGAGAAGCGAAGAGAATTTTCTGCCTGCAGCCTCGAGAGACCTCGGGAGTTTCCGTTCTCCAGCAGAAGACAAAGTACCTGCTACATATACATATATAAAGTCCTCCGACTCAAGAAAAATCATTTTGCTCTACTCTCGAGTTTCTTCCCTCTACACCTCTTGATAATGGTTCGCAGAATTCATTTCTCGCAATAATAGCCCTTTCCCACCGTAATTCTTCTTCGATATCTAATTAATTCTGCATCGTCTCTTTCGACGGAACTTATCCTCAAAAAGTAATATATACATATATATATATATATAGACACATCATCCACAGACAGGAAGTTACTTAAAAAGTACATTCTTTCATTTTAGCGACGGCCCTTCGTTGAAATAATAAAAACCTCATTGCTTATGAATATTTTTCAATAGAAAAAAAACTCAAGCTTGGCAAAGACACCTGTCGATTGTGTGTAAAATCCCGACCTCGTCATCCCAATACTCGGATCAGAATTTTTTTTCGAAAATCGGCCTGTGTTTTCCAACACGGAGCCTACGCTGCCGCGTTAAAATAAATGTGCAAAAATACAATTGTGCAGACTAGAAACTTGCGCAATGCTTCGTGCGCATAATTTTATTTCACTCGCAACGGACGGAAATTTCCCGCATGGGCGAAAGCCAATTTTGAAAAACTGGCACACTCCGGAGGAATGAGCTTCACGAGCGGAATAATTTCTTCTTTTATTCGCACGATTTCTCGTTTACCGCGGTGAATATATTTGCACAAGTGGTATCTCCCGCCTGCCATTTTTAAGTTTCCGTTCTTTGTGATTTTGCTACGCGTGGTTCTTTTTTTGTCTTTCTTGCGTTAGGCAACTCTGCGGAGCCTTTTGGGCCCAGTACGGGGTTTCTTTTCCGTTGGTCGGGGATAAGTACGCTCATGACGGCATTGACACCGATGCAACACACAAATCGGGAGGCTTTAATGCCGCGTGACTGACCGGCTGACGGGCCAGGCTCGTTTGTCTCTTTCACTCGTCTTTGTTCGTTTGTCGCATGGCGAGACGGAAGTTCTTCATTAAAGAAAATACTAATAAGTCTCGAGGTAACGATGCTAATAATCAAAATCATCATAATAATAATAACAAATAAATATTAATAGTAATAACAACGTCAACAATTATTGTATTGTTGAACAAGTAATTCATTACCAATTAATCAATAATCAATAATTATAAATTCATAATTGGTTAATAACATAATTATCTAACTATATGATAATAATACTAAAAACAGTAATAATAATAATTATTACCATTTTAATATTATTATATTATAGTATTATATATTATTATTACTACATAATTATTAATGTAAAGAAATAATTATTATTGTTATTAAATTACGATAATAATGGAAATAATAATAGAAAAAAAACATTTCCAAGAGCACGAATTATGTCGCGAGTTGCGAAACATTTAGTTCTGCAGGAGTGAAACGAGCGAGGGAAAGAAGCGCGCGAAATCTATACCAATCGAAAGTTAAGTCGACGTCTCAAGGATGACGTTTTCGTCTTTTTTTAATTGTAGTTGTTAAAAAAAAAATTTTAAGTATTCTATTTCATAGCGTGCTGCAGAAGTAGACGAAACAATGGCTGAAGAGTCGGACGATCGATCTTACCGTTCCACAAAAGAGGAGATGTTCTACATCTTTTTTTAAATGTGCGGTCTTCATTATATTATGGTGGATTCGTTGCGAAAATGAACTTTCGATTTCACAGAACGAGGGGACGGCAGCGGGAGAAAGGCGATGTGGGTGGGGGTGTACATCCAAGTGTAGGAGGAAAACGAAGAATTCTTTTTTATTTATCTAGAGTTTTTTCAAATTTAGGGTCGCATTGGCAATATGGCACACTTTGTTTTGAAAGAAAGCCATTAACTCTACGTTCACCCACTGGGTCGTTCGACCCGGTTGAGTTTTTAGTAAAATGCTGACTCAGAAAATTCAAAATTTTCAATAATATTTTTCAACGTTTAAATTTCATATTATCCGAGTTTCAATTATGCAGACTTACGAAAAAAAAAATGCAAAATGTATCCCTGATATTTTTTCTATAGGAACCGATCGGAGTGCTGCTGTCGAAGGTGCAGTGTGTCAAAATCGTCGCCAAATATAATTGTGTCAACGATGGGTTAAAAGTGAACGTAAAAAAAACTTTTCAAAAACATGCTTATCTTTGAAAGATACTGTACGAAAAAGTAAGAGTAAAAATTTAAAATCAAAACAGTATAACTGTAAATAAAGCCGCTCCCTCGGTCACGCGTCATAGGTACAAGTGCTTAAAAGGCACATAAACGTAGATATTTTTTAAATATCAAATATACATTTTAAAAATTTGATACGTTTTTCAGACATTCTAAAGTAGCATTAGTACTTATGACTTTTGACACCTCAAGCTTTTAACATTTATATTTCACATTTAAAAAATATCTACGTTTATGTACCTTTTAACCCGATCAGTGTAGCGCTCGAGATACTCAAGTGTAGGGGAGGCTGGCACCTATGATGTGTGACCAAGGATGTGACTTTTTTGTAGTTACTTATACTGTTTTGGTTTTCAATTTCACCGAACATTATTTTTACTTTTTAGTACAGTACCTTTTGAACAAGGGTTTCTTTAAAAAAAATGTTTCCATTCATTTTATTTTATACTTTTTAGTATTAGAATTTGTTTTTTCAGGATAGTTTAATGAGGGCACTATTTTTGAACCGGAAAGACAGGCGTACGAACGGAGCAAGTTAAATAAAATCTTGTAAAAAAATAAGGAATTAAGAATTTGAGAAACTGCGCTAAGTTCTCGATATTTCGATTTTCCTTTTCATTCGCCAAAATAAGAGAGACTCACAACAGTGAGACTTGTGGAAACGTCCATTTCCAGCCTTGATGACAATGATTATTTATTTTTTCTTATTCTTCAATTGTGTGCATATACAGTGTGCCGCTGGGTCTTTTATTGATCGAACATGTGTAACAGGATCCCAACTGACTAATTTTATCATATATATGTCTTACGATTATTGTTTGCATTATTCGTCGTTCCTAACAGGTGCTTTAAGGCGGGATTCTACTTTGAAACTTTGTAGAGGCTAAATTGGATGAAAACACCCACCTGGAACACGTCGAAGGCATATTATATGGCCCAGGCATCGCTGATTGAGGGTAAGATAATTTTTTCTACGATTTATCACTCACCAAAACTTTAAACGCGTTTTTCTCGAAACGACATTTTCAAGTACCGTGGTCGTGATAACTCAAAAAGTACTGAACCGATCCTTATGAAATTTGGAACACATATTCTATATGTGTGTACCAACCGACCTAACTACAATCAACTTAAAATTTTGATTAGAACTATTTTTTTATTGCAAAAAAAGACCCAAAAAAACGCATTTTTTTTTTCGTATTTTAGCCGCCATTTTGTTAATTTTGCACGTATATAAAATATTCTAGTTAGGTCGGTTCCTGAAGACATACTGAACATGAAACTATTTGATTTTTTTGTTTCAGACCATCCGTCGGGAAGATTTCACGACCACGGCAACGGTACCTGCTTTTCGAGGCGTTGGCTTTAAACATATTTTACGTGTACAAAAAATGAATAAAATACATTAACATTTTTTTTTTTATGTACTTAAAGAGTGTATTTATTGAACAGTTCAAACCCCATATCGATATCTTTAATAGTATTCTCAGAAAAAATTCACGAAAATAGCGTTTTTTTTTCATGGTTTCAAAGTAGAATCCCGCATTAATAGTTCGATGTTCAGCGACTCTGAGCCCCAGCCTTTCTGTACCAACATGCAAAGCATCCTTAGCCACCAATCGATGCTACGTATCCTCGAGTTCATTTTACTCGTCAAGGGCTCGGGGGTGAAGGACGGTACGGAAGATCGCGAATTCTACCGACGAGGATTTATCGGCACGATGTCAAGGCTCTCGGAGCTCCGCGAGGCGAGAGAAGAAAGGGGAAAAAAAAAGAAAAAAAAATTAGAAAAAAGTGAATAGAGATTGACAAAGTAGATTGTCCCGTTGCGAGTCTGCGGCACAAGACTTTTCGAAGCTTGTACGGCTTTTCGCCCGGGTGCTGGCGATGTTGGCAAAAGGGTTGAAGCGATGCCCTACTAGTGAGCGGTACGATGCCATTGAAGCAATTCTATATTTGCACGACATACGAACCACCATGTTGAACACGCGTGTACGTTTAAATACCCCCCCCCCCCCACCCGCTCCGCCACGTCTTTGCCCGAACGTGAAAAGGGGGCCCAGGGTCTGCGATTCTAATTCGAAGATTACTCCCTTACAAGGAACATCCCTCAGGTGTCCGCCTCCGATTTTGTTGAAACTCATATATGTGATAGAGCATCAAACATTTTGAGACACGTATTTTTTTTTATCGGCGGAAAAACGGTTTTGAGGGGTGAAACGCACCCTCGAAAATGGGGATGTTTTTTCGTTTTTCGTCGATAACGTTTTAACGGTATGAGATATAAAAAAAATTCAAATTGCAACAATGTTTATTTTTTCATGTACTATACATTGGAGATGAGAACGATACCATTATCGACGAAAAACGAAAACACCCCTATTTTCGAGGGCGCGTTTCACCCCTTAAAACCGTTTTTCCGCCGATAAAAAAAAATACGTATCGATTACTTTTCGGTGCTTTATAACATATCCAAATTTCAACAAAATCGAAGGGTGTCACCTGAGGGATGTTCCTTGTTAGATGTCTCGATGGTCAATGTACACGTGCGTGTATGGGCGCGTTTCAATTTCGTCGGGGCCGCTACCAGCTGACCACGAGGATCTTAATATAACGAGGATGCCTCACGGAACCGAGGGGAATCGATTTTTTTTTTCTTCAACCGAACGGAAAGGGATCGTATTAATGAAATACCACTTCCTGGTATAAAATTCACGAACGTAAATTTACACGGTGTTCCGTTGCGAATGGATAATCCTGCACTGACAAGGAACATCCCTCAGGTGACCCCCTTCGATTTTGTTTAAATTTGCATATGTTATAAAACACCGAAAAGTAAGCGATACGTATTTTTTTTTATCGGCGGAAAAATGGTTTTAAGGGGTGAAACCACCCCTCGAAAAAAGGCATCAGTTTTTAAAATTCGATGTTTCGAGATCATCTTTCGCCAGACCCAGACCCAAACAGAACCCAAACAAATTGACGAAAGAATGCCGTTCTTTTTTCCTAATCTTCTTTTTTCATTGCATTCGCCTGCCCCCTGCCCGCCCCTCCCCCTCGGGCCGCCGTTTTGAATGACACAAATTCGTATGAAGAATGATTTGATTGTTCTTGATGGAGGAGAAGTCAACGGCGGATCGCGTGTACCCCCGCGGGAACGTGAGAGACGTGTGGGGGGGGGGGGGGGGGGTAATCCTCCGTTCGGGACAGGCGTGTACGAAGATCTCGAATCACCGTTATCGTCGACGAGAGTCACCGCTTAAGTGGTTTACTAATGCTACTGACGGTGGACGAGCGAGAAAAAGCAACTGTGATCTATCCCCATCTGGACGTGGCGTTTGTAACGCGTCATTACGGCCGTTTAAATGCGGCGTGTTCATCATCACGTGCCCTCGCGATAAAAAAGAAACCTTTGTGAAACGAGGCATTCGTCACTTTCGATTAATCGGGACAAGCGATCTAATTGCTTTTCGATAGGGACTAGTTGGACGAAAAGAGGGGGCGAGACGGCGGGGGGGGGGGGGGGGGCATATGAAAATAAAACAAAAAAGTGCAAGGAATAAAACAAGAAGCTCGCTACAAGAACAAAAGAAAAATGACTCTATGTAAACGAAAGAAAAATTTAAACAAAAAAATTGATAAAAACGCGGTTATGAAAAAAAAAGCTGAAAAAGAGGAAGGGGAAAAGAGAGAGAAAGAGAAGCAAACGACAAGCGTGCAAGCAAAGATCGATGTCTTCTTTACATTACGGACTATTTAACGATTGAATGGTGTTCAAGTTTGCATAATTGGAATGCACCGGAAATCCTTTATTTAATTTTTTTTTCGTTTTCATGCTATCTAAACTTCACTGGCAGTTTTAGGTTACGGACCCTTTAATGAGGATATCCGAAAATAATTCAATGATATTTCTGGCCTAAATGTGCTATTAAAATCTGGGCACGAGAAAACAAAAATAATTTTGTTGCATTCCAACGATGTAAATTTCAATGTCACACGATTGATGAGCCTTAGTAGGGGAATTAAAGAAACTCAATAAATCACATCACATCTAAATTATTCACTGCGGGAGATTCAGGCCTAGAAGGAGCATGCGGGGGTCATATTGACCCCACGCTCATCTCACAGTATGCTCCTGAAGTAGTAAACAACTTATTCGGGTTCGAACGAATACGAAGAAATCTTTATCGATATTACCGGCAAAAAATTAATTTACCGAATTATCCTCACGATTACCCATTTCCGAATCTCAAGAAATTGGTAATATTTTTTTCCTATAGTTCATTGTGTTTATTCCAAAAACCCGTTTGGTTCTTTTCAATCGGTTGATTAGAAAAAAATGAAATTTTTTGGTTTGAAAAAAGTCATTTTTGCATTAGTTTTTCGTTTAATGTACTTTTTCGCGACTTTCAGTTTTCGAAAATTGACTTTAATGCGCACCATTCTCTTCCTTGTTTAAAAACAAAACGAAGAGATTCACCTTATATAAATTCACTTTCTGTTTATAGGAAGCTATCTGAACCAAGAAGACGCATGGGGTCACGCGGACCCCACACGCTCCGTAGAAGGCACCAGAAATGGGATGCCTCGTCTAGGGTTAATTATCGAATCAAAGATCCCATGATTTCATTTTAAATTCAATCGTTCGATTCGACATTCAACTATCTGAACACCTTAAAAAATCGCATAACCGAAAACACAAATATAAAAATGTAAAAAACACCAAATAGTCGTAAGACAAATAATTGTTAATCACCGAGGATCTCAGACCACATATTTGATTAAAAAAAGCCATAGGCAAGCTGTAACCAAATGTAAACATAAAAACACTGAATAAAACTACTTACCTAACTAAAAACTATCTGATTGGAGCCTTAGCCATTTCATTCGCCACTCGACAATTCACTTATCAAAGTAATGTTAAAATATGCTCTCCCATTTTGCCTATGTCAATTAAAAAAAGACCACCCTCTCGCTCTATCGGTCCAAAAATTAAAAATATAAATGACAAAAATCCAAAATTTTTCTTATTACTTATATAAAATCTTAAATAAAACTTATATAAACACATATAAAATTTAATCTTCTTATTTTCAATTATAAAAAATTAGATCCTCGCGCTCTCTTTCCTAAAAAAACAAAAAAAAATGCACTAAGAAACTCGAATAAATACCTGCTCATCTTCTCTTCTCTGTGAATCGACATTATTTCGTCCATCGTGAACGTTCCTCGTACACGAAAGGGGATTTGGAAGAAATAAGTCGCGACACTCGAAACCGTATCCGTGCCCGTGGTATCGGTATACAGGATTGGTAAATGGCACGCATTGGTAAAATTAACGAAGTATGTCGGAGTGTTCGATAGTTTGACATTCTTTGATATCGCCGCGCTCTCTCGCGGTCATGGTTCTCGTGCGTTAACCACCGATAATACGTACCAGATAAGCCAGAACTAATATATTATCCCCTTATACACATATGTATGTATAAATACACCCGCGCACACGTATATATATATATATATATATATATATATATATATATATATATATATATATATATATATATATATATATATATATATATATATATATATATATGTATGTATGTATGTATGTGTGTGTATGTATTTGTGTATTGATATATGTTAATACATATTTATGTACATGTATATATATCATCGCGCATGAATACACGACACGACGACGAAATCGCCGAGGCAGGCAGGCTTCACGAATTAATTTTCAAGGCCGAATGTATCCGGGCACTCGAGCAATTGCCCTCGGGCTAGAACGGGAGGGACGAGGACAGTAAGGCGGGGTAAGGATGAGGGGGAAAAAATACATGTGTGTTCATACGTAGGTTAAGGGGCCTGTATCCAATAAAAATATGAACACTATCATTTTTTATCGCATACTTTTGTAGCCTAGGTTCTTAAGTTCAATTTGCTATGAAGATTTTGTAAAAATTTTGAAAATTCACAAAATTGGGAGGATTTTGTTGACGATTTTTATGAAGGTTAGCCTGCGTAAATAGGTTAAGGGCCCTGTATGGGCTTACAATTTCGAAAATACGATTTTTAATGCATAGTTTCGCGTGCTGCTCTTCATTTTAAGGGGTCTTCTCACTTTAAACGGTAAAAGAGGCTATTTTGATGCATTTTTAAAATAGGTTTGTGTTATAGATATTGATATAAAAGTTGTTACACTTGATAAATACACTTTCGAAGTGCATAAGATTTATTTATTTATTTATTTACGTTACTATTTGTAGAGAAAAATAGTAGTTGAAAAAGTGCCCTGATAACATTGTAGGTCTGCGAAGGTTGATGACATCTCGAAGATGGATCATCCGAAACAAAAAATCAAGCGGTTTTAGATTCAGTATGTTAATGGCTATAGCGAATATATCATACGATTTTTGATATACGCAAAAATAAGAAAATGGCGGACATTTTTCGAAAAAAACAAAAAAAACGTGATTTTTTCACCGTTTTTGGCAAAAAATAGTACATATCAAAATTTAGAAAATCCTTGATATGCGCTATAGTTATGCTTGTAAAGAATATGTGGTTAACATTTCTAAGGATCGGTTCAGTAATTTCGAAGATTCTATCAACAAGCTGTCGAAAAACGTTGTTTCGAAAAAAACGCGTAAAACTTGTTTGGATTTATTAGATACATAAAAAATGTTTTTCAATGTATTTCGAAGGTGTATTTAACAAGTGTAACAACTCTTGTATCAATATTTATCATATAAACGTACTAAAAAATTCTTGAAAATAGCCTTTTTCAGCGTCAAAGTGACATCTCGATATTCATACTAAATAGATGTGTAATAAATGTTATGAGTGAATCACTTTTTTATACGAAAAAAATTGGTAAATTTGCACATGATTTCATACCCGTTACTGTGGCCTAACGCCTTAACTTGGTGGGAGTGCGAAACGGAAAATCGATTTTTCACACACTTCCCGACTACTTAGAGCCCTGAAATCTCGCAAACATGTATCTAAAAGAAGTGACAATACATGGAAAGTGCATAAGAACATATTAAAGATGTTGAGTCCCAAATCGCAAATGACAATAAAATTCTGAAAATTTGGTATGTTTTTGTATGAAGTATTTCAGAGGTCGTGTACAAATTTCACGACAATTAGGAAGCTCGTTATTGAACAATTAACATTCGCAAATGAAATGTTGTTTTATGGAAACTGATGTAACTTTGCAATAAGTTTTTTTTTTCACCTCTCAATTTTATAATATCTACAATATACTGAAAGTAACGGAAACAAAACGAAGTTTTTTGATAAATTTTTTTTTATTTCTTTTAAAAATTGTTCTTAACAAAATGTTAATTTTTTAATAACGAGCTTCCTAATCGTCGTGAAATTTTAACACGACCTCTTAAATACTTCATACAAAAACATACCAAATTTTCCGAATTTTCTTATCATTTTTTATTTCAACCCTTAAGGAGGTTGAAGTAATGATGATAGAATTCTGAAAATTTGGTATGTTTTTACATGAAGTATTCAGGAGGTCGTGTAAAAATTTCATGACGCTTAAGAAGCTATTTATTGAACGATCCTTTGAGTGAAAAAGTTCAATTTCTGCCACTTTTGGAGGTTCAGTAGGTTCTGATATACATGTTTTTGAGATTTCCATTTGAACCTCTTGAACCTCCATTGAATGACAAATTGGGATCGAAAGGAGGTTTAAAGGAGGGTCTAAATTTCGACTCGGGAGCGTTTCATTGAATTCCATCCTAGCAACGCAATAGGAATGACGATCGCGAGAATGATTCATTTCTCCTCTCGGCAAAACGAGCTCCGACAATCGTATATTGTATGCGTATATAATTTATATATAACTGTCACGATTGCGCCACGCGAAACGGCGAATGCGCGCTCGTTGCCGGGCGAGATATCGAATCAAACGAGACCATTAGAGCCAGCTTAGCCGCGCGCTGCAGTGGCCATCTCCCTCCCTCCCGCGCTCTCCCCCGTCCCTTGCCAAACGTGCGGCGGACACGTAATGCGCTTTGATTCGAGTGCGCGCGTAAAATGCATTCTATACGCGGTGCTGCGGGCATTTTGGATCGTGTATGACAGGTATGTGGACGCCTTGAACCCGCCGCGCATTCTCCACTTCTTCGTTTCATTTGTTTTTTCAACGGCTCGATATTCAGAATCGTGCGGGCGCGCGCGCGCGCGCGTCTCGTTTGATTTTGCAATAAAAGTCCAAGTACGACGAAAATTAATGCTCTTCTGGCACAATCAAAGTAATTAGACGCGCATAAAAGGCAGACAGCCACGTATGGGAAAAATAAACGTTTAATATATTACCCTTTGATGTACGAACGAGAGAACGTTTTTTTTTTTTATCGGGCCGTTTCGTCGCACGAGGAAAATATTTTCACCGCTAGTAATTATTAATAATATGATTATTGTTATTTTCAATATAATAATAATACTACCATTGTAACAATATAATATTAATATAATACAATAATATAATACTCATAGTACTACGAATATAATATTATAACATTTTTTATTATAATACCATCATAATAGTAATCATTAGTAGTGGTAGTAGGAGTATTTATTATTTGGGGTATACCCCTTCAGGGTTTTTACACATACTAATAACTATTATTATTTATATATGTACTATATTAATGCTACTAATGAAAGGAAAGGAAAAATTCCAAAAGTGTATGCCAAATATTATTAATATAATGTAATACGCATACAATATTATATAACTAATATAATGATAATTGTCATTATCATTATTTACAGATTATATTATCTATTGTATTCATTATTAATTATTAGATGACCTATTATCTATTGTATTATTATATAATATAATAATGTATAATAATATAATAGAATGTAATAATATAATATATAATATATATGTATGTGTAATAATATAATTGTGTATAATGTGTAATAAATTATAATATATATGAATGTAATAATATAATATGTAATAATAGAATAGAATAATGAATATCTAATATATTCATTATTCATTATTAATTATCTATTAGATTCATTACTAATAACGTGATTAATTGCATAATAATAGTTATTATTACGAGTATCATTTTCACCGTATTTATCATCGTCCAACATACTTGATCGCGGCATCAGTATTTTGAGAATGTCTTTTTCTTTGCCGGGATGATTTTTTATAAAAATTTTTTTTTTTTTCTTTTGCCGCAACAACGACAAAGTACAAGGTACTCGCGATAAAAATTCCATTAAGGTGCGATCTCAGCGGTGATAAAATGAAAAGAAATTCGCCACGAAGGACGTTCATTGGCCCGCGATTCAAGCGTGATTTTTTTTTCTTGCGGAACAAGAAGCAAGAGGCGACAATCGTTAACGAAGCGTCGATAAATGAATTGGAAAAACGCCATATATATATATATATATATATATATATATGGGGAGGGGGGGATGGTTTGAAGACGATCCTTGAATTTATCTATGTAGAGTTATGCCTACATTTATCTAAAAGTGACTTCTAAGACACTGGCTTTTCCATAGTGGCAAGTATGAAGACGCTAGGCTACTATGAGTACAGTCTTCCAAGTTTTTAACGTCCTCCCCTCTCCTCCGATATACGTATACAAGCTACGAAAAAGGAATGCAGTTATCGCACTCCTCGGCCGCGGGGAACTTCGAAACGATTATATCGGGAAGCGGGACGCTCGACTATTGAGAACAACAATTTTCTTACGATCTTTACGTGCATGCATAAATATGCACGTAAATATTGTACGGAAATGGGTATTCTCGTTATTTTCTTTTAATTTTTTAGTCCCAATAATCTCGCTATATATATACCGGGGGTCCCATTTTAATCTTCCACTTTATCTCGATAAATATTGCTCCGATCAAGTATCGAGTATAATAGAACGTTTAGGGGTCAAAGGGGGAAGGAAAAAAAAACTTTTTCGGTCCAAAATTCATAATGACGACGTTAAGGGGTTACCCTCACTTTCGATTTTGAAAAAATCGATTTTTTTATTGCATTTTTTTAAAGTATGTATCTGAGAATATGTCCTGAAAATTTCAAGTCGATCCGAACAAAATTGACTGAGATATGAGCGTTGAAAGAGAAGAATCCGTGAATTGAAGAACTGAAATTGAAACTTCAAACGCGTTTTTCTTAAAATGGCATTTCTGAAGTCGGTGACCAAGATTACTCGAACACTAATGAACCGATCTTCTTGAAATTTTGCAGGCTTATTTAATACACAAAAATGTAGTCTTTAATCGTTCGATTTTTTTTTCGAAAAAAATGGCCGTTTTATAGCCAAAAAACGGCCGTTTTTTTTTGTTGTTAAAATCGAACCATTAACTTTGACTGTCCGCCATTTTGTGAAAAATGAATATTTTCTAAAATCCTTCGATTAAAGACTAGTTTATACTTATATTTGACTAAATCCATCCGCATTTTTTGTTATTATTTATTTTACTTCATCCACCTATAGCTGAGAAAGAGTTGAATTTACAGGCTCGGCTTATAAGACTTTTTTGTAGCAAATTACTTTCTCTACAACGTTCTCATTTGAATTTTTTCGATATCCCTAATAGCTTAGGCGCTACAGCCGTTTGAATAGATATTTTCATACAATCTTCACTTGAAATAATGATACCGCTGAAACGGTTGAATTTACGGACATGGCTCAACGAACTTTATAGTAAAGTATCATACTTCCTATGAGAACCCATTTGGAAAATATCGTGATATCGAAATTCGCGGAATGGTAACGCTAATAATGAGAAAATAATTTTTTTCGATGTTAATCAAATGGGAAACCTTCAATTTTGATTCGCGACCTCTAAATATTTTTTGACAACACCCCCCTTTCATGAAACTTCGTTTTTGGGTACCAACTAAAGGTTTTCGGGCACGATGGGTCAAAAAAAAAGTTGCTCTGAAACGAATCAACCTAATATATATATGCATATATATATGTATGTATGTATGTATATATGTATATATGCCGATATTTCCTACAAGTACAGTGCAAGTACATAAAGTCGTAAAAAATATATGTTTTTATGTGTATCGACGTTTTGCACGTTATACTCGATAACTGCGACCCTTATAGAGCGCTCTACCCGACTAGAAATTTTCATAGGGACAACCCTATACGGCATAAAGACCTTTTCAGGTGAACCCTAAATAGGGAATGCCTCTCAAGGTCCTCATAAAGATAGTATTGGGACAACCCTGCGGGAAGTACAGATAACGTCCTTATAACGTTTTAACAGGGTTATCCCATCTGGGGTTTGGATAAGGTAATGATGTAAGGTCCCAACAATGTTTATTTATGGGTAACCACATGAGTCATAGGTGAACATATAAACATTTTTGATAGATACTGCAATAATAAGTGGATCTTATGAGATTTTTTTTTTCATTGTAGAACTTTTCTTATTTTTTTATTCGGAATTTTTTTCATATTTATTCGGAACTTAATTTTTCATCAAGTTTTTCACATATACATTTTGATATGCGTAGAGACATTTTACTTTTCGTTATGCTTCGTGTCCGTACTCAGCAATTTATTTTGCATTCTTTGGATCCTCTATCTTTAATCGAAAAATGAATATGTGATTTAAAAATTAATCAAAAGTGTTCTTGCTTACAAGTAAGAATAAATAAATAAAACCAAACAAAAACGATAAATTGTGAATTCAATCAATGAAGGGCAGGTTATTTTTCTACCAACTCATTCCCGATTTTCCCATTTTTATAACGTTCTAAAACATTTCCAACCCAAATCCATGCAACGCTACGGATTTCAGTGGGTTAATGGTAGGTCCGGTTAGGGTAGCCCGATAAGAACCCAACAAAAAAATGGGGCTTACCCGAGGCAAAACCTGACATAACCCAAAGAAAACCCTAGAAGATCGTTACACCCAAGGAATTGGGTTGACCCAGCCATGAACTGTACAAAAACCCAACGTCAATTCCTAGTCGGGTAGCAGGGTCGAAATTACGGCTTTCGCACAGACGAATGCCTCCGCAAGCCCGAGAAACGAGAAAGAAGAATACGAGGGAATTAACGCGAAAAAAAGTGCATCGCGAACCGGTAGTCCAACGGTAGAAGGAGATGGAAGGGATCGCCCAAAAAAGGGCGTGAACGAAGAAATTTGTATTAACGTAGAAAGTCATTTGTTCCAAATTTATGTCTTTTTTTTTCTACAAACGAGATTAAACTCGATGTTATTGTGCGAGATGAAAAAAAAAAAAAAATATACATATATGCAAAGAGTACGTGTACGGTCATCGAGTGGGTACAAGGCGCCACGGGGAAAGTTAAATGTGTACGAGGAATTACGAGAGTCCGTTGCTTCGACACCCGCTCACTTTTCCAAAGGTAAATATATAGAGGGAAAGGACATTACGCAGTCGTTGAACGCGTGCAATGTTGGCTATCGGTACACTTGGCTGTTTCGAGGACGATCCTTAAATGTTGTTTTCAACGAATCTTCGGTATCGAGGTCAGGACGGTCCTTGAAATCCCTTTTGTACGAATATGCAAACGTTCATCCGAAAACGAATTTCGCGAACAACAGGATTTACGTAACGTTGAGTATGGGCACATATCGCGAGTTAAAAGTCTTCGAAGTTACCTTTCCGCGTAGCTATGTGTTCAAAGTAGCGGATTGCAGGATGCTTATATGGTGCGGGGGCGGCGCACGTACGGACGCGAGTCTCTCAACCTGCGAGAGCAATCTCCCCTCGTAAACAGTGTTGCCCGTGCCACAATTGTTTGATATCGTTCCTCGTTATTCACACGCAAATTGGGAACATCCAGTTTCTCGGCTCTTGGCCAATAATTCAGAGAGAGAAAAAAACGCGAAGAAATGGGAAATAACGTTGCATTGGGTAATTCTTTCGATGGTATTGAAGTCCGCATCGTTGGAGTGCAACGAAAATATTTTTTGTTCATTTTTTTTTTGCACATTTAGGCCACGTCCCAACCGAAACGTTTCTGAGAATCTTTATTGAAAATTTGCAACGGACAATGCCAAAAAAAGATTTGAGATTACGATAAGAACAAAGAAATGGAAAAAATCAAAAAAAGAATTTTCGTTGCATTCCAACCATGCAAACTTCGGCACTATATTCTCTAGATGACTTCTCCGAAAAATATAATCCGATTTCTCCGATAGAATATCATTTATTGGGTTTATTTGGGTTTTTGAACATTTCGACGCCTTTCGACATTTCAACCCAAACAAACCCAATAGGGGGTGTACATAAATTACGTAACGCAATTGGGGGGGGGGGGGGGGGGGCGATATTCATTTTTTCATAAAGATTTCATTCAGATTTCATAAAGATATCGATGGGACAATGAAGAGAATTTTTTTTTCGTCGGCAAATCAGGGCTTATATTTTTTAAATTTTCATAAAAATTGGCATAAAACTGGATAAATATAGTATATACTTCATGAAATGAGTATAACCCTGGTTCTTGCATAATTAGTTATAAAAAAAAAAAAAAATGCAATTATTGATGACAAAGCACCCGTTACGTAACGGAATAGAGGGGGGGGGGTTCACGCCCGGCGTTACGGTTCTGTTACGTGGGGGGGGGGGGGGGGGGGGGGGGGGGGGGGGGGCAAAAATAGGTAAATTTTGCATTACGTCATTTATGTACGCTCCCATATAGGCGTCGAAATGTTCGAAAATGCCGTATTTTATCACGTGTTTCCGCGAGTTTCAAAACTCCATAACGTTTTATAGTGGAAGGGGGGGGGGGGGGGGCGGGTGCCATCATGTATAACCCTTTGTGATATATTAATTTATAATATTTAATAAATCATCTACAATATATACAATTGATAATGAGAAAGCAGCCAAAAATAAATTATTTTTAGGCTCATTATTCGGAAAAGTCACTTATCTAAAGAATCACCCATTGGTGGAAGATGAACGATGGTGCAAGTCGTATATCAAAAATCTAATTGTCCGATACCGAAATTTGGACGGAGCATAGTTTATAATTTTTTCTATCTCATGGCCAAACCATTTTCAAAAACGTTTATTCGCTTATTCGTAACAAATGGTTATAGGGGGAGATACCTTTAGGCAAGGAAGAAATTTGCTGATTTTCATGATTTTTTTTCAAAGGAAAGATTTCTTCACCATTTTTGAGACTTAGGATATTTTTTATTGCTACTTTGGCTGCTACATGGTATTTTTTTCTCATTAATCTTCAAAAACGGCGGAGGCATGACACCGTCTTCTAAACTGCATTTTCAAAACTGACGTGACGTATAGCTGAAAACTTAATCTGCCGATTCTGATGAAATTTGGTATAAATCTTTCTAAGCTTATTGTCTAAAACATGACCGTAAATGTTTTTGGAAGTGAAAAAAAAGTCTTTTTTTATAACAGAATGTAACCATTTTTTTTTTGAAAATTCAATCTTTTTGTTAGAACGCGCACTATTTCATCGATTTTCAATATTTCTCACTTTTTCTTGGTTCATATTCTGCGTATGGGTATTATTGAAACACAAATGTTCGGTGGTTTTTTTTCAGACTAATCTTGTCGACGCTACGTGTCACGCCGTTTGACGATATTCGCTGCAGCCCGTTTAGAAGAACGTGCCATAAATCCGCCTTTTTTTAAAGATTAGTAAAAATTTAAAATACTATGTAACAGCCAAAAGTAGTAATAGAACAAACCCTGAGTTTAAAAAATGTTGAAGACATCTTTCCTTTTAAACAAAAATCATGAAAATCGGCTATTTCCTTCTCGCCTAAAGGTATCACCCGTTTTAAAGTCGTTTCTTTTTCGATCGAAAATCGAACTTCTTTTCTACAGCTTGACATTTGATAATTTTCAAAATTTCAAAGACTATCCGGTCACACGAAAGTTTCATCATTGCACGAACAGTGCATTTTTTTTATGTTTCACGTCAGATGAGCCCGGTGAGCAGAAGCAGCCACCCGTTCGTTAAATAATTATAACTCCATTGTTTATCAATATTTTCCAACAAGTAAAAAAACTCAGCTTTGGCAAGATTATGTATCAATTATGTGTAAAATCCCGACCTCGTCGTCCCAATGCTCTCAACGGGGAAAAAAATATGGACAATCGACCTGTATTGGAGGGTCATTATTTTGCAATTCTCCTTATTTGAATCCTCAAAGTGATTAATACGTTGCCACAAAAATTACCTTAAATCGCAAAATGTATCGAGTAATCGTGGATCGAGAAAAAGCGTGCCTGTAAAATTAGGCATGCAAATTGTTCCGCATAGAAGGCGAGTTGCAGCGGTAAGGCTCTTCAGAAAATTATGCGTTACCGTTCGTGCCAGGACGGAAAGTTATGCCCTAAATTGGGACACTGAGGTATCCTTCGTGGGAAGCACGGGAACGGAAAATCCACGAGAGAGGAAAGAACGACGACGGCACATCATGATATATATGTATATGTAGTCTCCAAACGTAATGACGATCGAATTGCTCTACCTGGTCGGTAACTATATGCCCAAGCGAATCATTGTAATACATTCGCAAGAATATAAAATCGACGTACCGTCTCGTGCTACGAAGCATAAAGTTTGGTCGAAGAAAAAAAAAGTAGCGGACGGTGTGCGGGAGCAACAAAAAGCACGATTCAGCTTCTCGTTCAAATTTACGCGAGCGGCCGCCGTCGAGACACATTCGCTTGCGAGAGACAATTGACATCCGGATAGAAGGGAACAAAGTGTAGCGTTAGGAAGGCGAGATGTAAGTCGCCGAAACTACGAAATTCTTCCCACGCATACATTTTTTTCAAAGAAAATTAAATTTGAAAATCCGACCAAATAAAGAATACATTTAGAAAAAGGTTGCAAGGAAAATGAAAAAATCATTTTTCGAAGAACAATTCAATTATTTTTAGAAAAATAAACAATTATTTTTAGACGAAGAAAACTATTTTTAGAAAAATAAATAATTCTTTTTAGAAAAATAAACAATTATGTTTAGAAAAAATAAACAATTGTTTTTAGAAAAATAAACAATTGTTTTCGACGAACAATTATTTTTAGAAAAATAAAGCGTTATTTTTAGAAAAGTAAACAATTATTTTTAGACAAATATACAAGCATTTTTAGAAAAATAAACAATTGTTTTTAGACAAAGGACAAACATTTTTAGAAAAATAAACAATTGTTTTTAGACAAAGGACAAACATTTTTAGAAAAAAAAACATTATTTTTAGAAAAATAAACAATAATATGTAGACACATAAACAAATGTTTTTAGGAAAAAAACCTTATTTTTAGAAAAATAAACAATAATTTGTAGACACATAAACAATTGTTTTTAGAAAAAACCTTATTTTTAGGAAAATAAACCACTATTTTGAAACTAACGAGGACAATTATTTCTAGCAAAGCAAAAAAAAGCTCAGGACTCGGTAATTACCGGTGCTATATATATTCCTGTCGTCAAATTCAATGATTTTTATAAAAACAATGATTTTGTCGATCGTTCTCGAAACAGCCGGACCTGCTGTTAGTCAACATTACATAGATATAACGAGTTCGAAATATCCCCTCCTCTTCCCAATACACAAATACACACGTACGTGTAGAATTAGCGATTGGGAGTAACATTCTCGAGGTCGAGGAGGAGGAGAAAGAAGCACCGTTACAGTTCTTTTAGTTTCATCCTGTATTTTCGTCTTGCCTACGGGGATATGTACAGACTCGCGCGTATTGTATCTTCATGTACGTCCGCGAGTACGGTCAGTACATACAACCTGTAAATTCACGGGTAAAGGAAACGGCAAACGGAGTTAACCGACAATCCTCCAGTATAAATGAGTGCTACGTACGTATGGAAGATCGAGTAGAGGAAATATCATCCAGAGTTGTTCGGGAATTTACGTACGATGGGGGTCTTCGGAATGTAGGTGGAGACGGCATAAGCTGGAAATTGTACAGGAGTTCGGGACGAATTGATTTTTTCAATTGCATAGTTTTCGAGCCTACGGTCTTGAGTTTAGATCGCAGAAACGATTTTGTGGAGATTCTAAAAAGTTATCGACTCCGAACGAGTTTTCGGTGGCCCGACTTTGAAAATCTGCCAAAAATCGAAACATCATTGGAGCTGGAATAACCAAACGGCATACCAAAGAGCAAATCATTACGAAGAGAATGAGTATAGAGCGGAGTTTGAGATCGAAACGGGAAACAATTGAGCGGCGATTGACTAAAGGAACTTTTTTTTAACCGAGATGGGCAAAAATCTGACCTTTAAATATTTTCTTAACCTCTGTTTAATTCTTTCTCATTCAATAATGTATACTTATTTGATACAGCTTACAATTATTGTAACTCCCTTTCGATGGATATTTAAATTAAAAAATCACCTTCGGGATTCAAAGATTCGTCTATCCAACGGGAAATTTCCCGTTGGATAGACGCGCTGTACGGTTTAAAGGTCGAAAAAAAAAAATAGTTCCGACCCTTTCGGCCAGTTTTTTAAAAGCGAATAATATAAAAACGATTTTTTGATTCCTCTTTTTCATAGCCTAAGGTCTTCACTTTAATTTGCATTTGTTGCAGCAGCGTAGGAGGGTGTACGGGAGAACGCATCCATGATGGGCATTTCGTGTGCTCGCATAATTACTAATTAGAGTAATAATGGTATAACGCCGCTTCGAATACCGACCGAGATCGGCGTGTTGGTATAGCGGACTGCACGCATCGTCGAGCCAACGATCGGTCGAGGAAGATGGAATGAAGAGAACACGTCGGAGAGGGGGAGAGAGAGGGGGGGGGGGGGGAGAGAGAGAGAGAGAGGGAGGGAGAGAGGTCAATTTAAGGGGTTACCCCCACTTGCGATTTTGAAAAAATCGATTTTTTTATTGCATTTTTTTGAAGTTTATGTATCTGAGAATATGTCCCGAAAATTTCAAGTCGATCCGGACAAAATTGACTGAGATATGAGCGTTGAAAGAGAAGAATCCGTGAATTGAAGAACTGAAATTGAAACTTTAAACGCGTTTTTCTCAAAATGGCATTTCTGAAGTCGGTGACCAAGATTACTCGAACACTAATGAACCGATCTTCTTGAAATTTTGCAGGCTTATTTAATACACAAAAATGGAGTCTTTAATCGTTCGATTTTTTTTTCGAACAAAATGGCCGTTTTATAGCCAAAAAACGGCCGTTTTTTTCGTTAAAATCGAACCATTAACTTTGACTGTCCGCCATTTTGTGAAAAATGAATATTTTTTAAGATCCTTCGATTAAAGACTAGTTTATACTTATATTTGACTAAATCCATCCGCATTTTTTTTTCAGATGATCTACTTCGCCGCAATGTTGGTCACCGCAAACCGTGTATATAAAAGCATTATTTCATTGACGGCCATTTGTCACTAAACAATGTAATATTTTTCAATAAAAAAAATTACTGAAAGTTCTTCAAGATGTGTTTTTTAAGATGGTATATTGATCGATTAAAAAAGTTTTGTAGTTTTCTTTAAAAAAATTCATGAAAAAGGCCTTTTTTTTGCGCTACAAGTGGGGGGTAACGCGTTGAGGCCTTAGGCCATTCTAGCGGTCGAAAAAATACGCTTTTTGGGGACTTTTTTTCAGAAAAAGTACAAAATAACTCGAGATTACAAAAAGGGTGTTTATCATACACATATCAGTGACTGTATACAATGATTTTTTTTTAAGCGATTAATTTCAAAATGGCGGCTGTGCAGCGTTTTTGCATCGTCTCCGTTCGACGTTGGCCGGAAACATAACTCAGACAATTTTCAACCGATTCACTTGAAATGTTGAATATATCTTGAAAAATACATTGTCTATGGAAGTACGTAGGATTTTTTTTTTATATTGCATAGTTCATTTGTTATTAACAATTATCTGACGATTTTTTAGGCAAATTTTTCACTTTCCACTTTAGAAGTCCGCCATTTGGCCAAAAATCAAAATATCGAGAAAAAAATCCTACGTACTTCTATAGCAGTTATTATATATAATCGAAAAAAATTAATCGACTCGTTATAATTCAAAAATTACAGGAGCTCTTTGTCCGGCTGTGGACCCTGGAAAAACGGCGACATCGCAAAAACGCTGCACAGCCGCCATTTTGAAATAAATCGTTTCGAAAAAATTATTGTATATAATCACTGATATGTATGGATAAACACCCTTTTTTGTAATCTCGATTTATGTTGTAGTTTCTCTGAAAAAGAAATCTCCAAAAAGCCTATTTTTTCGGCTTCTAGAGTGGCCTTAAAGGTCCGTTCATGAAATTCGTTGTACATCTACAGTGTAACTTCCGCTCGTTCTCCCAACGATAAGTTCGTTCCCTCCGCCGGAGAAATAGATCTTTCAGTCGTGATTTTATTGGCTCTTCGTCCCTTGCCCCTTCTTCTCCCGCTCGTTCCATTTCTTCCATCCTTGCATTTACCCATCCATTTAGGGGTAGCGATCGACGAAAGAGAGCTTATTATTCCCAAGAGTCTGCAGTTACTATACTGATGGATAATCAGGAAATATCGGTACGGCAAAATCAAACTCTCGTAACCCTCGAGATTGTAAACAATTCCCATCCCACTTCCGAGCCTCGCATTGTTACAATGTTCCTCCGCAAAGAAGAATCGACCGAGGCTGATTGAATTTATACATAAAGGACGGTGTAATCGACCGGCATTCTCGTCACAACAAAATTTACATTCACGTTCGTGAGAATTTGCGACTTCATTTTCGAACGATTCCGGAAGAACGATTCGATCAAATCCATCGAGACGTTAACGATAAAAATGAACCGATTGAGGTACAAGAAGGAAAAAAATGTAGTTCCGGTTAATGTGCGGCGATGTAAAAAGGTTTGGCTCGCTTTGATACACGTAGAGGCTAGCCCGGTTCGATAGTTGAGAAACGAGTAATATTTAACGAGCAAAATAAATGCTCGAGCTCTCTTTCACACGAGCCTCTCTCATTCGCTGTAATAAAAAGTAGAGGAACTTATTGTAAAAAGTTAAGAAATGCGAGCCTGGCGCGGGTCGCAGCACTGTGTAGGTTGATATATATGATTTCAAAACGCGGCTTTAAGCGGACGTGTATCTATATACGTATGGACACGCAAACATGTATGTACAGGGTGGCCCGAAAAGTAACGTCCAAAAAGGAAAATCTTATTGTCAGATGCCTTCTGTCAATACCTATCCAGGCACGATCTTTCTTAATTTTCATGAAAGAAAAACATTTTTTAATATTTTTTCTCGAGTTTTCCTGTAGCTAGAAGTTTAATTTTTTCCTTTTTTGTGTACGTACTTTTCTCTTGTAAGTTTTCAAAAGCGATTGGGAGGCATTTATACCAGTATCAGCATTTTTATTTCCATGTGAACTTTAGTGGCTGATACTCTCGAAGCTATTTTCTCATATTTTCATAAAAATGCAAGGCATTCACATTAGTGTTCAGTTGGTCATTTATTTATCGCTCAACAGTGCACTTCACAATAATAACCCGAGCGATAAAAATCGGAAGGAAAGTACACAAGCATAGAGAAAAAAAAGAGAAGCCTTTTTTATCGAAAACTAAAAAAGATTGTAGAGCATATACGGGAGTGATTTGGATAAACGTATTGAGACGAGATATCTCGATTTATCCTGTTGCAATTTGCTTCCTTGGAATAAAACGGAAGTTCGTTTTTCCCTCCCTTCTTCACTATTATTATTGCTATGAGGCATAAAAGGAATGCTGTTTGCTTGAAAACTAAAAAAGATTTCAGTGCATGCATGGGAGTGATTCGGATATAAGTATATTGGTTCGAGGCATCTATATTTATACTTCGAAATTTGCATCGTTGGAATACAACGCATATTCTTTTTTTTATTTCCTTTTTCTTCATTATGATTTTTATGCAAAATATTTTTCGATAGAGTTAGACTGGAGGTCTCCAATGAGGGTCTAAAAAAAGTTTAACGTGGCCTTTATCAGCCGAAAAAAAAAATTGCGTTGCATTCCCCCAATGCAAGTTTTAAGGGGCTATACCAGTGTGACACTTTCAAAAAATCGATTTTTTTGCCTTTTTCGACAGTGTATACTGTCAAGAATATCCTGTAAAAATGTTAAGCCCGTATGTCGAATACTCCCCGAATGGCAGCCTTCTAAAGAGCAAGTAGGTATAAAATGTCCCGGTTAAATATTTAAACGCGTTTTTCTCGAAATGCGATTTTTCAAATTTGCTGAGATTGTAACTCAAAGAGCAATTATCCAAGTGACTTGAAATTTGAACTGAGTACTGTTGAATATATTCCCTCCACAATGACGTAGGATATTTTCGATTGATTGAAAATTGACGATTTGGCACTGAAAAAAACGACCATTTTATAGGCAAGAAAACAGACTTTTTTTTCTCATAACTACTCCATTTGGTTAGATTTTGGTATTTTTCGAAAATCCTACGTCATTGTACAGGAAATACCTTCCAGTTTACCGGCATTTTTTCCTTTTTAAATATTTTTATTCTTTTCTTTTTAATATTTTTCTATGAAAAAATGATGTAATGTAGGTCAAATATAGCCAAATATATTTTTAATTTTTCGAAACTTTTAATGGAGTACTTTTCTTCCAAAAAATTCCCGAAAATCATCCAAATTTTCAGCGTTCACACTGGTATAGCCTATTAAGGGTGTTGAGTCCCTATGAAACATGTTAATGTTAATTGTTCAATAAATAGCTTCTCAATCGTCATGACATTTTTACACGACCTCCTGAATACTTCATGTAAAAACATACCAAATTTTCAGAATTCTATCATCATTACTTCAACCTCCTTAACGGTTGAAATAAAAAATGATAAGAAAATTCTGAAAATTTGGTATGTTTTTGTATGAAGTATTTAAGAGGTCGTGTTAAAATTTCACGACGATTAGGAAGCTCGTTATTAAAAAATTAACATTTTGTTAAGGACAATTTTTAAAATAAATAAATAAAAATTTATCAATAAACTTCGTTGTGTTTTCGTTGCTTTCAGTATATTGTAGATATTATAAAATTGAGAGGTCAAAAAAAAACTTATTGCAAAGTTACATCAGTTTCCATAAAACAACATTTAATTTGTGAATGTTAATTGTTCAATAACGAGCTTCCCAATTGTCGTGACATTTTTACACGACCTCTGAAATACTTCATACAAATACATACCAAATTTTCAGAATTGTATCATCATTTGCGATTTGGGACTCAACATCCTTAATATCAAATAGGTTTTCCTTCTGGACGTCACCTTTCAGGCTTCCCTGTACATATGCGGATAAATGTACATAGGCACACATATTTAAACTAGATATATATATATATATATACACGTCTGTACCTTGTGAAAACCGAGTACACAATGCTACATACGTGTTTCACGTACCAAGATGGATGACCACCCGTCATGATAAATGAATCGATCCTCGTGGACAAGCAACTCCGTAGCCCCGCGTTTCACAATACAAATTCTACATTACAGGCACAACATTATATCATTTTCACGCGGAACTTCGCCTATCTCTCGACAGTACTACGGGACCAACAACGTCTCGCCTCTCATTGTCCTCATCTCGCGCATACCGATCTAGCGATCTCGATCATGACGGAAGAAAGATGGCAAGACGTAGACGAGCTCGTTCCCCAGGATGGAAACTACGGAGCATCATGGGGGGGGGGGGGGAGCAGAGAAATACAAAGAAAAACCGCCGTTGATTGGCGAGAAAAATTGTGAGACACGGATTAGAAGCTTAAAATTGATCGGTATGTTGTGAAAGTGTGGCGGAGGAGGAGAGATAAGAAATTGGTTTGAGACGAAGTGGGCGAAGAAAGGTAGGCGAAAAAAAAAATCGATCGTGAGAAATCGCTTGGTATCGAGAAATATATATGCGTGGCTTGCTAGGCGATTTATTCACGCACGTCGTCGGCACGAGATTCCATATCCGATAGCGTTACACATTGACGAAGAAGAAAGGAATTTTCTCGACTCTAAATCGCCGCTGTTTTGTGATCTTTTTATTTCTCGTTTTTTCTTATTCTTTTAATCCGAGAGATCGGTATACGGGTGCAAACGAGACACGTGGCCGTACGATCGAACGTCTGGCCGAGATACGCCCGTACCCGCGTGTGTATATATATATATATGTATATATATATATATATATATATATATATATATATATATATATATATATATATATATATATAAATGTACATGCGTTTCACAACAATTTTTCACGGTTAACGGACGCGGAATCGTTCGAATTTTTCGATCCTCTTCGGCGGGTCGAAACCCGGCGAGAACGTATGTACCGTTTTCGTATTTCCTCGCGTCCATCAAGGCGAATACACGAAATTCTTCGAGTCGCGTGTACGCGATGCCAAGGATTCGTTCCGAAACGATTTTCGATCTTGATCCAGTGTTCGTAAATGAAAAACGAAGAAAAAAACACGGTTCCGACATGTGCCTGAAGCTTTGCATCGTTGCTATCCAACGATTTCATTTTTTTTTTAAACTTTTTAATTTCCTACAATTTCTTGCTCAGTTCGGCTCTAGTGACTAAAAAAACATGGTAAAATGAATTTAAAATATTTTCGACCATCCGGACCAGCCCTTATAGGGGGGTGAAATTTGAAGAATTCTATCTCCCGCACGTTTGATATAATCGCTTTTTTTTTTTGGCGTCGATGTAAGGTGGCATGAAAAGGGCCACGAAAAAAAAATCTCAACCCTCAAAATGTTCCGGAACGCAGTCATATTATAGGAGGGAGAACCGGGGGGTGAAATACGAAAACATTTTTTATTTCCGATGCATTCGACATAATCGATTTTTTTATTGATGGAGCCTGCAGGGTGGCTCAAAAGACGCCTCCAATAAAAAATCAGCCCTCTAAATGTTCCGGAACGCAGTCATATGTGGGGCGGAAGGAGGTGGGGGAAATTCGAAATTTTTTTTTATTTCCGATGCATTCGACATAATCGATTTTTTTATTGATGGAGCCTGTAGGGTGGGTCCAAAGACGCAACGGAACATTAGGTTTGATTAGCGAAGTGCCAATTGATAAGTATTCAATTGGAACGGGTAATACGTAAAAACCCGCAAAGGTATACGTTGGAACTCAGAAGAATGAGAGTATACAAAAAGTATATAAAATATAAGGTAAAAATTAAAAACTATATAAATTTGTACCTTGATGGATTTTTACTGTATAAAATAGTAAAAGTACCATGGTAAAAATATATTGAGGTACAAATTTCTATAGTTTTTCATTTTTACCTTATATTTTATATTCTTTTTGTATGCTCTTGTTCTTTTGAATACACACACGCACACACGCACGCACACACGCACGCACGCACGCACGCGCGCGCGCGCGCGCGCACACACGCTCACACACACACACACACACACACACACACACACACACACACACACACACACACACACACACACACACACACACACACACACACACACACACACACACACACACACACACACACACACACACACACACACACACACACACACACACACACACACACACACCCACACAAGCTCATTTTCGATATATTTACATCTATCTTGAGGGATAGAGGAGAGTAAACCGATAGAAAGCTACAGACGATGCTAAGGAGCCTGTGACTGAACTATGTAAATGCATAAAACACTTCGAGAAACTAATTGGGAAAATAGTAAACGAGGAAGCGAATGCGAGACGAAACGAAAGGCAAAGCAACAATAGAATATAAGTTAGCAAGAAAATTTTGTGACGGGAAGCATGTATGTAGGGGGGGGGGCCTACGTGTAAACACTCTGGAGGGGTATACCTGAAATAATAAATACTGCTACATCTATTTTTTCAGTATTTCATTTTTTATTATTAGTATTAAACAAACAAACAAACAAACCTAAACAAACAAACAAACCTAAACAAACAAACAAACAGTAAACTGTTTGTTTGTTTGGGTTTGTTTGGGTAAAACAAACAAACAAACAGTAAACTGTTTGTTTGTTTGGGTTTGTTTGTTTGTTTGTTTGTTTAGGTCTGTTACGGTTTGTTTGTTTCCTAAACAAACCTACAAACAAACCTAAACAAACCTAAACAAACCTAAACAAACCTTAACAGACCTAAACAAACAAACAAACAAACAAACAAACAAACAAACAAACAAACAAACCCAAACAAACAAACAAACCTAAACAAACAAACAGTTTACTGTTTGTTTGTTTGTTTAGGTTTGTTTAGGTTTGTTTGTTTGTTTGGGTTTGTTTGTTCGTTTGGGTTTGTTTGTTTGTTTGTTTAGGTCTGTTAAGGTTTGTTTGTTTGTTTGGGTTTGTTTGTTTGTTTAGGTCGGTTGAGGTTTGTTTAGGGTTGTTTAGGTTTGTTTAGGTCTGTTTGTAGGTTTGTTTAGGAAACAAACAAACCTTAACAGACCTAAACAAACAAACATACAAACAAACAAACAAACCTAAACAAACAAACAAACAAACAAACCTAAACAAACAAACAAACAAACAAACAAACAAACCTAAACAAACAAACAAACAGTTTACTGTTTGTTTGTTTGTTTGTTTGTTTGTTTGTCTAGGTCTGTTAAGGTTTGTTTGTTTGTTTAGGTCTGTTAAGGTTTGCTTAGGTTAGGTTTGTTTACGTCTGTTTAGGTTTGTTTACGTTTGTTTAGGTTTGTTTGGGTTTGTTTGGGAGAAAATCTCAACATGTTACGAAAATATCATAATTGCATGAAAATAAAAAATTGGGGCTGTTTGGGTCTGTTTAGGTTGGTTTAGGTTTGTTAAGGTTTGTTTAGGCTTGTTTAGGGCTGTTTAGGTTTGTTTGGGTTTGTTTGTTCAGGTTTGTTCACGTTTGTTTGGGTTTGTTTACGTCTGTTAAGGTTTGTTTACGTCTGTTTAGGTTTGTTTAGGTTTGTTTAGGGCTGTTTAGGTTTGTTTGGGAGAAAATCTCAAAATGTTACGAAAATATCATAATTGCATGAAAATAAAAAATTGGGTTTGTTTGGGTCTGTTTAGGTTGGTTTAGGTTTGTTCAGGGTTATTTAGGTTTGTTTAGGCTTGTTTAGGGCTGTTTAGGTTTATTTAGGTTTGTTTATGTCTGTTTAGGGCTGTTTAGGTTTGTTTAGGCTTGTTTGGGTTTGTTTGGGATAAAATCTCAAAAGGTCACGAAAATCTCATAATTGTATGAAAATAAAAAATTGGGGGTGCTGGGTTTGTTTGGGTTTGTTTGGGTCTGTTCAGGTTTGTTTAGGCTTGTTTGGGTTATATCCCAAACAAGCTTAAAGAAACCTGAACAGAAACCCCAAACATCACCAAGCACCCCCAATTTTTTTATTTTCATGCAATTATGAGATTTAGGTTTGTTTAGGTGTGTTTACGTTTGTTTAGGTTTGTTTAGGTTTGTTTAGGGCTGTTTAGGTTTGTTTAGGTTTGTTTACGTTTGTTAAGGTCTGTTTAGGTCTGTTTAGGTTTTTTCAGGTTTGTTTGGGTTTGTTCGTTGGGTTTTGGGTTTGGGGGGTTGAGTTTGTTTGTTTAGGTTTGTTTAGGTTTGCTTAGGTTTGAGGTAAGATACCACGTTGAGGTAAGATCGTTGAGCTAGAGGAAAATCATCTTAAATGGCAATGGGAAAGCAATAATGATGCTCTCTTAGCGACTATCATCGACGTTTACGAGATCCGGTTATTATCGAACACTCATATCATATATACAAGCTCACGTATATTCCACAACGCCCCCCGCCCTATCCCCCACACATGGGCTCGTATTTTTCTTCCGAATGTTAAATGCGAGGAAATAAGTGACAATGAGTTGTGTAGGATGAGAAGAAAAACTAAAAGCGCTGAGGATGAGTGCGTTGATGGCTTCAAGAGGGAGGGAGGGAGGGAGGGAGGGAGGGAGGGAGGGAGGGAGGGAGGGAGGGGGAGAGAGAGAGAGAGAGAGAGAGAGAGAGAGAGAGAGAGAGAGAGAGAGAGAGAGAGAGAGAGAGAGAGAGAGAGAGAGAGAGAGAGAGTGCACACTCGGCAAGACCACATTCTTGGATAGAACGCGTTGAACGTTCCTCACTACCGTGTTCGCATAATCGCGAGACTAGGGACAGCCTCGCGCAACATTACATTGCGCAATGCACATGTATATACGTACAGGCGCAAAAGCACTGCGAGATGTCCACCAGCGTCTCACACGCACGCACTCTTTTTCTCTTTTTTCGGCATTACCGCGGCAAGCAAAAGCGTCGTCCTCTCGGCGAAAGCTGAAACGACGACTCTCCTACGCTCGATTCAACTCTTTCTCTCGTTGTGTTTCTATCCGTCTTTTATTCGTCGATTAGTCACTTTTCGCCTGACGTCATGAAGCGCAACTCCATGCACTTCGAACCTGACTCCCTGTACTCGAGAAAAAGTAATCTCGTAATCCGAAATGGTGATTTATAGAATTTGAGAACAGTTTAATCGAATTTTTCTTTAACTTTCACCCCTGCCGATAAGGGTGCTTTTCGGAAAATGTTAATTATTGCGAACTTTTTCGGAGCTATCTTTCGGGTTGCCGTACATACAGTGCCAATGAAAAAATGATTATTTCAAAACTGCGGGAGATAGGATCTTTTTTCAACTCACATCCCACCTTTACGGGTGGGTCCTGATCATCGAAAACCTTAAGAATTGATTTTACGTTACGTTTAAAGCAATTACGGCTCAGAAGTGCAAGAAATTATGATAAACAAGAAATTTGAAAAAAATACATTTTTGTAGCGTCGCAACGATGCAAACTTAAGACCCATAACAAATGAATTAAAAAAGCCTGGCAAAAAAGATGTTTGCGACGATGAATGTAAATTTCCTTCGAGAGTTTCGTATTTTATTGGCAAGTGTAAAATTTGAGAAGTGACCTGCGCAAAATATTTACTTGCGCATATTCTACGAAATTTGTTCGAAAGTTAGAATTGGATAGAAAGTAACGATTAAAATTAAAAAAAAAACAACTAAAAAAGCTCAAGAAAAAAAATGTTCACTCTTCGGAAAGGCTCGAACGTCGAAATCAAGCGATTGATTTACTATTTCATTGAATATTGATATTTCATTTTGTTGAACTTTATTAATTGAGCAACTGCAATTTCGATTAATTTCTTCTTCTTTAATATGAAATATTTTTTTTCATTCACATTATTTGCGATTGCAATTTCAAGTTTGATCACTTCATAATTGCAGTCTTCATGAGAAAAAATCGATATGCCCAAATACACGAATACTCTGCGGGATGCCTCGTGTTCGCCAGTTATTTGAAGTGCCCCTTCCATAAAGTACTCGTATGTTTATTTTATTTTATTCATACATAAAGTCTTTTCCCACCGGTCTCATTACTTTCGAACTATTGTTTTTTTTTTACTTACCTCAAGCCAAAGAAGAATGCTCGCAAGCCTTGATATTTTTCTTTTACGAGCCCTGGCGAAGAATCGTGTGAAATTCCATATACCTGTTTGTCAAACTCTAATCTCAAGTGGAACAGCTTATTATGTGCACGACCTTGCCTTATCTCTCTCCTCACCTGGACGAACCTGAGTCAACGGACCACAAGGTCCCGAGATAAAAATCTTCACTCCCTTCGCCCTCCCCTCTCTCGTGTTTACCCTTTGCACCACGAACGCAAACGGCCCTTAAATTTTTATCGTAAAATTTGTACGCGTCGGTCTATCGGTCTTCGTTTCTTTTTTTCGTCCAAGTACGGCTCGGGAATTGTGTTCTTTTTTCGTTAATAATCCATCGCGAGATTTGAGACGGCAAGGGCGAGGGGAAAGGGATGAGGAGGGCTGTTCAACCGTGCTAGGGTCACGACCCACGTGGACGACCTGCTGAGACGGACGAGCCAGGCATGCTCGAAGGTGATAGCGATTTAATAAGCATTACTGCAGTCTCCGAACCGGCTCTTTTGATATAAACACAGGGTGGTCCGAAAAGTGACGTAAAAGAAAAAAATCAAGGTACCTCGTATCAATACCTATCCAGCAACCCCCATGTACGTTCGACGATCTTTTTAACTTCACGATGAAAAAGGCATTGGATTTTTTTCGAGCTTTCCTGTAGCATAGGCTTGTTTTTTTTTTCGATTTTGTGTATGTACTTTCTTCACGTAAGTTTTTCAAAATAATTGGGAGTCATTAAGGTAAAGTAAAAGGTGTATCACGTGGCATATGAGCGCGAGAGAGATAGCTACAGTTTTCGAACAGAGATTTCTCTAAGATGAATAATATTTAGGGCAAAAGAAATCGTCAGGGTATTCTCCAGAGTCCTTTGTTGCTTGTTATTGTGCTTTGTTATTCCTTTAAGGCCTTCTAGAGGCCGAAAAAATTGGCTTTTTGGGGATTTTTTTCCAGAAAAACTACAAATAAATCGAGATTACAAAAAAGGGTGTTTATCATACGTATCAGTGACTGTACACAATGATTTTTTTTAAGCGATTAATTTCAAAATGGCGGCTGTGCAGCGTTTTTGCGATGACGTCTCCGTTTGACGTTGGCCGGAAACATAACTCAGACAATTTTCAATCGATCCACTTGAAATGTTGAATATATCTTGAAAAATGCATTGTCTATGGAAGTACGTAGGATTTTGTTTATATTGCATAGTTCATTTGTTATTAACAATTATCTGACGATTTTTTAGGCAACTTTTTCACTTTCCACTTTAGAAGTGCGCCATTTGGCCAAAAATAAATATATCGAAATAAATCCTACGTACTTCTATAGCAGTTATTATATATAATCGACTCGTTATAATTCAAAAATTACAGGAGCTGTTTGTCCGGCTGTGGACCCTGGAAAAACGGCGACATCGCAAAAACGCTGCACAGCCGCCGTTTTGAAATTGATCGCTTCAAAAAAATTATTCTATACAGTCACTGATATGTATGATAAACACCCTTTTTTGTAATCTCGATTGATATTGTAGTTTTTCTGAAAAAAAATCTCTAAAAAGCCTATTTTTTCGGCCTCTAAAGTGGCCTAAAGGCTTTTGGAAAATTTGTGAGGTTATGTTGATCTTATCCATGTTTCTAAGATTAGTATAACTATTATTTTCATTATCCGAACTTTAGTAATTGATCCTCTGAAACCTATTTTTTAAACTTTTTATCCAAATCTGAGACATTTATAGAGAATTTTTTTTCCCATTAAAAAAATTGAAAGTCAGCGGCATCTAGTAGACGTATCGACAAAAAAATATTTCGTATTGCCATCGGATATGCCCAACACCATATATCTGAGGTTAGTAAAATACGTTTTGTTTGAAATTTTAAGTGCTTGTACATTGTTTATGTATTATTGTTTGTAAATCACAAAATTTCGTCATTTTTATCCCACTTTTACTTTCTCATTTTCTCGAAAGTCCCGCTAGATCCCGGGCTGAAATTAATTGCATACGGTAAGGGCATCATAGCACTAAATTATGACGCCAATAACTTTTGCCCGAATTTGCCCGAAATTGAGAAAATGCAATTTGAAAATTTACTAAAAAAACGGCTGAAAATATGATTTTTACGTTATATGAAGCCCAATATCGTCAAAAAAAATTTGTTTAAGTTATTTAATATTGAGTATACATACTACCAATGATTTTGACATTATAAACAATGAGTTTGTTATAAACAATAAATTATTTTTTTCAAAAAACTTAATTCAAAATTTTTTCCAAGTCGATTAAATGTTTCTGTATCAATAAAAACTATATTGTTTATATTATTTTTTATTACAAATCATAATCTTTATTTTTTGGTCCCGCATCTTGTTTTTGACTTTGTTTTGCATTTTTTTATGAAACTGATGTCAAATTTCGATTTAGCGACCTCAAAAACTCCTTATAACATCATTTTTTATTGTTTAAAGTTGATATAAAATTTTTTTTGGTCCGCCATCTTGTTTTTGACTTTTTGACTCATTTTTTTCGAAAAACTAACATCAGATTCGGATTCAGCGACCCCCAAAACTTATATATACCCACCACCATCCGTTTTTTCGATGACTTCGATTTTTGGCCAACTTTTCGGCGTTTGAAACCACTGTGTATCGATTAGAACTGTTCAATTGCAATTGTGAAATGAAAAAAATTACACATTTTTGTCCATAAATGTGGTTGTCCTGCAAAAGGATCATTTCGACGAGTCTGCGATTTTCACCTTCCCTCGTAAAAAAAATTCCGCTCAAGCATATTGCAGCGACGAAAAATTCTGCCCCGAATTGTTGTCCTGGCCGCTTCTTGCCTCGAATCGTCAACGTCAGCGCTGCCGATAACTGTCAAACTTCGCCACCCATTGCTCGGCAGTGGCCAGAATTTTATAACAGAGCCCACAAAAGTGATGTCATCGGTCAAAATTTGTCACAAAAAAGGTGCCACGCGCAAAAAAAAAGGTGCCACGTAAATATACGAATGCGTAATCTAAAGTCAATCACCCCGATCCTGCACTGATCGTCAATAGAAGACGCAAAAATTGAATCCCGCTGAGAGGCGCGTCACTGCCAAAAAAAAGTACCTTTCCGCCCATACTCGTGCTCGTGTCCGCGTCTACAGCTGTCCGTGGTTCTTTGTGTTCATACGTGTGGTAAAAAACCGGACCGTCGAAGCCGATCGTTGACGCGGACGCAAACACGTGTCGATTCTAACTGGCGGTCGAAACCCGTTACCCCCCCCCCTGCGCCCTCGCCACGTCACGAACGAAACGTTGTAACGTTTCCTAACGCAAATAAATGAGGGAACCAGAGGAAGATAAATTGAAAAATAAATTCAACAGCCTCGCTCATACCGCATCCCCTCCCCCGCGCCGTAACTTTCGATTGAACAAGCGCGCCTCGGTTTTTTTTCCCGCATCCCGAAAAAGAAGACACCCTCAACCCATCCGGCCGATTTTTCGAGCTTTGCTTAGAATTTTAGCATTGAAAAATCGAAAATATCCTCGCAGAATGTAAATCGGCGTGGTGGCTCGGTACCCAAACAAACCCAAACGATACTGTTGAAGTTTCCATCGTTGGAATGCAACGGAAATTTTTTCTCTTCTTCCTTCTCTATTTTTTTCTCTGCTAACGTGAAACTTTTTTTGATATATTTAGGTTGGAGGTATCCATTGAGGATCCTCGAAACAAGCTACCGTAGCTTTTGATACGTCAAAAAAAAAATTGCAATGAGACATAAATGATTAGGTTGGCAAGAAGTCTTTGCGTTTTATTACCAAAAATAAAATTAATAATTCGTTTGGTTTCATAAAAAAAAAAACAAAAAGCAGTCTTGCTTTTAGCTTCGTATTAATTATTGAAATAATTTTAATTTTATTAATTATTAAAATTTATTTTATTCAACACTAGAAGTTCGCCCCGAACTGAGACCTCGCGATGTTATATTCAACCCTTAGAAGGGTAAGAAGGGTTGTTACTACCCTTTGACGGTAGTAGAATATTACCCAAAAAGAAGGCAGTGTGTTTATGTACTTTACGTACGTTCACGTGTTTCCCTCGTATCTCATAAACTACTTATATATATATATATATATATATTTTTTTCTTTACGCCTTTATTTATTGTCGCAACAACGTCGCATGTTTCACATTGTTCTGACGGCGTCTTGGAAAACAGATGAGCATGCGTAACGTTTGTGTGTCCTTTTCTCACAATGAGTCTAGTGATAGCGGTCTGATCCTTGCGGTTAGTTGTTAGTCTTGGGGCTGTTTCAAATATACTATCTCTGATTTTTGTGAGTTTACTGTGTCCAGAATTTAGCCATATTTCGTTCCAATCTTTGTCGGTGCATTGGTGAACGTATTTTTTTGCCTCTTTAAGTGACATTGGTGTCGTTATCGGAAGATCGGTATTAAGGGCATCGAGTTTAGCTGCTTGATCTGCCATTTCATTGCCCGGGATTCCTTGGTGTGCTGGTATCCATATGAGTTCGACGCTGTCTGTCACATCTTGACTGAATATTGTGTTGTGAATTTTTTCGACAATAGGTATCTCCCAAAATTTATTTTTTATGGCTGTAAGCACTGACATAGAGTCTGATAGTACTTATATTTTTATTATGTATTATTTTTATACTTATTGTATAAACCACTATGGTGTCATTACCTTTTCGTTTCTTTTTTAAATTATGTTTTGTTTTTTTTTTCATCGCACTATTGCACATGCACTATTGCATTTTTAAGCACCTCGAAACATCAACGTGTAGACCCCTTGACCGATTAGGCTCATTATCCAAACTCAACAGTTGCAGTTGCATGAATTACTTGCCTACAAAATTATCCGTATTATAATACTATACTATAACACACTACTATTATGAAAGCGAAAGTGAGTCTATCGTTCTGTCCATCTGACTCGTACATTTTCATTTCACGAAAACCTCCGCTCGGCCGCAATGCCTCGAACTGATACTTTTCAATCCTTACATTTTTACATCCCCTTGACCGATATCGCTCATATTCGAACTTAAAAATCGTATTAGCATGAACTACTTGCCTACAAAATTTCATGCAGATCGAATTGACGGTACGCAAGTTATCGTTGAACAAACATGCACGCGTACGAACGCCGATTTGTTCCAGTAGATTGTCAGACCTCGCTTCGCTCGGTCAATAAAATTAATCATTCGGTTCATAAAATAGTTTAGGAGTCTTCAAACGAATGATTAATTTTATTCTATGTATCCGCCATCGGATTCTATTTAGAATCAATCATTCGTTTCAAGACTGTTTTTTTTATTTTATTTTAGGTGATAAAACGCAAAGGCTTTCTTGCCAACCTGATAATTCCGCTGCGTTCCAACTATGCAAACTTCCACACCATCCCGAACGCAGTATCGCAATGGGGAATCTTTCGAGCGCGGAAACGGAGAGGAAGCGCGCTTTTTTTAAATTAATTCCAGTCCGTCATTATTTTTAACCTGGTTGTCTTTGTTGGGGAATGAGAAAAGTTTGCAGCAGACTCGGGATAGCGGGAGCGTGCGAAAAATCGTTTTTAGTAGAAAGTAACGTAGAAGATCGACCGTTCGCGTATAGACATAGGCAACGTTCGAGGGAAACAATGCGCTGAGGAGCCTTCGGAGTTCTCATCGAGACCGGAAAAATAACGACTGTACGTTCTTCGTACCTTTTCTCACTCACTTACTCACACACACCTTCACACCCTCACACACTCACACACTCGCTCACACACTCGCTCACTCACTCACTAACTCACTCACTCACTCACTCACTCGCTCACTCACTAACTCACTAACTCACTCACTAACTAACTCACCAACTAACTCACCAACTAACTCACCAACTAACTCACCAACTAACTCACCAACTAACTCACCAACTAACTCACCAACTAACTCACCAACTAACTCACCAACTAACTCACCAACTAACTCACCAACTAACTCACCAACTAACTCACCAACTAACTCACCAACTAACTCACCAACTAACTCACCAACTCACTAACTCACTAACTCACTAACTCACTAACTCACTCACTCACTCACTCACTCACTCACTCACTCACTCTCTCACTCTCTCACTCTCTCACTCTCTCACTCTCTCACTCTCTCACTCTCTCACTCACTCACTCACTCACTCTCTCACTCTCTCACTCTCTCACTCTCTCTCTCTCTCTCTCTCTCTCTCTCTCTCTCTCCTCTCTCTCTCATCTCTCTCTCTCTCTCTCTCTCTCTCTCTCTCTCCCTCTCTCTCTCTCTCTCTCTCTCATCTCTCTCCTCTCTCTCTCTCTCTCTCTCATCTCTCTCTCTCTCTCTCTCTCTCTCCTCTCTCTCTCTCTCTCTCTCTCATCTCCTCTCTCTCCTCTCTCTCCTCTCTCTCTCTCTCTCTCTCCTCTCTCTCTCTCTCTCTCTCTCTTCTCTCTCTCTCTCTCTCATCTCTCTCTCTCTCTCTCTCTCTCTCTCCTCTCTCTCTCTCCCCCTCCCTCTCTGTCCCTCTCCTTTTCTTTCACCGACACGCCAGTCGTCTTCGTCGCACGCTAGTCTCATTGGCACTCTTTGCAGTGGATGTGAGAAAATTTCAAGCCGAATTCGTTAACGGTTTTCTTGCCAGGCAACGTGCGAGAGAGAAAAGCAAAAAGAAGAAAAATAAACGCGAGAAAGAAACAGCGCGAAGCGTGTAAGCCACGCTCAGAAGTTGCCGCTACGAAGCCGGCTAAAGTTTTACCGCGCGATTTCCGGATTCTAACGAATCGCACATTCATTAGCAAATGAGCCTCGAGCGAAACGACGCCTCCTCCTCTCATTTAAAAATCTCTTATCGACTCGGCCGATAGCGCCGGCGTTAATTATTAATTCAAAATTCTTCCTCCGCGACAAGAATTTCTTGCTACTTTTTTTTTATCCTTTCACATTGTCACGTTATACGATTCGGCATGACGAACGAGCTGCGAAGTAAAAAAGTTGTATAGTATATCAAGGATCGAGCCTCGTAGTCCAGTAGACGAAAACCCAGCACTTTCAGCGTAGAATAAGAATTCTTTTACTGGAGCTAGATGGTTGCATGCTGAAAGTGGCCCCAATGAAATTATGCCCCTCAACTCGCTTCAACCCTGAGAAATAGGGATTGAAAACTTTAAAATGGCCATATCTCGGTAATTAATAGCCCGATCGAAGAATATTTCAAACAAAAGTTGTTTGAAATAATAAAATACGTATAAGGTTATCCGACGTCCAATCCCCTATCTTCGAAAATGGCGGCACAAAAACGCGGGAGCATCACTGACCTAGACAAGGACGCAGCGATATGCCTACTCCGCTCGCACACGCATCAATCCCGAATATTCTAATCGTTTTTGTGGGGCTATTTTCAAAGATAAGGGGTTCGACGTCAGAGAACCTTATACGTATTTTGTTATTCCAAACAACTTTTGTTTGAAACATTCTTTGGTTGGGCTATTACTTATCGAGATACGGCGATTTTTAAGTTTTCAACCCCTATTTCTTAGGGTTGGGGTGAGCTGAGAGGCAAAATTTGTATTGGGGTTACGTTCAGTATACAACCATCTAGCTTCAGTAAAAAATTCTAATTCCACCCTAAAAGTGCCGGGTTTTCGTTTCTCGTACTGGACTATCACTTGGGTCAATATGAAAATCCTGCTGTTTCTCTCTGCAGCATCGATGAATCACGTAATCCACATACTCCACTGACTCAACCGTTATTTATAGAAATTTAATCGCCTCCTTGTTAGATCGTTCGTTCATCGAGGCGACACGAATCCTCCGTCCTACGGAATTCTCCAATTCACCATCACTCTGTCGAATTGTCCAATACTTTCGCTATGGTGCTGAACTTTGCAAAAAATGCATGATCTCATTGAAAAAAAAAAAAAAAAACGGCACATCGGCCATCCTAACGTCGCAATTGTGAATTTTGGACCAAAAAAAATATATACTTTTTAACGTCTCCCTACAAACCCTGAAAGTTGTATTATACTCAACACTTGATCGGAGCCAGACGGTGTTGAAGTTTGCATCGTTGGAATGCATCGAAAATTATTCACGATGTTCTTCGTTTCTTTATTTTTATTATTATTTAAAAACTTTTTTCCGCAGGTTTTCGTTGTAGCTTTTCAATAAGGATCCTCGACACTGTATCAGCAATTTCCGTAATTTACGTGCGCAAAAAGAAATCGGCAATGTGAAGAAAATATATTTCCGTTCCAATCCAACGATGCAAACGTCAATACCATCTGTTGCTCCCATTAGATACTAATATATCGCTATATTAGTATCTAATATATAAATAATAATAATAATATAAAATAATATTATAATAATATATAAATAATAAATAATATCGCTATTTATAAATAAAGTATACATAAATAATATCGCTCATTCTCGTGGCTCGTGCACGAAATGATCGACGAAAAAGTTTGTCCACTAGGACAAACTTTTTCGTTGATCATTTCGTGCACGAGCCACGAGAACGAGCGATTCCAACACGAGAGGTCGATTCGCCAATACTCGAATCGTTCTAATCGCTCCTCAAGAGTGAATTCCGAATGGTTGCTGGTGAAACGAAAATTGCGAAAAAAAAAAAAAGAAACGGATATTCGTCGTATTGTTCTCGAGAGATGGCCACGGATATCGGATCTCTCGTGGGATTGTCACATACCGTGTGTGTTTGTGTGTGCTCGTGTATACACAGCCTGACTTGCGCGGGAATACCACATAGTGCCCGCGCAAAGTCAAAACTCGCGTTCGAGACATTTTCTCATATAGCATTCTATATGTCTGCCCTGCAAACAAGGTACATCCGTTTGCGAGAGAGATATGGCGACACACCTGCCTCTTCTACAATTCGCTCGAAAATTCGGTATATTGCATACACACCCAAATGTGTGTGTGTGTGTGTGTGTAAATATATACGGGTGTGCCATTTTAATCTTACACGTGATTTAACTCGAAAAATACTGCTCCGATACCTATACCTTTATATTATTATTCCTAATGTCATAGAACGTTTGACCCTTTTTAGAAATAAATAATCGTGGCTTTTGATTTTATGATTTCTTCTGTATAAATAAAGTGATTTTCCACACTATACATTTTTATTTTCATCTCATATGGTAACACAATTTATTTCTATTGAAACGCGCCCCTATTTTTTCACGTATTTCCGGAAACTTCAAAAGCACATAACTTGTGGAATGAATAGAAAATGTCAGGCTCCCCCGACGCAATATCACTTATTATAATCGAATCAACAAATCAATGGCGAAAAAATAACTTCCCATCGAAATTGGGGTGGCGCCCCACTTGCCCATAATTACCATGAAACTTTCAGGGTTCGAAGGCGGACGTTTAGGAAAGCATCTGTTTTGGTACAAAATTCAAAATCGCCGCGTTTAGATGACCGACGTGTTTTTTTAAAATGGGATCATGCCATTTTTTCACTGAAACATTCGTCGGGTCAAAACTAACAACTTTTGTAGGAAAAGTTTTTTGTTAACATATTTTTTTTTAGGTTTGAATACCATTTTTTAAACTATTTTAGCGCTATTCAGAATTAACCGCGAGGAGGCAAAATTTTCGACATCCGTAGTGTAAGTGTGCGTGTGTGTGAGTTTGTTTGGGTTCGTTCGATAACCCAAACAAACCAAAATATCAATTATTTTGGTTTGTTGTTATGACGAACTCTACGGTTCGTCACTTCGGCTGAAAAATGGGTTTCTAACCTAAAATTTATGAACATTATCAAAAAAAATTCCTACAAAAGTCGATAATTTTGGCCTGAAAAATGTTTTGGCGAAAAAAATTCATGATCCCATTTAAAAAAAACACGTCGGCCATCTTAACGGCGTCATTTTGAATTTTGGACCAAAAAAGATTTTTTTTAAACGTCCCCCCCTATGAACCTTAAAAGTTTTATTATAATTTATACCTGATCAAAGCATTATTTTTCGAGATAAATCATGTGTAAGATTGAAGTGGGACACCCGGTATATACACACAGTAATAAGAATGATTGCCGATAATAAACATTATTATGATGAAAATAATAATAAGTCGTATGATAAAGTAATCACGTTAAAGAATAAGTAATTAATAATCTTTTTTATCAATAAAGCCATAATAAAAATGATGAATTAATTAAGTATTTAAGTAATTAATTAAGTATTTAATTAGTAATTAAGCACATTTATTAATTTGTACGTATATGAATTTAACGCACTGACAGTTCCAGGCAAAAGTTATCGATGACGCTGAAATTTGAATAATTGGAACGCAAAGAAAATTAACAAATTAATTGATTCATCTCTCTAAATAGCAGTTTTTTGGGCCGACTTAGGGTTGCGAAAATCCACCAAACGTTTCTACGTATACTTTTTAGAAATTTACGACCTCAAATTGCAAAAAAAAGCTTTGGATAATGATAAAATTGAAGAAATAAAAAACGGAAAAAAAGCATACAATTCACGTTATATATAAATAAATTATATATAAAATAAATTATATTTATTATTCTAATATAGTTTTGCAATTGACCAAAGTGATCGAACATTTCATCCAAAGTGATCGAAAACATTTGACCCGTACTGTAGGTGTGCCAAATTCATATACATAGAAATTAATAAATGTGTATGCTCTCGTAATAGAAGCTTATTTTATATGTTATTTATCCTTTTTATTATCATTATTTTATTCGCTCTTAATTTGATTAATTTATTATTTATATTTTTATTATCATTTTATTAATACAAGAATTGTATCATTATTTTTTAATTCATTCTTCAACTTTTTCACTTTATTATTATTCTGGTTTTTGTGTTTTTTTTTAAATCAAGATAATGTTTCTAAATCAAGATAATGTCAAAATTATGATTATAAATCATTATTATTATGAATACCATCATTTACATTAATCATCGTTACTATTGACGTCATCATTAATAATTTATATCGTAATTATCAATGCATTATTTTTATTTTACATTCAATATATTGAGCACCCTTCAATGGTATACGTAAGATAGATTGATACTCTTAGTGCATACACATTTATCAATTAATATGAATTAAAATCTACTATTATATTCACACGCAGCCATATATATATATATATATATATATATATATATAGCTTTCATTTATCAATTTATATGAATTAAAACCGAATAAACTCACACACAAACACATGTGTGCGAAGTTCAACGAAGCCGTTAATTTCGACCCATCGTTCCCAGCATAGACACCGGGCACGTGGCCCAAAGCTGCCCAACAAATTCAAACGACACTCGCTCAATGCCCCGTTCCCCTACAAGGAAAGAAAAGAAACGAAAACAACTGTCGGGTAAAGCTTCAACGTTGCAATTTTCGTCTGCCCGAATGGGAGATGTGCGCGTTCTCGGGCTATCGATATATTTTTTCTCCCCCAAGTGGGGGTGGTTGCTGACCGAGATAGACGGTAGCACGGGCGTTTGGGCTCTTTAAAGTATCCGAAAAATCCGTTGTCGGAAGCTGCGCGCGGTCAAGCGAGCAAGGCTGGTACGTGGTTATAGTCTAGACGAGTAAAAACGAGGGAATCGAAAAACAGAGGCGAAAACGTACCTGTAGGCCTGCAGGATTTCCACCTGTTGCCGAGCCAGCGAACCTTCCGACACGTCTCTTTCTCGAGGCAAAGTTCTCCCCTCGCGCGACAAAAACAAAAGAAACACGACAGAACGAAAAGTATCGAATCCACTGTCGTTAGAGTCCCGCAACGATAAAACTCCGTAATATCCGAGCGAATATCCTTGAAAGTGCTCACTGATGATCGAGTTTATTTCTTTTTCTTCTTCTTCTTTCTATTTCGCACGCGTAGCTTGCTCCGATCGAGGGTAACACCGGCTTTAAAACTAACACAACCTACACGTATTACCCGTGCACGAACAGACGTACAAAAACAAACGAAAAACGATCCAAGAAACAGAACATGCGATCTCACTTCACACACGTGCACTTCGTGGAATTCTCCTGCGTTGCGATGGAGTTGCTACATTTTTTCATACGAAAGATCGCAGCGGCGATTTGTATCGGAAATTCGCACTAGCGCGGAGACTGTCTCACGAACTGTTGTTGCCCAGGCGGACTCGTTGCTCCGCGGCACTATTTACAATATGGCGGTGCCTCGGGACGCGCGAGTTTTTTGCCCCTTTTTCAATTACGAACGACATTGTCGATGCACTCGTTCGCTCAAAATTGACGTTCAAAGTGCAGAAAATTCATATATATAAAGATATACATATATATATTTATCTAATAATTCGACACGGCCACACTACCGCTTCGGGCAAGCGCCGATGCACGACTGTCGGTCGCACAGTCCCGACTCCCGACGCCGCGGCGAGCGTGTATCGCAACGCGTCCCGACAAGAGCCGAACTAACCCGAGTGTTTCCGAAGTTTTTTTGTCTCTGTTTCGCTCCTCTGCGCTCGCTCGGAGCCCGCGAGACCTCTTGTTTTGTTTTTTTTCTCTACTTCTCTACTTCTCTCTCTCTCTCTCTCTCTCTCTCTCTCCCTCTCTCTCTCTCTCTCTCTCTCTGTCTCATAGAGGCTGTAAAACCTACATCCTCCTCATAGCGAAGAGTCCTTTTCTCGGTGTCCCTGGACTTGCGTGTGAGTGCGTTCGTGTATACGTGTTTACATTTATGTACACGTATGTGTCGTGCTGCTTGTGTGTGCATATATACACATATATATATATATATATATACACACATCATATATCCGTACGTACGGTGTGTGCGTTCATGGAATGCGCGCGGCGGAAACCGGCCAGGATTGGAATCGGGATCGAGGGGCCTTCGCTCCGATACGACTGTACCCAACCCCCCATACGCATTTTTCTATCTATATGTATAAATATTCTAGGTGCCTCTATATATATATATATATATATATATTTATATATATATATATATATATAAAATGCTTATACAGGCTGTACCAAAACTCATAATTATTATTGTGTCAAAAAAGGCAACGATAATAATAAAAAATAATAAACGATTAAGGGAAAAAATCTTCTTAGACAGTCAAAAAGCGAATTTTCAAGATTTTTCTGTGTCGAAACTGTTTATTCCACATAATTGAAACTTCACGTACATATTATTACATCTTTTAATTTTTCAAATGTTTTTTTATATTAAAAAAAATGGCGGCTGAACGATACCTACTTCTGAGATGGTTGCCGCCTGAGTTGTTCCACGGCGTGCAACCTAGTGTCCGGTGCATTGAGGTGAAACGTCAGAGCCAATGAGTTTTGCATTTGTTAGACATACACGCTCTATGTAGACCTAAAAAATTCAAAGATAATTGGAAATTCGAAAATTGGCCGCTGTCTGTAAGAACGTTCTATTTTTAATGACATTTATGCTATAGTATTCGTTGATGAAAATTTAGTTTAGGGCTTAGTCATTCTTTCGTTTCAATCTTCGAAACTTGTTGATCCAAATTGAAAAGAAAGAATGCATGATTACGAAGGCTTTAATCTGGGGCTATAAATCCGTTTACTATATATATATAATAATCACACCGAATGGTCCAGATCACTCATTGATTATATCTAGCGAAAATGATTTTCATTGGAAAAGAAAACGTTTATTTATCATGTGCAAATCAAATGGAGAATAAAAAAAGCTTAAAAATCATGAGTTACCTGTTATAATTAACCTACAGGCCTTTCATGAGCTTCTTCGTTTCACTATCGAGTAATATTTCAAGGAGCGAGAGCCCAAATCGGGAAGATTTTTTTTGGCCAGTCCAATATATATATAAATATATATATATATATATATATATATATATATATACATATATTTATATATAATGCGAATTATAAAAAAATGAATAGTCAATTCCCAATTGCGTTTCCCTAAATATCGCGAATATTTTTTGCCCGCAGTTATTCCTCTGCCCCCCCCCCCCCCCCAGTTGTAAAGATCACAGAGATCGCGATGACGAAAGCATAGATCTTTTTTTTTTCTTCAAGCGCAACGAGGCCAGCGAGCTATGAATTAACGGAAAAATTATCCGGCAGCACACTTGATCCACTCGAAATTTCATAATTTGCGCGAGCTGACACGCGAAACGGAGAAGACGTTTCGCAAATGCAAAGGTTCCTGTCGCGCCCACGCACTCCTCGGACGTTACCGGTTTGGTACGATCTGTATACGTGTATTTAGGTGTCTATCTTTTTTTGCAGTGTACACGCTCACCCACACACACACACACACACACACACACACACACACACACACACACACACACACACACACACACACACACACACACACACACACACACACACACACAACCCCTTCTCCCACACCTCACACATACATGTCTAACGCATGGAAGCGTGCGTATATTGTATATGTACAAAAGACGAGCAGCGGAGGGCTTTATGCATGCTTACTCGACGGGGTTTGAAGGCAACTCAAGGCAAACGACCGCTCTACTCGGCTTCGTCGCCCTCTCGATTTCCTCAGCGTACTCTCTCTCTCGCTCTTTCTCTCTCTCTCTCTTTCTCTCTCTCTCTCTCTCTCTCTTACGCTCGCGATGGTTCTTCCTCATCGTCTTGCGGATCCGGCGAGATACAAAATCGCACCGGCGAATGAGACGACCGACGAGGCACGAGCTGGCTTAGTGAGTGCTATATATATATATATGTATATGTGTGTGTGCGTGTGCGTATATATTCTATATGTATATATAGAGTCCAGAAAGTGTATCTATCCATAAAGAAGGCACAGTACGAAAGGACTTGATGAAAAAAGAGAGAAAGAGAGAGAGAGAGAGAGAGAGAGAGAGAGAGAGATGCATGCAGATTTTCGTTTTTTTTTCGTCCATGATATCGCAGTACTAGCCTCCATTATTCGGGTTTACGTTTCCCTCTCGCTACCGACAGATAATCTTTTATCGCTCTTCCTCCTCCTCCACCTCTTATCCTTATTCATCATCCCGTGAATTTTCCCTCTTGCAAAAATGCGACCACTCTATGCGTATCCCGAGGACGTCGAAAAAAACGTCTTCCAGATTGAATCGCCCCATTTTACTGGCCTTATTATTCGAGCTCCTTCGATTTCCCGAAATATTTAAGTCGATGTCGAAAAGCCGGAGTCGACGCGCTGCGAAAGGAGAGAGTGAGAATTCTAGACGTTTTGCGCCATCGTGCGCAAAACGGCAGCGCGACACTGAGGAATGCGAGCACCATCTCGCGCTAGCAGCGGGTCTCTTTACGCAGAACACTGATGACAAAATTACCCGGGGCGCGTCCAAACGTTTTTCAACGCCCGATTAGGCGTACGAGAGTCGCGCGCGAGGTAGGCGAGTTTGCGCGATCATTCGGGGTAACTCCGAAGTGTACGAGGTACTCGGTTGAATGGGGTTGAAGTTTGTATCGTTGGAATGCAACGGAAATTCTTCTTGATTCGTCGCTTCCATGATCGTATAAAATCATATTTTGCAGGGTTAGGTTGTAGATCGGTAAAAAGGACAGTTGAAAAAAACTTGCGTGATTTTCGTAGGTTTCTTCGGAAAGAAATTTGAGCGATAAAAAAAAAAATACTTTTTGTTGCATTCCAACGATGCAAACTTTAACGCCGTTCGGTTGAGGGATCTGCGTGTGCTTGAAATTGGAAAAATACATTTTTTTGGATTGCAGCCTTTTGTGATAATTTCAAAAGTGATCGAGCGATGAGGATTATTTTTTTGAAGGGCCCACTGCGCTTGATATTGGAGAAATAAAATTTTTGGAATTGCATTTTTATGTAGTCGAGGATCTTAAGATCAATTTGCGATATGGATTTTGTGATAATTTCAAAATTGACCGAGTGACGATGGTTTTTGTGAAAGGCCCACTGCGTTTGAAATTGGAAAAATACCATTTTTGGGATTGCATTTTTTTTTATAACCGAGGATCTTAACATGAATTTGCGATATGGATTTTGTGATAATTTTGAAATTGACCGAGGGATGGGCATTTTTGTAAAGGGCCCACTTCGCTATAAATTGGAAAAATACAACTTTTGGGATTGCATTATTTTTGTTACCAAGGATCTTGACATTAATTTGCTATATGGATTTTGCGATAACTTATGGACGACCCCAAAGCATTAGGAATGATTTTTTCAATTAAGGGGGGAAATACATATGAATGGTCGAAAATCACGAAAAGTTTCGGGATTTTTTTCCAACGCACCTACTGGACCAATCGTTTTGAAATTTGTAGGATATTTTATTGTATATTGGATGTCACGAAAAACATTTTTTTAAATCGACAATAAGTGTTCATCAGCACCTGCAGCCAATTGTTGCTGAACGAATTTTCAAAACTTGTGGCAGCGATAAAAGAAACTATTTATCCGATTTGTTTGATCTGAAGGTTTTTAGATACATAATTGCAAACCCTCGTCAACAAACCTCCATATTCAATCAAACATTTAATTAAACAATCATTTTTGGCATAAAAAACACGAAAATTTTCGGTAAAAATTGGATTTTTTCATTCTGAGTGGCATAATTATTACAATATTCAACTTTTTCAACTTTTTCTTGGTTTATCGACAGCGAACTTTCATATATAATGTAATGGGTTTTGAATTTTCTGTTTCGAATTTTTTAAAAACTACAGCTGCCGCAGTTCGACATCGCGGAGAAAGTTCGTTCAGCAACAATAGGCTGCAAGCTGCTGGTGAAAACTTATTATCGATTAAAAAAAATCTTTTTTGTGTCTTCTGATGTACAATAAAATACCCGACAAATTTCAAAACGATTGGTCCAGTAGTTGCGTCGGAAAAAAAACCCGACATTTTTCGTAATTTTCGGTCAGTTATATATATTCCCCCCTTAAAGCATTAATTTTCACGAAAAAACAGCGAGAATTTATTCAACGTCCCAATACAATTATTAGGATTGCATTTTTTTTGCAAGCGAGCATCTTCACCTCAGTTTGTGATATGGATTTTGTGATAATTCAAAAATTGACCGCGTGATGAGAATTTTTGTAAATGGCCCACAGTGATTCACCGGCCGTGCTACGATTTACGTTTTATTCTTTCATGTTTTTCTTAAACACTATGTTTCATGGAAGAGTGTACAAATGATTAAAGTCGTTTGGTCGAAAACCGAACCTTTTCTTTCTCCAGCTTGTCAGTTTCGTAATTTTTAAATCGTCGAAAGTTTTATTATCATACCAAAATTAATTTTTTTATTCCTCACGAGCCTCGTTTCCAGAATCACCTCCACCAATTCGCCATGAAGCAACGGCGGCACTTTGTTCACCCAATGACAATTTCATTATTCATTGATCAAGAAAAAAAATTGTATTTTAGAAGTTGCAAGGTCCAGCAAACCCCTGAACGCGGCAGATCGCCACAGCTGTGTTCCAATCGCCCTTATGAAATTTACTTACGACATACGTTTATCGTAACCTCCAAAATTACTATAACACCAAATATCCTGTATATCACAATTAAGTTCGTCTCGAAGGGATCAAAGGGGAGATAAAAAAAATTGCTTTCCACGCCCCGAAATGTTTTTATTTCTCAACCCTCGCCTAGAACTCGATATGTCGTTAATCATCGACTTTTTATCGTCCGCAGAGATCACTCGTAATTCCTCGTGTGATTTATCGCCAGATTATTCCGGTATCTATTTACGAGGCAAATTGTTTCAATTGACGATGACTATAGAACAAAAAAGAAAAGAATTTCAGAAGAAAAAAATCAATGCGAGAAAATTGAACGTATACATGGGTATATCCCCCTCCCCCACCCCAGCAACCCCCTCTCTTCCTCTGCCAATAAATGCACTACGTGCACTATACTTCTTCGTTAATCGATTATCCCGAATGACACATGGCGATTGCACATACAGAGTATTTGTTATACCACCACGCCTCGAATCCATATCTCTATATCCGTCGCTTTTCCATCTATATGTACAGTAGAGCGTCGATTATCCGAATCGATTGGGACCGGGTGCCTTTCGGATAATCGAAAATTCGGATAAGCGAACAGCAATATACCGTGGGCGAAAAAAACGTCGATTCTTTAAATATGATAAATTACCTATATTCAAAAGTACAATGAACATCAATATGTTAATACAAGTACATTTTAGGTTAATTGCAAATAACCATGTGTCATTTAAGGGGCGATATCAGTGTGACATTTTCAAAAAATCGATTTTTTTCCATTTTCGACAGTTTATACTTTCAAGAATATCCTGTAAAAATGTCAAGGCCGTATCTCTAATACTCCCCCAATGGCAGCCTGCTAAAGAGAAACCGCTCGTAGGTATAAAATCGATAGTGTGAATCGATTAAATCTTTATACGGGTTTTTCTCGAAATTTTCTGAATTTGCTGACATTGTAACTTAAAGAGCAATTATCCGCTTGACTTGAAATTTGAAGTGAGTAGATATTAACTCTCCAATGACGTAGGGTATTGTTGATTGGATGAAAATTGACGATTTGGCATTGAAAAAAACAACCATTTTATAGGCAAGAAAACAGAGTTTTTTTCATAACTACTCCATTTTGTTAGATTTTGATATTTTTCGAAAACCCTACGTCATTGTACAGGAAATACCTTCCAGTTTAACGACATTATTTCCTTTTTCGGTTTCGGCTACTCAATCAGCCGGAATCATATCAGCAGTGGAGAAACTTTTTTTTTGCGTCTCCTAAGGCAGCGCATAAGTCGCTTGGATCTCAATATTTTTCTATGAAAAAATTATGCAATATAGGTCAAATATAGCAAAATATATTCTTAATTTTCCGAAACATTTAATTGAGTACGTGTCTTGCAAAAAATTCCCGAAAATCACCCAAATTTTCAGCGTTCACACTGGTGTAGCCCCTTAATTACATAGAACGAAGTAAAATATGCATTTAAAAATAGTCAACATTCGTACATCTTTGAGTTTTTGTCTATGGATTTTTTTTTAAAGTCGACGATTTTCTGCTGCTTCACAACGGAAGCTCGTTTCTTTGCTGCTAAATCTCGATGTCTGAGGAAAGGAAAGTGCGCGAGCGCAGACCGAGAAAGTGGAGGGGACGTACAATAATGTAGGCATTGTGCAGCAATATATAGGGCGTAATCGTTCGAAAAACTGAGCATTCGGATGAACAAAATTGTTGTTAAGATAATGGATATTTTGGATAACCCATATCGTCATTATAATTCGATAATTGCTGTTTCGCATAATTGACGTTTGGATAATCGACGCTCTACTGTACATGCAAAAGATAAATTAATAGATCAAGAGCCTCTGTACAAAAGTAGAAATCTATATATTTTTTTTAATGATTCCATCTCTCTCTCTCTCTCTCTCTCTCTCTCTCTCTCACTCTCACTCACTCACTCCATATCAAGTCGCACCAGTGCTGAAAAAAATTGTACTCTTACGCAATCGGCATAATTAACGAGAGGTGCACGCCCTGGAGCACGCTAGATCGAGCCACGGTGTTTAGTATGCACTAATTGGGACACGTGACGTGGTAGGCATTGTGTACGGGCATAAATCGACGAATCTGTGAGTACAAGCGGGTGCTCGCGTTTTTGTCTCGATTTTCGCGGTAATTAAGCGGCTACATTTGTTTTGGAATGATAATTAATTCCTCAATTTTACTCGTAGTACAATAATCGCCTGTCCTATGACCGGTTACTTTTTGAAATTTTGAATATTTCGTCAATGGCACGCTGCAGAAAAAAAGTCGACGTTCGTCAAAAAGAAAAAAACGAGTCGAAGGGGCGAAATACCTTTGGCGAGGAAAAAATTTGCTGATTTTCATGACTTTTTTCACAAGGAAATATTTTTGTTCCATTTTTGAGACTTACGATATGTTTTATCACTATTTTAGACTGTTACATGGTATTTTTTATTTGTATTGATATTTTAACATGGCGGAGGTATGGCGAGGTTTTCTAAATTGCACTGTCGAAACTGGCGTGACGTATAGATAAATAATTAGTCGACTGATTTTGATGAAATTTGGTATAAATCTTTCTAACCTTATTGTCTAAAACATGATCCTAAATGTGTTTGAAATTGACCAAAAAAAGGAGTTTTTTCATTGCAAAATGAAGTTATTTTTTTCGGAAAATTCAATCTTTTTAGTTTCGAATAATTTAATTGATTTTCAATATTTGTCACTTTTTCTTGGTTCATATTCTGCTGATGAGTGTGTGTGAAGGAAAAATCCCTGGCGGTTTTTTTCAGATTAATCCTGGCGACGCTAGGCGTCACGCCGTCTGATAACAACCGCCGCAACCCGTTTAGAAGACCATGTCATACCTCCGCCAGATAGAGATGAATAAAAAAATACTCTGTAATAGCCAAAAAAAAGTATAACCCTATGTCTCAAGAATGGCGAATAATACTTTCCTTTTGAAAAAATTGTTCCATTTGGCATCAACAAATGGAGAAAAATATGCGAAAAACATTCGGTCGTACGATAGAAAGTGTTATAAACTATGCTCTAACCGACTTTGAAGCGAATGGGACGGATAGATTTTGAGATATGATTCATACCGTTTTGTAAAACATAATCATGTACAAACGCAAAATAAAAAAAAATGGCAAAAACAAGCTTTTATTTATAAACTACTGAACTAGAGAGTAAAAATTACATTTTCAGCGCATGCAGTTTAATAGTAAAGCTACAGAAGAAACTCATCCTTGGTCACTGATCAAAGGCGCATGCAGTGCATACTTAATAAAACTTACATAAGCATAGAACTTTAAAAAGTGTAAATATTTTCTTAAGGGCTAACACCATAGGAGAATTTTCAAAATATTGATTTCTTTTAAATTGGCTTAAGAGATACTTTAAAGCTTCCAGATTAAGGGGGAAAAAAGTTTGGTGCCTGTAAAACGAAGGTCCGCAAGCCCGTGTGGGTCTGCGGTGGCCGTGGCTGGTCCATGTCCATCGCGTCGACCGTTTTTTTCGGAACATAATTTTTCAAAACGGCATGCAGCATAACTCCAACAGTTTTCATAATATTCACTTCAAATTTTGAGCACATCTTGAGAATACTATTCCGTAGGGAAATACGTACGGGATTTGCCATGGTTTGATTATAGCATTACTTATTAACAAATGATTGTCCGTTTTTTCTGTCGAAAATTGAGTTTTCATTTTAAATGCTGTCCAATTACCCAAAAATTCACATTTTCAAAATTCCCTACGCATTTCACTAGCTATACTCATGTAAATTAAAAGAATTACAAAAAAAATCCAAATTCAAATTTGATTCAGTTATATAGTCTTACAATATAAATATAAATAGACATAATATAAAATATAATTTTTTTAATTCGCTTGAAGATATGACTAATAACATCCTTGAATATTACGATCCTCTTACTTGTCCTTCCACCCAAAAAAAAAAAAAAATCCCGAAACGTCACTTAACGGGTTACCCCCACTTGCGATTTTGAAAAAATCGATTTTTTTCAATTGCATTTTTATGAAGTATAAGTATCTGAGAATATGTCCTGAAAACTGCAAGTCGATCCGAACAAAATTGACTGAGATATGAGCGTTGAAAGAGAAGAATCCGTGAATTGAAGAACTGAAATTGAAACTTTAAACGCGTTTTTCTCAAAATGGCATTTCTGAAGTCGGTGACCAAGATTACTCGAACACTAATGAACCGATCTTCTTGAAATTTTGCAGGCTTATTTAATACACAAAAATGTAGTCTTTAATCGTTCGATTTTTTTTTCGAAAAAAAATGACCGTTTTATAGCCAAAAAACGGCCGTTTTTTTCGTTAAAATCAAACCATTAACTTTGACTGTCCGCCATTTTGTGAAAAATGAATATTTTTTAAAATCCTTCGATTAAAGACTAGTTTATACTTATATTTGACTAAATCCATCCGCATTTTTTTTTCGGATGATCCACTTCGCCGCAATGTTGGTCACCGCAAACCGTGTATATAAAAACATTATTTCATTGACGGCCATTTGCCACTAGACAACGTAATATTTTTCAATAAAAAAATTACTGAAAGTTCTTCAAGATGTGTTCTTTAAGATGGTGTATTGATCGATTAAAAATGTTTTGTAGGTTTCTTTAAAAAAATTCATGAAAAAGGCCTTTTTTTGCGCTACAAGTGGGGGTAACCCGTTAATATTAGAAGTTTACACTGGTGCAAGCCCTTAGACGTTGGAGGCTCTACTCCAAGTATATGACGTTTCGCGTAAATCGCAAAAAAATTGTCAAAACTCGGGCAATTTTGAGAATATTTACAAAATATTCGTTCCAAATTAACGTTGACAGCGCAGGCTTCAAATACGAGCCACGAAAAATCATATTTTTCAAATTCCAAGATTCCGCAGGCCCTCAACACTGTTAGCATTATTTTCCATTTTCAAACGAACGGGCTTGAGGCCTGCAGACACCTGCTATGACCGACGGATGGACAGGGCGAAATACCGAGACTTCCCAGGTAGCCCCATAAAGAAATGCCCCACGACGCGCGCTCTTTAATTGGACGAATAATAATTGAATGGGCGCGCGGCCTAAGGCTCCGGTCGTCTCGAGTCGATCGGCGAGTATGCTCCCTCCGTTGCACGTACGATGCAGCAAAAGTACGCGCGCGCCGGCGCTCGTGTGTGCGAGTGTAAAAACCGTCGCGAAGCCGCGAGGAGCACACAGTCACGAGGGTGAACGATATGCATGTGTGCATGCGTGCATGGCAAACTATATGTATTTCACCTGAGTGTGTACGTACACGAACTCGACGGCCTTGGCACTTGCGAGGGGGGTTCGGTAGGGAAGAGGGCACTGCCGCTTGTGTCTCGGCTTCTTGCTCCCTTCCACATACATATATATTTTCACACGCCCGCACGGCAGATGGTCGAACGATCCACCGCTAATTCCCGATCGAGTTTAATTTCTTTCCACTCACAATTGACGAAAAATCAAAATAACAACAATGCCAATGGTCAATAATAAAAGCCGGACGCAAATAACGACTGCTGCAAGTTCGACGAGATATACTTCCTCGCTCAAGTTCTCCCCGGATTGAGTCTTCAGTTACATATGTATAATTTATTTTATAGCGAGTCTGCACGCAGCAGGCAACGTCAGCGGGGCTCCCTCCCGACTGGGCATTGGAGTCTCCAATCTCATGGACGGTCTCCCGTAATTCTTTCCGGGCGTAGCGTCTCTCATTTTCTTGAATTATTATTAATTTTTAATTATATTATTTATTCTTTGAATTAAATATAAATATGACATGCTTATATTACATTTAAATCATATAAATATAATATTATAATCAATAATTCATTGCTCCATTACGAATATGATAGATAAATAATAATAATTTATTAATCATTGCATTTCGAATGTAATCGATGAATAATCATTAATGATTCGATGTTATATTATGAATATGATTGGTCAATAATAATAACATAATACTATTATATCACATTATTTACTAATTGAATTATTCATTATTATTCATCATCCGGATTTTGTCACCCCGATACTCGTATCGTAAAAAAATATCGTATCAAAATAAATAGCCGGAGTGTAAATTCGAAGAATGAACCAATTAATCCAATAAAATCGTTTCACCTCCTCAATATAAGCATAAAAAAAGTCCCATAATCGTTTTTCAAGCAACCCCAATAATCATGGACTACTTGCAAAATTCATTATCCCAACAGCCGTACAGTGTTTCAGCCATACATACTCCCGCCTCGAAAGATCTTTCGCAAGTAAATGCAGGCCGCTAAATATAATTGATGGCCACCGTACGGAGACGTGCTCTTTTATAAAATTGTATAGCGCCACCGAATATGGAGCACAACAACTATCGGATGCACTCCAATTTACAATTAGCATGATCCCGCGGTTGGCGAACGTATGAAACGTCGTTTCCTCCTCTGCCCCTCGCTCCATCGTTCATTGTCCGCCTCTCGTGCTCGATATGAACGGCAGAATATTATTCTCGTAGTAAAACAGCGTATAGCTCAATGTAGTCGGTCGCGAGGATGATCGCGTATGAAGTGATTTACCGAGACGAGTTGCATGAATCGGGCTCACTGCGCAGCTTCGGCGCGAGCACGTCCAAATATAGTCAAGTTTCGCGGAACGTTCTGTATATAACGCCTTTATACGCATATATATATATATATATATATATATAGAAAATATATGTTGAATCCGGCTATTTTGAGGACTGTCCTCAAAGTCGAATGTCTTCAGAATAACTTTTACGATATATATATGTATGTATGTATGTATATATATATATGTACATATGCAGCAAAACGACACGCGAGCCCTGAATGTGCAAGAGCGGGAGCGTGCTCGCGACACACTCGTTTTTCGTTTATTTCAAACTTTTTAAGGAGCGACGCGAGTGCTCGCTGTGCCGACTCTGGACTTGCAAAAAAAGTCAGAAACACAGCTTGGCACTGAGTACATATATATATATATATATATATATATATATAGTACATATATATATATATATATATATTTATATATGTACATGTATGTTTGTATGTATACAGGGTGGCGCGAAAAGTGACGCTGAAAAGAAAAATCTACATGCCTTGTATCAATACCTATCCGAATTACCTCCATGCATGTTCCGTGACCTGTGTTTACCTTTCGAGAAAAAAGCAGGTAATGCTTTTCTCAAGTTTTCTTGTAGTTTTGGTTTTTAGTTACTTTTTCTCACTTGTGTATGTACTTTCCTCCGAAAGTTTTGTATTTTTTCAATGTCTACATATTCAAAAATATTTGAAAAAAAATGTTAAGTTAAAATCTTGGATTCAATGCGTACGTGGACCAAAACTTTTATTCGCGTTTTTCTCGAAACGACTTCTCTCGAGGTGGCCGGAATCATAACTGTAGTTATATAATTGTCCGATTTTTATTTTATTTGAACAAAAATTTCGGTAGTTACAGTAGCTGTAGTTGTATGTAGCCTTTTTTAAATTTAGGATTTTCGTGATCTCCGAATATGAGTAGAGATTCGGCCAAAATAAAATTTTTTTATACACCGGCCATTGCGTGAATTTTTTTTTCGAATCCCGGCTTCGTAGACCTAGAACTACATTTATATAGATTATTAAACCTTTTTATTTTTATCTTTCAGACCAGCCATTGTCAAGTTGTCGATCCGGCTATTGGACCGCTTTTTTTATACAAAGGCTCCATTATACCTCAATAACGTTGTTGTTTTTTTCTTTCAATGTACACGAAATAAGTTCAATGTTTGCTTAATGACATACCTTTTCTCAAATCCCAGATAAAATAATCTAGTAGACAAAAAGAATCGGGAATAACGAACTTATTTCGTCCCGTTACGGTGATGTCCTCCCTTAAGGCGTCTTCTTATTTTACAAGTTTCAAGAAATCAATTTTTTTTAATAACTTTTTTCGAAAGTATACACATCCAAAAGTATCATACTAAAATTTTATGAAGATCGGTGGATTGTAACTGTATTTTTGTGTGACCTTTACTTTACTACCTATACCTACCTATACCTTACTATAAAACTTTAAACGCGTTGTTCTCGAAACAGCGTTTTTCGACGGCTTGTTGATCAAATCTTCGCAACTACCGAACCGATCCTTATTAACTTTTAATTACATATTCTTTACAACTATAGATATAGCGCATATCAAGGATTAAATGTTTTTTTTTTATATTTACTATATTTTTGCCGAAAACGGTGAAAAAAACACGTTTTTTTTGTTTTTCGAAAAATGTGCGCCATTATGTTATTTTTGCATATATCAAAAATCGTATGATATGCGCTATAGCCATTAACATCCTGAATCTAAAATCGTTCGATTTTTTTGTTCCGCACGGTTCATCTCCGAGATTTCATCAACAGCGTAGACGTACAATTTTGTGGGGCAATTTTTAATTATCATTTTCGTCTATAAATAGTGACTTGAATCAATAACTTTAAAAAAATGTATTTCGAAAGTGTATTTATTAAGTGTAACGACTTTTATATCAATTTCTATTATATAAACCTATCCAAAAAAATCATGAAAATAGTATTTTTTTAAGCGTCTAAAGTGAGAAGACACCTTAAAAGCAATTGAAAGTCATTTAGACTCGAACAGGTATTGTTTTTTTATCATCTGAACTTTAGTGATTGATCTTGTTGAACCGATTTTTAAACCTTTCATTACAATTTAAGAAGCTGACATTAGTGGTCAGTTGATAGTTTTTCAATTGCTTAAGGATGTTGAGTCCCAAATCGCAAATGATGATAAAATTCTGAAAATTTGGTATGTTTTTGTATGAAGTATTTCATAGGTCGTGTAAAAATTTCACGACAATTAGGAAGCTCGTTATTGAACAATTAACATTCACAAATTAAATGTTGTTTTATGGAAACTGATGTAACTCTGCAATAAGTTTTTTTTTTGACCTCTCAATTTTATAATATCTACAATATACTGAAAGCAACGGAACCAAAACGAAGTTTATTGATATTTTTTTTTTTATTTCTCTTAAAAATTGTTCTTAACAAAATGTTAATTTTTTAAAAACGAGCTTCCTAATCGTCGTGAAATTTTAACACGACCTCTTAAATACTTCATACAAAAACATACCAAATTTTCAGAATTTTCTTATCATTTTTTATTTCAACCCTCAAGGAGGTTGAAGTAATGATGATAGAATTCTGAAAATTTGGTATGTTTTTACATGAAGTATTCAGGAGGTCGTGTAAAAATTTCATGACGATTAAGAAGCTATTTATTGAACAATTAACATTAACATGTTTCATAGGGACTCAGCATCCTTAAGAACGCACTTCATAACGATAACACGAGTGGACAAAGTTGCGAGAAAAGTACGTACACGAAAGAGAAGAATGAGAAACTGCTTTTTATCTCGAAATGGAAAAAAGGTCCTAGAACATGGATGGAGATGATTCGAGTATTCGGTATTGATACGAGACATCTGGATTTTTTTTTTGGACGTCCCTTCTTCGGCCACCCTATACAGAGAGACAGACAAAGAGAGAGAGAGAGAGAGAGAGAGAGAGAGAGAGAGAGAGAGAAATGCAAAAAATAAAAAAAGGGTTATAAGATGCCGTGCGACCTGCAACGTACACTGCAAAGCGTAATTGACCGCGTAATAGAAGCGCAGTTATGCAGTATCCGGGGATGCAATGGCGGCTTGCTCGTGCTCCGGGGGAAGAGGCATTCGTTCACCAACTGCAAGGGAGAAAGAGAAAGGACGGCTAGAGAAGCCGCGCGGGAGGGAGAGAGATACTCTATTCCTTATAACCGGTCGACCTTGAGAATCGTACAACCGATGCAATTTCTCCCTTGCGCTCACTCGCGCCCAGTCGATGTCCAGTTTTTTCCGTTTACGGTCCTCGCTCATCGCCCGTCCCGCTCTCCATCCCCTAATCGAGCAATGTCACTCTTGGCGAATGCGAAAAAACAAAACGAAACGAAACCTCGATCGTTCTTGTCTCACGTTCGTTTTTTCCTAACCTTTCTCGCTGTTCTTAAAAACAAATACACTTTTTTTTCTTCGGTGAAAAATTCCGTCCGATGAAAAGTCCGTAGCGTTATATTTTCTTGGCCATTCGTTTGCAGCCGGCGCATTGCCGTTGGGCGCTCTTCCTTTTTTTTCGTGAGGAGACTGCGAGACGCACGAGGGCCTCGGAAAGCCGAGTCGAATCGAATGCACGAGCGTGCACTTTTAAACTTGCCCTTATACATATTCACGGACACGATTCTAGAAGCCATATATGCAGACATACCTGCATACATATGTGTATACAGGTGTGAACCGATGTTGGTGGATGAGCGGTTCGGCTCCGGTGGTACTTCGAGCTAGGTAGCGTTGTGCATGGCCGATACTCGGAGCGGTGACCGCTTAGCCGCGCACCGGCTGGCGCCGGTGTAGCTTAATACTGTAGCTTAACCCTTTCACGAACAAGAATATTTAAGAATCAGCTGATTTTCGTTTATAATCAAGTACACGTACACCCCAGTGTATTGGTGAAATTTCGAGCCAAGTTTACCCAACTTTTAACGAAAAATTACAACTTGTCTCATTTATACGGCCCTGTACGGTTTTATTGCGAACTCCAATGGCTTTGAAGTCACCTTAAAATAAATTTACGCAAATTTATGTGTAGGTCAACTCAAGGACGACCCTATGTCCAATGTAGACGAGCTTTTTCAGAAAATGTTAAGCAGTGTCTTCAAAAATGGGCTGGTAACCAACATTACATGAATAGAACGCCCGTAAATATATATATAATAAAATATACGACCGCGTATTATATATATGTATGAGGCACCCAATCTGGTTTCGAAAGGCTTCGAACCTTCGCTAGTTCAGGAAAAGTACCGTAAAAAAAACTCAAAAAATGTAATAGTATATAGTTTAGAGTTACGCCAATTATAATAAAAAACTGCCCGAAAACATTGTTGTTTGTTTTACCTTACAAAAATGTATGGTTTACCTTAGAAATAATACAATCTAATTTTTTTTTTCAATTGAGGCATTGCTTTTATTACATTTTTTCCATTAATCAATTGTGAAATTGGAAAAAAAATAGGAAATTTGGAGTTTCGTATAGTGTGTGCGCCTCCTAACCACATTGACCACTTTATTACCCTGAAATGATTATGTAATTGGTGATTAAATGAATAATCCCGTGAGGTACAGTTCAGATCAGTGATGTGGCATTTAGACCCCGCAAACTTGAAACCTTTTTGGATTTAAATAATTAAGAAGTTAGATAACAATGTGTATGTTCTTCTAAATATATTTCGGCCGCTAACTCGCAACTGATGCGATGGAAGAATATAAAAAAATATACATTTTATGTCGCAAAAGTTGTTTATACGTGTGGAGGAACGGAAAATTCTATATCTTCCCGAGCTTATTCTTCTTAACCGTGTACGCCAAGACCTCGCACAGCAATTCCAGAGTACTTGTGCACGGAGAAAACAGGGGCCTAGAAGTTTAGAATTAATACTATGATTCTAAAAAAAAATACCATTAAATATCAAAAAGTATTGAATGGAAAATAAAAATTGTAACTATGGTATAGTAATAATGAAGAAATTTAAATTTTAACCTTCGATATGCCACGTAAACGGATATAAATAATACATTTTATTCGGCATATCGTGATTTTTTGTAGTATTCAAAAAATATTTTGCCCACGTGATTGGAACAATTGGTTTCCAGTATTCTACTAAAAGTACGGCATAAAGAGTCACATTTTACTTCGTAATATTTTTCGGTATACGCCGAAGATTTATGCTATGTGTATAGTAAAATCTATACATACACGAAGATTCATGCTTTATGTACAGTAAAATCCATATGAAAATATAGCGTGTAATAAAGGTTGGTATTTTACAAAGCACGCATTATTTTAACTATACAGCATATAGGACTCGCGCCTATGCGAGAATAGTTTCAAATGTAATATGCCCGCATCATTTTTACTACACGGTGTGAGAATCATTTTTACACTTCTATAACATGTCTTAGAATTCCGAACTGGCAGTAAACTGCTATACTTTTCTAGCACTGAATATCAGAATTCCGACAACCAGTGTTATAATTTGAGGCCGTATTTTTCTCCGTGTGTGGTTTATCCTTTGTTTTTTCCTATAATGGTGACATCAATATTTTGTAACAATAATGTTGTTTTTTCTCATAAAAATAAAACCTTTTTGATAAGAGTATTTCTAAAGTTTAAAAATTTTGTGTACAGTATTCGTTGTACGCTTGCATAATATGTTCATTGTACTGGGCTATTTTATAAATTTGTGTTTCATTTTTCATTTTTCAAAACATTAAAAAAATTTGTTCATTTTTCTGTACAACTGATTCATGGAAATCAATACAATAAAGCCATTAGGTGAATTAATTAGGCGAATTAGTTTGAATTATTTCTAAGGTCAACCATACTTGTCTAGAATGTAAAATAAATTAAAAAATATTTGTAGGGATTTTTTCATTGCTTGGTGTACTATTCATCTTTTTTAAATCGGAATAATTAGAACACTTCACGGTGCCTGGGCCAGTCTTGTTGGGCGACTGTGTGCACTCCTCAGGAGCGCTGGACAACTCGCGGGACAAGAGTGACCAAGCGTGCTCGTTCTCGCTATTGTAGACGTTCTCCAGTATCCAAGGATCAGAATCTGCCGATGTACGGTTGGGTCCGCGCCGCTTGGCAGCGCCACCATTCAATCGGCGGAGGTGGGAGCCCTGCGCGCACTTAACGGGCGGTCTACACAACGCGCTGGAAGACTATAAAACTCCACCAAATTACGGGGTACCCGCACTTTTCAAGGGCACCGCTTCCACACTACTTTTCGATAACGATCTAGCGTGTCCTTTCGCGCGACAATATTATTTCCTATTGACTCGGCTTGTGGAACGCTCGTAATATCATTATCGCTCCGAGTAAAGTGTGCCAGGTGGTATTCCACACGGTTGCAACCATTTCGATTGGAAAGTGATGCGCTGACCTATATCTTCTATTCCGTAAGTGGATACGTCAATTGCGCGACGATAAAAAATTGCAAATAGTTCTGAAATCCTACGAGACGCTTTTAGCTTTGCAAATAAATAATTTTCTCCGTGTTCGTGACTCGTTACGTATGAAATTTACCGCAATTACGTATGAAATTTATCGAAATTTGTCGGGAAATTTGCGTCTTACTTGACATAATCTTGATTGTAATCCAACCGAACGCCTTAAGGCCATGTGTCACACCGACCGAGCGACCATGAGTGCGAGAGAGATAGCTGTGATTTACAGATTCCCAGTGTTCTCCTAAAGGGTTGATTTTTCGGAAAAAAGAAAAGAAACACCTTCCGCTCTGTTGAACGACGAACAACGTCTTTCTCTTCGAATGCCCGGAATATGATTCGGCTGAGAGAGAACTTGGCAGTAGTATTTTTACCGACCGGACGTGTACGCCATGTCCTTAACCAATATCAGGTATTTCGACAAACTGAGGCGCCCCGGAAACCTCACGGGCTGGAACTGGAAAGCGTCCGATGAGCCCGGTGGGTCCAAAGGTCAAACTAGAACTATAGGCACTGCTGACGCAAGACGAGGAGACACCTGACATTGTAATTTCAACTGGATTCATATGCAGGCAAAAAGAATTCCAGTCGAATTCGTTGACGCAATGATATTCGCCTTTGAGGTGCGTGGTGCTTGTGGTATCTCATAGAGGGTACTACGCATGACCTTACCTATCCAATAGTGATACACATATATCGATATTTTCACTTCAACATGGCACTTTACCGTTACTTTGAAAGACGTCATTGATCAAGCCTATTGCTAAGGGTAAATCTCCCACCTCTCCTGCCAACCACAGACCTACCTCACTTCTATGCCCAGTGTCGAAACTGCTCGAACGTATAGCGGCTGATCAGATCAAAAAGTTTATTAAATCTAGCAATCTTCTTGACGCTTTCCAATCCGCGTATAGAAAGGGTTTTGGCACTCAGACTGCCCTTCTTCGCCTAACCAATTTTATCTGACAGGGCATTGACGGAGGAAGAGTGATATAGTACTGCTTGGTTACTGCCGAAAATATAGTACTGCTTATGATATTTTAGCAGTTGTGTTAACTATGATCTTATGTTAACCGCAACCGACAATCTTTCAAGCATACGTTGGTTGTCAATGCTATATAATATAGTAGGTTTTCATAAAATAGACGATTCCTTACACTATCAACCAATAGTGGTTTTTACCATATTGAATGGTATGTCTACTAAATGTATATGATATTCCATAAATACAAAAACTTTCAACGGAGAGTAACTCCCTGTATGATTGTTTATCATGATTTGTTACTCCCTGACCTCCTGAAATGATTCCTATCGAAGAAAATATTTCACGAATTTCGCTATACTCAATACTTGATCGGAGCAGTTCTTTTTTTAGATAAATCACATATAAGATTAAAATGGGATCCCCGTTATATGTAGCAAACACAGCAAACAAAGGTGCATTGGCTGTCGGGAAGTGGGAGAAAGCGGCGGCACTGCGTATGCCCGGGCTATGCTACGAGGCTGCGCAAAACGAGTCTAAAACGCTCACTGGTGGCTGTTGAAGAAAGTGTAAAGAAATACTCAAAAGGACGTGCGTAGTAAGATTTCGACCCGAGCCAATAACTTTATTCGACTCAACAGACAGTGTATGGAATAATCGTTGTGGTCATAAATTCTTTCGGAAATTCGTATATTATATTACAATTTCTTATATTATAAGTTCTCAGGATTGAGTAGACGAATTAAAAAATGACCCAAATTAAATTTATGGGAAAAATCACATTCGGTACATTGGTAAGACGTCAATCGATTGGATTCGCCGACGCCTTTTGGCGTGACCACGATTTGAAAGTCAAAAGCGACTGGTGGCAAGCCATTTTACTGTACGAAGAGCTTGGTGGCGTGGATTAGGGGCGTCAACATTTTTTAGAAATAATTCGCCGTCAAGACTAAACTAAACGCGAAGCATTTCCAGAGAAAGTCAGATTTTTATGTATTTCTTTTTATAGCGCTTGAATATCGTGCAACGTGCTTTTTTTTCTCCACTATATTCACGCGAGACTCGTGATTTTTCATTCCCTTTTACATATTCACGGACACGATTTGTCGAGAATTCGAGCCAACGTGCCATTTCCTTCGAACTAGTGTGTGTGTATATATATATATATATATATGTACAGGGTGGATCATTTAACGTGACATCCCCAAATATAGCTTTTGAAGTGACCAAAACAAACCCAAACAAACCCAACAAATCTAACAAACCCAAACAAGTCCAACTAAACCCAAACAACCATAATCAAACCCAACATATTGTGGTAAAAAATCATTCCAAGGTCATGATACCATAGGTCGTTGGATTCATCTAAATATCAGCTACAACGTCTGAATTAAAAAAAACATGTTCCGATTTGAAAAATCATTGATGACCTTGCGATCGCAAAAACAATGACCTTGACGAAAATGAATTTTTCACCACTGTGTCAGCCCTTTGAGATCAATCAAATTACCTCCTGACATTTTCTTCGCCACTCCAAAGGCAACGGAGATATTTGGGGTGGTGACGTTAAACGGTCCACCCTGTATATTGGCGATACAGAGATATTCGAATTATTCAGTGAAAAATTTGAGGCGTAGGAATAAAAAAAAAATGCACTGAACGATCTTCGAAAGTGATCCGAACCGTCGAGAATATTTTGATTTAACTATCGATTGAAAAAAAAGAAAGTGAGAAATGAAATGGAAGGAGCTTTCATTTCGCGAATCTAGGAGGTATAGAGGCAAATTCCCCTGATGGGAAATAAAAGGCTGAGTGTAACGGAGAAAGGTATAAAGAGCACCAAGAGATTGCAATCAACGTCTCGTTACGGTGTCCCTTCTCGCGAGAATCGTGCCACGTTTATAGACGTGAATATATATACATATATATAACACCTTCGAGAATTTCGGGGTGAAAGAAATTTCTTCTTGCTCGGAGCAACGATATCGTGGGAGTGAGACACAGAGAGGGGCGAGGACGCGAGAGACGGAGATCGATCGTGGCTACTTTTGATACGTCGATCATTTCGTCTATTCTGGATCACGGCTGAGTCCCCGCGAGATCAAATCGCCCCTGAGAATCGTAGTGGGAGGAGAAGGAATGTTACCGCGACTTTGGATGTCGTGAGACTCGATGAATCGCAATGCCATAGGGATTTTGTTCATTGTTTTACTTTGACGTCCCGTTACTGTATCAAATGGATGAAAGTCGTACGGTTTTTTCGCGATTGCCTATATATATATATATATATATATATATATATATATATATATATATATATATATTAAAAATAAACGTCATCGCACGGTACTGTTTTTGTTTTGGACATTCTGGGGGTAGATTCGAATTTCTTCGAGTATGAGGGATTATACTCGATCGAAAAATAGACGTCGTTTCAGACGGATGGCATCGGGTTTTTATCAGATCGAGGAATGGGCGAGATTTTTGGTCTCGTATTCTGACCCTGAATGGGATTTCGTAGTCGAATGTTAAAATTAATAAAATATAAAATATTTTTTTACAGCGTTAAATATCATTAAATATTATTATACATAATTTGAATATTAAATTACACTAAACTAAATAAATTAAATAATATAAGAATTTAATACTAAGATTCCAATTTCTAAAAATTTAATAATAAATTTAAGTAAACTTAATCGATCAATAATTGTAATATTTAAGGATGTTGTGTTCAAAATGGAAGATGGTGATAAAATTTTAAAAATTTGATAGGTCATTATGTAAAACATTGGAAAGGTTGTGTAAAAATTTCACGACGATTAGGAAGCTGGCTACTGAGAAATTAGAATTCACAAATTACACGCAGCCTTATGGAAACTGATGTAACTTTGCAATTCTATTAGCAAATAGCAAACTTTGCTATTTGTTTTCAAGAAATAGAAGAAATATTTATGGATGATCGCTTTTTTATTTCAAATATATCAAATACAAAAGTGGCTTTATGGCGCAAGAAACGACGCCGGCCGTGAACGAAAATGAGTATTTAAATTTGCCGCTACTTTCGGTCTATGCAACGTTGCCGCTATATTCTTATGTTTTTCCTGAAGTGTGATTTTCTTTGGATTTTTGGCATCATTTTTTATAACAAAAAAAATCATAATTCCAAAGTTACTTCAGTTTCCATAAGGCTGCGTGCAATTTGTGGATTCTAATTTCTCAGTAGCCAGCTTCGTAATAGTCGTGAAATTTTTACACAACCTTTCAAATGTTTTACATTATGAACTATCAAATAAAAAAAAAATTATTACCAATTTCAATTCTGGACACAACATCTTTAATATCGAAATTACAGTAAAATAACTTAAATATTAAATAAACAAATAATTAGATCGATTTAGTTTAGTTTTAATATATTATTACAATTTTTTAAAATTATAATACTAATATAGAATATGAAAATTATTTGATGTATTTAGTTTACTGTAATTTAATTGAAACATTTTATCAATCCTGCCTGTCTCATGCAATCTTGTTCCATTTGATTTTTCGATAACACGATGACAGGACATGACAGCAATATTGAGCCGCCAAGCCCTCGACCTTTTCGCGAAGCCAGAAAAATGCGTCCGAGTAATTTCATTTTTAAATTCGCCGTTCGCTGCGCCTAGGGTAAGAATATACACGTTGGCATGAAAAATCGACGTCGGCTTTTTTGAGGTGTCTGTTTTCAGCTCGAGTCTGAAGGCAGGTAACGACCATACCAAAACGAAAACAAAGAACGAAAAAAAGAAGAAAAAAAAAACAAAGCGACAGCTGAGCGAGTTTCATTGTGCAGTGCAACGACTGGCTCATCATTAAATTAATATTACCATTATTATCGAATGAAAGGAAAATAATAAGGGGCAATGTGAATTGAAACGATGGGCGTTCATTTCTGTTTTGGTCGCTGTTGGACCAACCAACTCGTTGCACAGATCTTCGGCTATTAAACTTTAATTCACGCACGCAAAGTCCTTAATCTATCGAACGGAATAAGCGCGGTTGGAGGAGAGGGCGAGAGAGATGGCCAGTAAGTAATACAGGCAATTAGACATCCGGTAGCAACGAGACGCGATAATCGTAGAGTAGACGAGGAGCACAGAGAATCAACAGTCGAGGATAAATACTGGAATGAATACTCACAATTTCTCTCTCTCTCTCTCTCTCTCTCTCTCTCTCTCTCTCTCTCTCTCTCTCTCTCCTTCTCCCTCTCTCTGCAGGATTGACCAGAGACTTGACGTAATCGTTGTTCATTCGCGTTAGTACGGAACATTCAGCCCGTCAGTCATTCGTCATGACCCACAAGCGACTTGACAGCCACGAATTAATTCGAAACGAACCAGATATGCGCCACGTAGACTAATGGCTCTCTTTCAAGAATCTCTCGTCCTTTTTTTTTCTCCCGCTTTTTGCACAATCTGGCTCCGACCCAATGAACGAAAAAGTCATGGGTGACGTATTTCGGAACTTCCCATTTTGCGCGACAAGTGCGCTTGCGAAAGTTCCTACGCAATTTTTTTTTGACGTTCGTTTGTAGCCTTTATGGACTGTCCATAAATGTCGCGCTGTCGATCTTGTCCTCATTAGTGCGCGAAATCATCAGGGTCGCGAAAGTTACAGCGAGGACTTTGGTAACAATTTAGCTAAAAACAACATCACAACACTCAGAGGTTCGGAGGATGATGAAAATTATGGACCGTATTTGATTAAGAGCGTAATTAACGTTGATTACTCGTCGGACGTAATCTCTTTTTTATCCGACGTAATACGATAAATATAGTAATTTATATTGACGTAGACTTTCATTCGGGAGAACGTACCTGTCAGGCTGCGCAATACACACCTGTCGATTATTGCAAAACGGATTTCAATAACTTCATTCTAATGTTTGACGCGGAATATTCGCTTGCTCAGCGTCCATTGTCTCTCAGCTCGTTGAAATTTCTCGGTAATCTCTATTGTACCGAGCGCGAATGATCAAAGTACCGATATTTCTCAGGCACATGCGCGAGAAAGCGTAAGTGTATGGAGCTCCAAAAAAACGTACCGATGTGGAATTTTTTTCTCTCGTGCTCTCTGCCTTCTCCTTTTACATGCAAATATAGCCATCTGAATGGGCGTGTACACGCGTGAATGATGGCTCGGTTGGTCAGATCCTATCGACCACTTGATGATTCGTTGCCTCATTGAATTAGGGTCCGTATCGAGTTCATTGTCGTCTATTTCGATCGTCAAATTTGTCGCAATAGTCGATAAGTATTGAAAAGCAAAAATTATATCAACACATGTGAATTTTCGAGAAGTTTAGTAACGATTCGAAGATTAGTAACAATTCAAAGGCACTATTGAAGTAAAATACAAGTTTAGCCATTTACAGTTACTATTAGGTGAAGGAAAAAGTTCTTAGCTTTTTCCGCTAGATGTCTTTAGTGAGCCATTTCTCACGATGTATAAAACGGCGATTTAAAGGTGACATTGCGCTTCAAAAAAAGTTCTTTTGCAGTTTTGTGTTAGGTGAAGCCAGTTGTGTGTTGCAGCGTTCCAAAGAGGAAGTAACAAAAGTGAAAATTCGACACATTCTTCAGTACCACTATAACCAAGGTGAAAAGGCGGAGCAGGCGACCAACAAAATTTGAGCTGTTTATGGACCCAATACAGTATCGAATGCAACAGCAAAGCGGTGGTTCCAACGATTCCGTTTTGGTAATATGGACGTCGAAGATGAGGCAGCCTCTGGTAGGCTACTCGTCGAAAATGTCGACAAAATCATGGAAATCATCGAGTGGGACCGGCATGTCAGCACTTATTCTATTACGCAGGAACTGATGATTGCCCAGAAAACCGTTTGGAACCATTTGCATAAGGCTGGTCTCAAGAAGAAGCTCGAAGTATGGGTGCCACAAGAATTGGCGCAAAAGAACATTTAGGACCGAATTGATGCCTGCGATTCTTTGCTGAAACGTAACGATATCGACCCATTTTTGAAGCGGATGGTGACTGGCGATGAAAAATCGAGAGCCGGCCAAAACGATCGCCAAGACCGGATTAAGGGCTAAGAAGGTTTTGCTGTGTGTTTGGTGGGATTGGAAGGGACTCATCCACTATGAGCTGATCCCATCGGGCCAAACACTCAATTCGGACCTCTACTGCCAACAACTGACCAGATTGAAGCAGGCGATCGACCAGAAGCGGCCAGAATTGACCAATAGAAAGGGTGTTGTGTTCCATCAAGACAACGCCAGGCCGCACACGTCTTTAACGACGCGCCAGAAGCTCCGAGAGCTAGGATGGGAGGTTTTATCGTACCCGCCGTATAGTCCAGACCTATCACCAAGCGATTATCACCTTTTCGAGTATTCGGAAAATTTTCTCGATGCTACAAAACTGGCCTCAAAAGAGGCTTACGAAAATGAGCTGGTCAAGCTTTTCTTACCAATAGGGATGAGGACTTCTTCAATCACGGAATTAAGAAATTGCTTTCAAAATGGACAAAAGTTATCGAACAAAACGGCGCATATTTGATCTAAATCGGATAATCCTAATGTTAAGGCCATCGTCGAAATAAAACGAAAAAACGCTCAGAACTTTTTACTTCACCTAATATTAGAGTAAAGTGTTGGTATAATGATTTTACGTAAAGTATTTGTAACGATTCGAAAAACATGGTACTAGTACAGTTATACTGTAGTGTTACTGTAGTGTTACTTTACTGTTACTGTAGTATTATTGTACTGTTACTGAACTGCTACTGTACTATTACTGTACTGTGCTGTTACGGTTACTGTCATGTTACTGTATTGTTATTTCTACTGTCACTGGTACTCTACTTTTACTGGAATGTCCTGTTACTGTACTATATTGTTATTGTTATTGTGACCGTACTGTTACTGCGCTGTTACTGTACAGCAACCGTACTGTTACTGTACTGCTACTGCACTGCTACTGTACCGTTACTGTGCCGTTACTGTACTGTTGCTGTACTATTAGAATATTAGAGTAAAGTGTTGGTATAATGATTTTAAGTAAAGTATTTGTAACTATTCGAAAAGCATAGTACTAGTACAGTATTACTGTAGTGTTACTGTAGTTTTACTGTAGTGTTACTGTAGTTTTACTGTAGTGTTACTGTACTGTTACTGAACTGCTATTGTGATATTACTGTACTGTGCTATTACGGATACTGTCATGTTACTGTACTGTTATTTCTACTGTCACTGGTACTATACTTTTACTGGACTGTCCTGTTCCTGTACTATATTGTTATTGTTACCGTACTGTTACTGTGCTGCTACCGTACCGTTTCTGTACTGTTACTTTACAGGTACCGTACTGTTACTGCCCTGCTACCGTACTTTTACTGTACCGTTACTGTACTGTTGCTGTACGGTTACTGTACTGTGACTTTACTGTTACTGTACTATTACTATATTGTACTGTTACTGTACCGTTACGGTTACTGTCATGTTACTGTTACTGGCACTCTACTTCTACTGGACTGTCCTGTTACTGTACTATACTGTTACTGTACCATGACCGTTACTGTTACTATTACTGTTACTACATTGTTACTGTGCTGCTACTGTACTGTTAATGTACTGCTGCCGTACCGTTACTGTGCTGCTACCATACTGTTACTGTACTGCTACTGCACTGCCACTCCACTGTTACTGCACCGTTACTGTACTGTCGCTGTACTGTAACTGCAACTGTTAATACTTCTGTTACTATCCCGTTACTGTTACTGCTACTGTGAATGTTATCGTACTATTACTGTTATTGTTTGGGTTACTATTACTGTACTGTTACTGTTCTATGGCGGTACTGTTGCCGTACTAGTACCGTAGTGTAACTGCCACGATCAAACGTAAATCGTAAAAAGTTCCGACGTTTCGGGTATTCGAAAAAGTGGGTAAAAAACAATCGCTCGAAACGAGCAAGAGATGGAATCGTCGAGCGGTTAATAATACCAGGCCGCTCCAACGGAGCCCTGGCGAATCATACCTGAATTCACCGGCACGCAAGGTGTGCACTCAACGATGCGCGGGTGGCCCCGGCGAATTTTTTTAAGGGACGGCCTGCAGGCTTCTCGAACGTGGGTGGACACGCCTGCCAGTTTTGTACATACATCCGTCCGTGCCTTGCGGGAAGCGTTGAAAAGTTCTACGGACGTGGAAGAATACGATGGAAGCGGTAACGGATTCCCGAGACAACAATGAACTCGCAAAACACATTTTTAGGCGAGAACACACAGAGATCCACCGATATAGCTGTCCATTATACCCTATACGGTCTGGTTGCCCCCGTGGAGACGGGCTCCATTCGATGGATGAAGAAAACACAAATGAACGACCCCCCGACAGGTTTGATGGTCCTTCCAAAACGAACAACCGGAGATAAAAGATTCACGGCCGAGCCTTGAATATTAAAAAAAAAAACATTGCATTAAGTTTTTTCTACGGACTCGAAGGCTCTTTGCACACAAAAGTACTTATTCGACTATTCTTGGCTGAGAGCCTTTCGGAATTATCTTCGTGACAAATTGTCGACTGATTGAACATTCCAAGGACCCAATTAAACGTTATATTGCGACGACTATTCGTCAGTCTACCCAACTTATTTGACATCTTTCCTCGTCGAGCAGCCTTACTGTTTCTGTTTTTTTTTTCAAATCAATTAAATTTCAGAAGCTTCGATCGAATGATTATTATTCATATTCCTCGGAGTCTCTTATCCACATGTGTCCAAGTCGAAATGGATTTCCGAGTGCTCAATGGAATACACATTTCTGATATCCACGATTTTTACGTCAGCCTGAGTAAAATCGGGAGGAATCAGCCTAGCCCTTGCCTGTACGTATAATATTCGCGTCGAGGCAACGAGAGCTCGAAGTTTGCGGAGTGCCTTGGACATTTCGTTTTTGTGATTATTATTGTTGTACGAAACTCTATTACAACAACTCACCATTATTATGATGTCCAACTGTCTGGCGGGTATGCAGATGTATTATATAGCTTCGAGAAGAATTTCCCATAGACACGTACACACACACGTGTATATAGGTGTTGAGAGTTATCTCCGGATAGCCGCGTTAATATATATCCTCACTGTCAAGACGTATGAGGGAATAATCGAGTTCTTCACGCGCCAGTCCAGCGATCATAATACAACTCTCTATCTCTTCGGTGATGTCCAACTGTCACCCACGCAATAGCTTTGTTATACTCAACTGGATAGATTGGAAAAGTTAACGCAAACGCGTGCACATCGTCCATCATAAACGCATTCACGCATGTAAATGTAAAATGAAGATCTTGATTTTTCTCTACGTACAAAAATGGCCCTGCTAGTGTATTGCAGTAATAAAAACGAATTACGTCAGTTGCTAGATAAAATAGTGGATTAATTGTTATTATAACCATTATTATTTATAATTTTCATTTATTATTTATAATGTTCATTTATTATTTATAATGTTCATTTATTATTTTTAATTTTCAATTTATTATTTATAATTTTCATTTATTATTTATAATTTGTTACCATTATTATTTATAAGTTGTTTATAATTGACTATTATTTAGATTACGTAATTTTTTCTTTTTCCGAGTTTACCGGCACTTCGCCAATTTTAATTAACTTCCGCTGCGCCCGGAGCCATCTGAAGGGATAATACCACTCTTGCGGCAGAAAATAAGGCCTAACTTTGACAATTTATTTTGGGAGTATGACAAAAGGGATAGGTTTTCTTTTGAGAGGGTTTATTCAAGAGATATTACAGTATAGAAAAAAATTATTATAATTTTCATACAAAATGGCGGCGACAGAGCCCATATTGAAAAACGTGTTTTTTACAAATAGCTTCACGGGAGGATGGTTTTTTCGTAAAGCATAACACCTGGAAAAGAACAAAAAAATGATAGTCTATATATCATTAGCTATCGGACTACGTAGGGATTTTTTAAATCAAATTTTGAAAAAAGTTGCGCACTTTGAAAGAAATAAATCGATTTTCTGGCCAAAAATAAGCAGTAAATCTTTTATGAAAAAAAAAGTTTACATTTAATAAAAAAACGGCTACGTAGCCCCATAGAGAATGTAATTGTGAAGCTACTATCAACATTTCATATCGATCCATGCAAAGGTGTTCGAGTAATCCGTCCTCCCAGTTTGAAAAAAGTCTTTTCCCAGTTTGAAAAAAGTTCCCAGTTTTCCTAGTTTGAATTTTTTTCCACACTGGGTTTATTTCTAAGTATTTTATAAGAACAAAAACGATTTTGTCAAAATCCTAGAGTGGTGTTATCACTTAACCTACACTATACCGCATTTGCCGAGGGTACGAGAAAACGGTGGAAATCCCGTACCGAAATAGCAGTCCCGGATCTACGATTTTTCCGAGCTGGGGTACGAATTTGACATTGGCGCCGCTCCCCTCCAGCATTTGAGATGAATGACTTTAAAAAACTGACAAAACAAATATACCGGGTGGGATATTTTGTGCCGGGTGAATTAGAACCCTTAAGGTCTTATATACGCGAAAAATTGCAAAATTTTTCATTTTTTTTATTGATTTGATATTTTTTTTTCAGATGATCCACTTCGCCGCAATGTTGCTCACCGCAAACCGCGTATATAAAAACATTATTTCATTGACGGCCATTTGCCACTAAACAATGTAATATTTTTCAATAAAAAAATTACTGAAAGTTCTTCAAGATGTGTTCTTTAAGATGGTATATTGATCGATTAAAAAAGTTTTGCAGTTTTCTCTAAAAAAATTCATGAAAAAGGCCTTTTTTTGCGCTACGAGTGGGGGTAACGCGTTAAATAAATGTGCACTCTTTATAACCTACTTACTAATAACTTTTCATTATTTGTGACGTTAATATGGAACACATACAACCAGTGTAGACAACGCCCAAGCCAGACTGTCCACAGACCTTCACTCTTAAGGTCCCAGCAAACTGCACTATCTAATCTCGCTACAGCTTTACATGTCGAGCTTCCCTCTCCGCGAAAGAATCTATTACGTCATCAAAGTTCGTCTTATGGAAAGTTTCATTTTCGATGGCTGCGATCGCCAGGCCATCAAAGCTCACTTTCACTAAAGCGCCCTGGATCCTAGGCGTTTTGGTGAAACACGTTTTTTTTGCAAATATATAAATTTCGCGTCCCCTTAAATTGGCGCCCGCGGCAGGTATCCCCTCCCCCCGACCCCCTTTATCCGGGGCTGCCGAAGACCGGTCCACGTTTTTTTCGATTCTCCGGTGCACAGACGTTTTACTTGACCAACTACACCAAGGTCCCAGAAGTATTGGCCCTTCCGCTGACTGGCTGACGCGCCAGCTGGTGCACGGCTAAACGGTCACCGCTCCGGGTATCGGCGATGCAAAACGCTGCTGAACTCGAAGTACCGCCGGAGCCGAAGCCCAACCGTTCATCCACCAGTGTCCGTTTATCATTATTCGTTATTATTATAAGATTTATTATCGTCATAGTACATGTTGCACGAAAGTTATTATAATTATGATAATCCCTGGCAGATTATTATAAATAGCCAATAATAACAACGAGCACTTTATGCGCTGAGAGGTTGATCGGCCACCAGGGCTCACCAGACTCACGACGATTATTGCGAACGATTATTGCCTCGCAGCAAATAGCCTGCCTACACATCAACGCACACGCACATAACTCGATTAAATCACGAGAATATAATTTCATCTATCTGTCCGTACGATTTCTGCGACGGGGAAAATAAGTACAAAAGAAAGAGAAGATTAAAAACTGCGGTTCATCCACAGTCGATTATCGTTCAACAACGTCCAACGTCTCGCGCGGTGTCCCCACTTTTGACCCTAGTCATTCCCGTCACGGTCTTGCGATTTTCATCGTCCGTCCGGCTTCTTATTTTCTCGATGTCGGCAGATCGGATTCCTCATGCAGAATTTCTGTCTCGATTCTTAGCTCGTCGAGTGTCCTCATCGTCTTCTCCATCTCTCGGATCACGGGGCTACGAATTTTAATTCGCAAAATCGTTTTAAAATCGATACGAAGAGATGTTGCGATTCCTCGAAGAGAGTAATGGATTTGCCGGGGCTCTCTCACATAGCGAACAGCATACCGGCTTGACGCTTCTTGTCGGCGTAATCGTTTCGCATGTTTCGCAGAAGCTCGTGCACCACGTTCGAAGCTTTCCGAGCACCGCGAGCTTCCGCGCCAACGATCTCGAGACATTCCCTCTCGTGATAAATACGAGCCACACTCCCAACGTTTTTCTCCTTGTAATGAGCGAGCGCGTTCACGCAACTCTCGATCCTGCGTGATTACCAATGATTCGTTAGCGCGGAAGAACGTTTTAGGTTTTCTTCCCCGTTCGCTGAGTCTTGCGAAACTTTTGAATTCGACGGTTTTGGATTTACTTGCTGGCAAGCTTCTCCAGGCCCTCGTCGCGCTCCTCCAGTTTTTCCTTCAAGCCCTCGTTCTCCAGGCGCAAAAACTCGTAGTCCATCACGGTCATTCCTTCGCCCAAATTCTCGGCAAGGCGCAGTTTCCTCTTCGCTTCCTCGTTGCAGTGACTGTAGAAGATGTACTTGAAACGATCGCGGTTCAGCAAATCTCGACGCAAAACCTGGTTGCGTTTGCAGGCAGTCGTATACATTTCTAGGCGCAGTCTTGGCCAGGAATGGTCAGATTGAGGGTTGATGGGGTAAGGGACGCCAACTCACTTTGCGACGGAGCGCTGCCTCGATTGCTTTTAGGCTGATCGGGCGACCGGATTTTCCGAAAATCAGGCCCAGTCCGATCTCCCTTTCTCGGGCCAAAAGTTCACCGAAGGTCAGGGAATCTTGCTTGAGGACGGTGTCGAGATGGCACTGAAGGACGTCGAGCTCGTCGTTGATCACAGCGTGACGTGCCTCGATCTCCTCGATCAGCGTCTTGTGGGAAATCAATTTTTCGAGGTAACGCTTCTCCGCGTCCAGTGCAGTCAAGGTCTCGTCTTCCGGTGTCATCGTCTCGTGCTTCTGTGCAATCCGTTTACGCATACGTATGCCGGAGATTACCGAACAAAATTAGAGCATTCGAGGTTGTCGAATGCTCGCCCTAAACGGACGGTCGAAAATCCTGACCTTGGCCATTACCCTAGCAACCGAAAACTGGAGGAGGTGACTTCTCTTCTTGAGATTTTTCTCGTCGTTTTGCAATCGGTGCAACGTTTCGATGAGGGCGCTTCGGTCGCGCAGAATCTACCGAGAAACAAGAGTCACTTGTGCGAAGTCACTTATCGTTTTTTCATTGGACCGAATGTATTTCGTAAAAAAAAATGATAGACCGACTATGCTGCTTCGTGTTGTAACGTTTTATTTTGATATCAGAGCGGAGCCGAGTGATCGATTTATTTCAAGGGATCAAGGATGTTACGAGTATTTGCAGTTCGACGGGAATAACGAGGTTGAAGCGAACCTCGAGAGGGACGTCTGCAAGCAGACTGAGATTGTCGGACTCCGGTGGCTCGGTGTCCCCGATGATAGCCTCGGGCGTTTCTTCTCGTACTCTCGAGCTTGACTCTCCGGAATATATCTCTTCTTCATAATCGTCTTCCTCTTCTCCTTTCTCATCCTCTTCGTGTTCTTCGTGATCGTAAAATCTTTGACTGGCGTCTGCTCGAATTTTCTCGTCGGAAGTGTCTCGAGATTTGATTTTCTGGATCTCATCAATGTCATATTCCTCTTCTGATGCTTCCGAAACTAGGTCGTAAGATTCCGCATAATCATCCTCTATTTTAACCCTGCCCATGTCTCGGGAAGTTGCTGCAATCATCCGGTCATCCAGTCCCAGATCTGAGTCTTGATCGGGCAGATCGGTGGACCAGACCTTTGCTTGATTTTCCTCCAATTGCCAAATCGACGATAACTCCCCAACGCCATCGACACTGACGTTACCTTCCGATTGATCGTTCGACGCTTTTAGCTCCGAGTTGGACATCGATCGCGTCCAAGTATCGATCGTTTCAGCGGGGAAACGGTGAGTCGGAGTTACGCGTGAGGGAAGAGAGGTTTGAAGGAAGAGAAACAACGAACAAAACAACTGAGGATCCAATGAGCTGAAATGCGTCTAGAAAGGATACGATAGATTTACTGTTTTGTTTTTTTTTCTTCACAAAATATAACCGTATCAAGAGATGCGGCAGCGTCCTGACGCCAAGTAATAAAAACGATCATGTTTACCCCATTGATTTCGACATTTTTCGACAGATTTTTTCTGGCATTTTTTAACTTTGAATCGACGACGCGGGAAAATGCGGTGACGAGTCGAATATCTAATTCCAAGATCTCATCATTTTCGGCCCAATTTCCGAGCGATTTTTTTGCTCCAAAAATGGGTATATATAATATATAGTATGTGACAGAGTGAGGCGTTTTGACGGCTCTAATCTCTAGTCATGATTAGAGTGTAGCTTGGTTTACCTTATAAAAAAATGTTGACCCACCTTATGATGATTTTTAATTTCAATTCAAGCAATGACTTTATTATATTTTTTTTGTAAATCAAATGTACAAAAGAAATGAAATAACTTTCATTAACTAGCCAAGCCAGTTTACTAGAAATTTTGTATACAGAGAGGTTAAGCCTTAGGAACAATATTTTACCAAATATTATATTTCAGTTACAAAAAAATCATTAACTTTATAACATAAAATTGATCTCACCATTATATAACATTATATAACATTATATAACATTATATAACAGTATAAGTATACTAGAAATGCTGTGCAAAGACTTGGCGTGCATGATTAAGAAAAAAGTGTCGACGAAGAATCTTGTCCTCTCCACTACTATACCCAAATCTTAGGTTAAGGGTAGGTTACCGTTCGTGACGATGAAAAAATCGTTTTTTAAAACATAATTTTCATTCCTGGAATGTTTGGAAAACGTATGTGAAGGGATATTTACCTATCTAAGATATTTGAGAATTTATAGCCTGTTAAGCGGAACCGTCCGCCGGCTGGAAAACAGCTAGCTAAGACGCTCGGAGTGTTTTTCTGGAAACAGCATTTTTCGGCACGCGGGGCGCTCTACAGCTTCAACGATTGAACCGATTCACATAAATCTCTATGCAATTGAAAGAAAATTCAATTTGCGGGGTCATCAGGAAGCCATTTTTGTCAAAACCTGATTTAGAAATCTTTTTTCGCCCGTTGAAGCGAAAAAGAAATACCGGACACAAAAATTGAAGATTTTTTTTTCAAACGGCTGCCATTTTGTTATTCGGCGTTTTTCAGTAAACAAAAAACGATAAGGCTCCCAAATTTAGTCTAGTTTAATCATTTTCAACCCGTTTTTGTTTCAGATGAACTGGCAAGGCTGTGGGGCACCACGCGCAGACCGAAACACGCCGTGCACGGCTTTATTTGACGAAAGCTGGAGCTGCCATTTTGGATTTTTTAAATTAATAAACTTTCATTACTCTTCATTGATAGGAGAGTAAAATATGTGGAATCCCATTTCCAAAAGTAATAAGCAATACAATATGTAGACAAATATTATTCCTAAGGTTTAACTTTGTGTGCAACGTTTGTAGTAGACTGGCTTGGCTAGTTGAAAAAAAGTCATACCACTTTTTAGTGTACGTTTGACGGTGGTGGATCAGATCTTTGATAAGGTGGATCAGATCTTTATCATGCGGTAAAACAAGCTATAATGTTTTCGAGAGTTTTTTTGGGTTGGCATTCTTTTGTTACTTTTGAAAAGGTTTTAACAATAGCGTGATAGACATATGGGAAGCATGGCTCAGGGAAACCGAAGAACGAGAATCATAGTACGTGATACGGAAGTGCAATCAATCGTGGTCATTCTATATGCTAGATTCCCTGGACGACATCGTCCCGTATTTACACGCATCAATGCGATTACAGGCACCAGCTCTGAGCTGGAAGAAGAAGAGGAAGCAGCTCTGCGAACGTCATTGATCCAGTTATTAATGTCATCAATGAGCTATCAACATCATCAACGAGCTATCAACATCATCAATGACCTATCAACGTCATCAATGACCTATCCACTTCATCAATGACTTATCAACGGCACCAAACAACCAATAACCCGGTCTTCTTGAGTGTAAATCATTGCGGTCTTGTTGGAGATTTCTCTCCCTCCCTTTCCCTCTTTCTGATATGGTTTTGCCCACCATACGTAGTCTTCTTATCACACTGATAGTCGTTGATACACGCCATCAACCAGCCACAATTAGAGCACTTTCCCACAGAACGGTTTCCCCGGATTTTAGAAGATCAGGAGCCCCAAGTGAGGTCTGTAACTAGCTGAGGTGTGAATCCAGTGTCGTTCAGGGCTGCCCTCACGTAGCAAGTTGTCCTGGACATCAGATAGAGTATATGCAGTCGCTTTCTCGCGGCCTGCGGGGGATTAGGTCGCGGGATGAAACGACGAGTGGAGTATGCACGTACACGTTGCAGTATGCGCGGATATACGATGAGGGAAAAAGCAAAAACAAGAAAAGGCATACAAGAAGGGGAGGAGAGAAGCGCGCGCCCGAAGAGTTGTGGCTGTAGCGTGGGCCGCAACCGCTGCATTCCTGTAGGTTCAAGGATCCCTGGTCGTTGAATCGCTGCACCACCAGAGCGAAGGATCGCGTGGTCTCTTCGCGGCTGCACGCGCGTCTTACTACTCCATATACCGAGCTCAAATCACCACACACATGCAAAGTCACCACTTCTCAGCCTACATCGATCTGCTCTCACCGTGTGTGAGGACTGCTCCACATGGAGAAAGCTTTCTTGGTAAATTCGCTTGTATACGTACGTACAACTGCGATGTCGGAAGCGTCGCTCCAAGGACAAGAAGCGAGGACGAGCGCGCGTACGGTGTACTTGGAGATAAAAAAGCCTGTTTCCCAATGGCGCATATACGTGTGTTGGTGACATCTTCACCCACGACTCTGACGTCTTTTTTCCGTTTTTTTTTCACTTATCGCGAGATTCTTCGTTGACTGCCCTCCAAGGCTCTTCTCGGATCGTCGTCTTGATCTTCTACTTGCCTTCTTCGTTGTCATCTTCCGCTTCGGCTTTGTTGCTGTAGCCAATGGCTGTCCGCGGTTTCCCGTTGTGGCAATTGGTGATCCAGTTCGACTGGAGGTTCCATAAAAGTCTCGTCGGTTCAGTTCGCCGGTTGTTAACGTCCAGTGTCACTGTGTACCCAAGTTCCGAAAAAAATGGAGCCCGTACGGCAAGTTACGGGGAGCAAGTTACGCGTGAAAGTTTTGAGGGGCGCAGAAGGGAACATCAAGCCGGAACATCAAATCGCATCAAACCGGAACCGAATAAGAAGTTGTCCGCTCCCTCGGCATTAACTTCAGCGTTAAATGAAGAAGGATGCATTGTCGTGGTTGCGAGGCGTTATTGCATAAAGCCCGCCATGTTTGTATCCCTCAAGGACGCTCGACGAAAGCCCCTTCCCCTCTCGGTAGGTCAACGTCCTGGTGCCCGGGCGGCGGGCAAACACTCGGTCTTCGCATCTCCTCTTACTCTCCTTCTTCGGCATTTTCTCCACTTCCCAAGCAGCATCAACTCCACCGAGTGCGGCTCGGGGAGTATGAACCGCATGCATCTTGCAGCAGCATCAACAACACGGAGCAGTCGAGTCCTCTCTCGTCAGCACGAGTGGGACGTCAGTATCATTAATCCCCCTGATACTACCAGTTCTTAGCTCTCTCGCTCTTATTCCCCCCCGCTCTCACGCTCTGCTCGCTTTTGCCTCGTTCTCATTAATTAAGGACGTTGCTTAGCCGACTTTGCGATCGCGAGTGCAAAAAAGAGCCGCGATATATTTATCGTCGCGGATCGCCGAATATCACGTTTGCTTTATCATCTGTTTTTGCTGAAATTCGTCACGTTGGACCTGCCGTTGTTTTCTTCGAGCAAGCCTTACTTTCAGTTTTCCCGAGCTCCTCAATTCCATTCGATTTCAATTAGGAATTATACGAAATCGCGTTGAGGGCTTAGCCCCTCAGCGAGTTATTTATCGGCGAGCTCCTCCAGTCTTGCCAATAATAACGAGCGCGCGATACGTCTGGAAATAACGAGGCGCGCAGGAATCGCCCGAAGCTTGGACGGAATGGAAAAACGTTGGAAGAAAATGAGGATTGGAAGTGGATAGATTCGAAGAACCTCGGGATAGAAATGAAGACGTGGCAGATAAGAAGAAGAGGAGTACCGCGATGATGAAGGTTGAGCTCATCGGATGATGGCTGACCCTTTGCAACAACGTCCTGACCAAGCCCCCGGCACAAGGGTACCTTCTATTTATATCTCTTGGTTAGCTATATTTAGCTCGATGTGTCGAGGCCCTAGGGGAAAGTTCGAAGGTGGGGAGAGATTGCGAGAGAGACGGAAAAAGGATGGACCGAGGCAGTGGTATCCTCACGGGGCCTTCAGGTGTAGAAGTGTCGATGTAAGAGGAAAAGGGGCGTCGGAGATTGGCCCCGCAAGAAGAGGCCCTCTCTTGATCTCTTTGCTCACGTGTCCGGACGTCTGCGTTTCGCCGCCTTCGTTCGTTCCTCTCCCTCTCCCTCTCCCTCTGTCTCTTTCGCGTTCCCTCCCTTCACCGTCTCTTTACACGTCACACACGCGGCGAACATTTCCAATGATCGTCCAATGTAAGCGCATTGCATCACATACAAGGCAAGAGCGGAGAGACACCACGCGAGAAGAAATAAAATAAACAAGAGGCAAAAAGCAGTATTGAGAGGGCGAGCAAGGATGACTGGAAAGAAGTCGATGTTCGTGATGCCTACAATTCCGTATCCACGTGATCCAACTTGTGGACGAGGAAAGACCGAGACTCCTTCAAATACATCAACGGACTCCACGTTGGCCATTTTTTGGCATCGGATTGGCCTTTTGCCGGCAAACGAACAGGCTGCTGAAGACCTAACCCAAGTTACCTCATTGGAGGGCAACGCTTCCCTCGGGGGAGGTCGTTGCGAGATACTACGACGCCGAGGGATTCCCTCGGAGGATACACGTGCAGTACGCGGCGAGCCTTCCGAGACGGAAGGGAAGTTGCAAGGCGAAAGTGAGCATGCTCTCGCTTAAGTGGAAAAGGATAAAAAGGTGGACAGAGGAGACGTGGTGAAACGGAAGGGAACGAGATAGGAAGGTGAAGAACGGTAGGGACGCCCATATATCCCGGTTGTACACACCGGCCGCATACCAGACGTGGACACTTACAACCGGCATAAGTTCCCCTCTGGAGCAACGTGGCTCCTTATACCCCAAGACTACGAAGCGTTCAAGATCCGCACACGAACACGTGCACGTGTGGAAGCCAAGTATTTTCTGCGGGCGACTCCTTCCGCAGGATTAAAACCATTCTCGACGCTTTGCCTCTCTCTCGCGCTCGTTTGCACTCTTCGGGCTATGTTACTCCGCAGTAGGTAGTTTACAGTGTATGCGGATACCAGAGAAAGGGTTCCGGGAGGACCTCTTCTCCCGAGCAACACTGAGATACCCCGGTTCTTGAAGTTCCCAGATATAGACAAAGTAAGAAAATCCACGAGATAAAAGGAAAACTGGAATCTCAAAACGAGATAACCACCCTTTTTATCCCCAAACATGCTTTACCATAAATGGATGGGACGACGGTAGGGACTCGTTAAAAATGAGCCTCGTACGAATTCCTTTTCTTTCGCATCGGGATTCCTCGTGCCGGAGCCACCGGAACACCTTTTTCATCGCTGCAGCTGCTTTGTCAGCTGCGAACGAGTCTATTATACGTTATTCTTGCAGCACATCGGTGAGTGAAGCAACAATGAAAATAATTTTGTGTTTGAAGCGTAACAATGTGAAGTGGAGGCATGTTGGGATTAGGTTGTTCGATATGTTTGCTTTTTCGGAATTTGTACGCCTCCAATAAAGGCTATTGCGTCTTTGTGACGAAGTAACCCTACTGACAAGACACGTCACTTTGGGGTCTGTCTGCCATTTTGTTGAAACTCATGAATATCGTAGAGCATAAAAACTATTAGGTACGGATTTTTTGAGGGATGAAACCACCCCTTAGAGTTGAATATGTCAAGGACTGAATTTGCAGTTTCATCCACAAGCAGTTCACCGGTTCCAATGAAACAGAAACGAAAATTTTTCTAATGCAAAATGATCAGAAATCCAGTATGGGTACATCGAAGAAAAAAGAAAAATAAGGGTTAAACCACCTCTTTATTTTTCTTTCTCTTCCCTTACATTTAAAAACGGTGCTTTAATTTGAACGTAAAGGGTAACACTTTGAAGGGCGGACAACCTAAAAGATTACGTATTTTTACGCTGTGTCGGATAGCAAGCTTAAAAGGGTCAACCACATTCCGTGCATCTTCGACGATTTTTAATGAACATTGACGGTTTTGGGGGAGATAAATGGCAAATTTTTATTTAGGGGACGAAAAGACTCGAAATCGACTTACAAAAATGTATTGAAAAACCAAATTTTTTTCGCATCTCGGTCGAAGTGTCTTCACTCAATCGCGCTCATTTCTTTACCGTTTCGATGTGAAACGCTACTTCGCGCGCTTCCGCAAACGGTTGCGAACAACCGTTTGCTCTAAAAACCGCCGCTTGATCAATCGAAATACGATTATTTTTCGCTTTCTGGCAGAATTTCTGAATTGGACCATCGATTTTCGCCAACTTTTCCATGCCATAAATATCGATTTAGAGTTTACGGAATTATTTTGAATCAGCATACACATTTAAAATACAGAGAAAAACAATCACGATGAAAAACTTGAAGTAAGGGGTGGTTTGCCCCCGGTAAAAATGCAAAACTACAAAAACTATAATTTTATCCCCCCTTCAAAGTCTTACCCGTTACATTCGATTCCACGCACCTCTTTTAAATATGAGATGAGTGAAAAAAAATAAAGGGCTGGTTTATCCCATGACTTGTGTGTTTTTTCCCATGTACTCGTAGTGGTTTTCTGATCTTTTTGCACGAGAACAATTTTCGTTTTTGTTTCACTGAAATCGGTTGACTACTTGCGGTCGAAAGTGCAAAATCAGCAGACGTGCTTCACTTTAAGGGGTGGTTTACCCCCTTGAAGCAGTGTTTCCACCGTTAAAAAAAAATACGTATCTCATTTTTACTGCTTCACCATATACGTGAGTTTCAAGAAGACCAAAGACGGACACCGAAGTGATGGTCCTTCTGCGATGGAATTCAATGTACACTTACCCGATCCGCCTGTGTCTAGAGTGCGCCTTCGTCTCGTTCATCGAATGTCTGCGTTTCTCGCGTTCCCGTCTTCTCGAACTCTTGCCCTCGCTACCGTAGATCGGACCACCCCTTGTTATGCCCGGTAGTTCGTTCTTTGCCGATCTTTCGCGATGATTGGAGGGCCCGGCAAGGACAAGGGTGCCGCCGAAGCATCTGGCCCTTTCGCGCACCTTTTCGTGGCAGACTTTGCCGAGGGAACCGCGAAAGTGCCTGCGACTTTGCTCCCGAGGGAGGCTGCAGTAAAGATTCTGCGCCGTGTGGGTTGTCCTGATGAGACTCTTGTCACTTGAAGGGAAGCTTGAATCGTAAGAAGAGTTGCCGGGTCTATTTTTAGCTGGTGCGGATGGAGCGGTGTCTTGATGGCTTCGCGAACCTCCGCCCAAGTGTTCCCTCAGCCATTTCCCAAATCCCCCTCCGCTGCTACCACCTCTTCCCGTATCCAAGGTCGTCGGGTGACCTTCGTTGCTCGTCTTGCCTCTGAAAGAGCGAGAGACGTAAATAAATTTCACCTCCCGAGGCTCACCCAACCACGTAATTACATGTATTAAATGTACTATGCGAGGCGTGTCACGAAATATTGAGTTTGGGAAGAATGAATGACCGACAAGGCCGTGCGGCGTGTCACGGAGTGGCGGACGTTAGCGAAGATGAAAAAGACGCGATGATGGCTTACGATATGGCAGAATGGGGAAAAAAAAGGAAACCACGTATTGCGTGACCGCGTTACGGTGGCTTTTTGGAGGTACTGTGGTCCCGAAGATATGGAGGCGAGTTTCTGATTCGGGACGCGGTCGTTCAGCGGGAAGTGTCGCCTCAGTTCTCTTGAGGGCAGATATTTGCGGTTGCTTCTCTCTCCTTCTCTCTCTCTCTCTCTCTCTCTCTCTCTTTCACTACCTTTGATATAGTTTTGCCCAACGCACGTAGCCTTCTTGTCACATCGATAGTGCCCGAGAGGGGGCGTTAGGATCAAAAGTGGGAGCTCGGGAAGTGGAGAGAAAACGATCACGTGTCAATAAGGAAGAGAACGCGCTCAATTATAGTTCTTTGTGCAGACAGTATTATTGATCCTGTCGCCCGATTTTTGAAAGTCATTCCAAAATGGCCATCGTGAAGCACCGACCGTATCTTAGAAATCAATAAGATGATCTTCATTGATATGACCGAAACCTCAATTTCGCTTTCATCATGGCTGGGATTGTTCCAGCGATATCCTCCACGCCTTTACCTTGGACTCTTCATCTCTGGCTTTTACTTTCTGTTCTCGTTATATTTTATTTTCTCGAATCAACGCCCGCCGACTCAAGTCCTCATGAGGAGTGGATCTATCGGAGTGTGAAAGGTCGACTTTTGCAGAGCTTTTCAAAGCGAAAAAAGGATGAGGTAAGAAGAAAGAAGAGATGTACTGCGTGAAGCGCGACGGGACAAAAGGGATGGGCGAGAGAGAGAGCCGGGGCGCTGGCCCTGTTGAACATCGTCGGCTGAATGGGCCGTCGAGTGTCTCAGAGTCTCCCTTGCGGGTCCGAGGGGGATGGGGGGGGGGGGGGTCGGAACGAATGGTTTTATAATAATAAGGGCCCGATCGACGTTCCGGAGGATTCATGGGCCCTGGGTACGAGAAAGGGCCGCGTTGGGACTTACGAATGACCTTGTCAAGGTCACCGCTGCTTCTGGCCATGACCGAGACGCGACGCCACCAACCGGCTCTCTCGCTTTTTCTCTCTCCCGCCTGGCATTTTTCTGTGTCCCGTCTTTTTATGCCGAGTTTATTCCCATCGAATCGTTGTTCCTCTCGTCCTCGTTACCCTTCTTTACCTCGGCGTCGCGCGGCCCCGGATTTTATACATTATACGTCTCGACCCAATTGTCGCGTTGTACGCGATTTATCGTTCGGGCCGTCGATTATTGATATGTTTATCCATTCGTTGATAACGGAAGTTCAAAGTGGATTTTTCTTTACATCGAAAATCAAACTTTTTTTTATTGTATCGCTTGCCATTTTTGTAGTTTTCAAAATTTCAAAAAAGTATCCGGCCATGCCTAAGTCTTATTATACTAAAAGTACATTTTACCCACACCAATTGTCCAAGCAGTAACGGTGGCACTTGTTTAAATAATAATAACTTAGTTATTATTCAATAGTTATATTTAGTTATCATATTATATTTAGTTATATTTAGTTATTATATTATAGTTAAATAGTTATATTAAATAATAACAACTTAGTAATAACTTAGTATAACAATATTTTCGGTAGAAAAAATCCCAATCACATTCGAAAAAAAAAATTTACTTGACCTGTTTTTTGGGCACTGCACAAATATTTCCAGTCAATAATTTTTCTCGGATTATTTTGGAGTTTTTGCAAACTTAGAACTTATACTCTTACTTGATATGTCGAAGACCGAAAAAATCAGTTTCTTTAAATATTGTATGTGCTCCAAGTATAGGTAAAAATGAAGAATTTTCTTTACTCTGCACTGTCGAGTCTTTTATCATAAGTTCCTGGCACGGAATCGTTTATACGAGGGCTAACGTGTATAATTTCGAATAGCGCCAGGCAATTTATGGATTTAATGCCAGTGCCGGCTGTTCGCCTACCAGGAAGGACTACCTTTAAAAGGATTCGCTGTCGGATATTCTCGCCACGAGTTGATAAATTTTTCACTCCGCCCCCCCCCTGCCCGTTCCATCTCATCCGCGAATATTTCTCAATGTTTCTTGTCGTTCAAGACATTCGTCGCCTTTAAACGCGAATATAGGGAGAGACAGCAACAAGGAAGTAGAGTTCTACGGAGGCGGTCGCTCCTGCGAGTTTGGCTGATCGGATCCAAGCTGAATTCCGGGGTGTGTATTATTCGTGCGGGTTACGCCACTGTATAAAATTCCGGTTCTGCAAGCCCGGTTCTCTCGGCTCTCCTCTCTTCTTCTCCTCCTCTCCATTCACTCCTCGCCCGCTGTTCGCGTTATCTCTCCTATACGGATACCTTTTTTTTTCGTTCAAATTCTTTCGTTTTTTGCAATCACGTTTGAGACTCGATTTCTCAAAGCTTCGGGAGCAATAATGCCGAGGGGACTTCTTGCTGGAACGTGCCTCGTCAAGTCGTCGGGAATAATATTGTCCTTGGTTGATCTTTTCATATGTCTATACGTTCGTCAATAACAGGCGATCAAAGTTGTGTCTTTTTTTTCGGGCGAAAATCGAACTTTTTTCTACTGCTTGGCAGTTGCGGAATTTTCAAAATTTCTACAAAGTATCCGCCTTTACGAAAGTTTTATTATCATACCAAAAGTACATTTGTTAATTGCTTATTTCAGATGAACCGAAAGTTGCCAAAACCACCTACACCGATTGGCAGCAAAGGCGGCACTTGGCTAAAAACAATTATAACTTCATCGTTAATCGATATTTTTCAATGAAAAAGGATGTCAATCTTGGCAAGATTAAGTGTCAATCGTGCGCAAAGTAATGACCTCGTCACTCCAATCATCTCATCAGAAAAAAATATTGAAAATCTTCCTGTTTTTTATGCAGAAAACCGACCTCTTTCCCGAAAATTATATTTTAGAAATCGAACGACGAATACAACATGCCGCTAGTGCAACGACTGTGGAGTTAAAAAAACTACCCGTGAACGAGAAATTAAATTACCTCTCATAAATCGTTCAAGTTCCACGCGATTCCTCTTCCAACTCGCGGTGCGGAGACGTTGTGTGTTATTATTAATTCGGCTCGCTAAAGTTTTTAATTGCAATTCGAGATTCTTCCTCTGTGCTTGCGCTATAAGGTCGGAAATACGAGAGTTACCATATTGATGTTGTACCTTAACCCTTTCTCGTTATGTTTCGCCACGCGTGGTCCTTCTCAACCCTGTTTTGCCCCTCGCTGTACAAACACCCATTTTCTCTGTCTCTCTTTTTCTCACTTTCTCAGCAAAGGCATCGCCGAAAGAGAGAGCGAGAGAGAGAGAGAGAGAGAGAGAGAGAGAGAGAGAGGCACACGTTCTCCAGGCCGAGATGCCAGTGCTCGAGTTGCGCTAAGCAATGCATTTGTATGCCTTGCTCAACGTGTAGTTCAGCTTACAGTTTTTATCTCATTTTTTAACAACTCTTACCTTTCGTGTGCTTTTTTTTTCAATTATTTTTAATTCTAGACGAGGAGCGTTTCGTTCCGGGCACGGCCGCTCGGCTCTCGTTTCAATTTATTTTTGCAAGCCGTTTTGTCGCGGGGTCCACCGTATTCTCCCTCATATATATATATATATATGGACAAAGGGAGAAAAAATGTAGAGGACTTTTGCTCGCAAGGCGAATCCCCTTAGCACGACCGGAAGGTCTTTCCCTCGCCTCTCCTCTGCGTCGCCTTTATACTGACATCCGCAAAATTTGTCATACGTGAATTATATATTCTTTTCCCCGTTTTTGACCGTTTGTCATATTCGCAGTCTTCACAATTGGTCATGATCATTCATGGTTTCCGTCACAAAAAAGGCCACATGTAAGGTTTTTTTCTTCGTATGCTTTCGAGTGGCTGAAAGGCTGAGTACTTTCTTGATCAAACGCAAAAATGGGCGATACGTCTTTGGCGGCTATACTGCTAAAAAAAATTTCAATTTAAACAGGATCTGTTTAAATCAAAGAGATACAGTTACGGGTGTCCATAAATTACGTAACGCAATCGGGGCGGGGGGGGGGGGGGTCGAGGTTTGCGTTACGTCACGATTTTAGAACTGTCAGAAATAGCAAAGTTTCTGCGTGTTCAGGTTTTTAAATTTTAAACTCATCGTTAAGAATAGATGAAGTGCAAGTTCTTATTATTTCGAGAAATATAATGAAGATGAAAAACCGTCATATCGCGCACGAAATGATACTTTAATGCAAGTATCAATATTATAGAAAAAAAAAAACATAACTTTATATCAAGAAAAACGGAACGAAAACATTGATCGCGATGCTCTCGAAACTACTTTCTTGACCTTGTGTCAGTGAATACTCAAAAATTTATCAATCGATTTTGAATTTTTTTAAAACATTTTTTAATCGCAGTGACTAAGGTCGTACGTAGCCGATTTTCTAAATTTTGATCAGTACTATTTTTAACGATTGCTTAGGTACAAAAAAGGGCCTTGCACATAGAAAAAAATGTCCAAACTGTCGGCATTTTGTAAGAAAAAAACCAAAATAAAAAAATGGTTAGGAATAACGATAGCTACATTCGTATAAAGTCGTTATATTCGTAAAAAGATATCGATGGGACAATAAAGAGAATTTTTTTTCGTCCCCAAATACGAGTTAATTTTTTTTTAATGCTCAAAATTGGTATAAAACTAGATGAATATATACTTCATAAAATGAGTATAAACCCGATCCTTTCATTATTAGTTATTTCTTTGAAAAAAAAACGCAATTATTGACGACAAAGCGTCCGTTACATAACGGAATAAGAGGGGGGGGGGATTCAGGCCAGGCGTTACGGTCCTGTTACGTGGGGGGGGGGGGGGGGGGGGGGCGGGGGCTCAAAATTTGGGAAATTTTGCGTTACGTAATTAATGGACGCCCAATTACTGGATTCAACCAAATTGCTGTCTGAACAGATGATACCAAATCACAGTTTTATTGGGATTGAATAAAATATTCAGTTATTGGACGATATCAAATGGATTTTGATTTGAGTAAGTAAAGATGTATGAAATAAATAATTCCAATAATGGAATGCAATAGGGAAAATTTTATTTCACGAAAAATCTAGTTAATTTATTTTCGAAAAATCAAGTAGTCACGGTGAGTTAACATCGATAGAATTTTTCGGTCAGTGTATTTGCCGAGGCTCTTTCTCCTTCTTGATGTTCATTTTATCTCGAAATTTTCGGACCCTCGCATTGTGCGCCCAAGCCCTTTGGCAGATTGCTTTAGAAGCCTTTCCACAGTCACGAAAAGCTTCTTAAAATCCCCCGCACCTCGTCGCCTTCTTTCCTCGGAGGATCAATATTTGACAGAAAAAAAAAACGAAAAACATTAAGTGGTCGAGCAAAAAATTCACGGTGGGTTGTCGGAGCGGTCTGCGGGGAGACCTCCCCGGTGACAACCTTGGGACGAGTTTGAATATTTTGCGTCACGAAACCGCGTCTCTCTCTCACGGGCGATCGTCTCGAGTTTCCACTTGCCGCGCTGACCCTTCGTTTTTTTATCGATTCACGATCCGTTGGGCTCAACCGAACCGTGCAAATCGCCACGAATCGCTCTGTACGTATTCGCGCGCGCGTCTGGCTGCGCGCAGACGAACAATCCGGCGCGCTCGTACGGGAGCAATTTTCGATCGGAGACGATCGTTTTTTTTGTTCGTTGACAAAGAGAACATCTTCGTTTAGAATATTTTATGATTCGATCAAATGCTCAACGATTTGTTGATAAACGATTAAAGTTGTTCTCTTTTCAATCGGAAATCAAACGTTTTTTTCTTTCACTTCCCATTTTCGTAATTAAAAATAAAAAAAAACATTCCATCATACAAATGTTGTATTATTGATTTAAAAGTACATTTAAAAAAAATTTATTTCTCATTAACCTGGTTGACAGAATCACCTCCACCGGTTGGCCATGCAGCAACTGCAGGACTTTAAAAAAATAAAAATAACTTCATTGTTTATCAATATTTTTGGTAAATATTTACAAGTGGGGCTCCACCTAGAAAAGGGGTTTAGAAATTTTGTACCGAGTCGCTGTATTTCAGGGCACTCTGTTCATAATATTTAAGTCGGGGGAAGACAATTTCTATCCTTATTTCAAGACCCAGACGCTTTTTTTTTACTTTTTTTAAGGTATGGAGAAAACGGGTTTGGTGACTTTAAGGATGTTGAGTCCCAAATCGCAAATGATGATAAAATTCTGAAAATTTGGTATGTTTTTGTATGAAGTATTTCAGAGGTCGTGTAAAAATTTCACGACAATTAGGAAGCTCGTTATTGAACAATTAACATTCACAAATTAAATGTTTTTTTATGGAAACTGATGTAACTTTGCAATAAGTTTTTTTTTGACCTCTCAATTTTATAATATCTATAATATACTGAGAGCAACGGAAACAAAACGAACTTTATTGATAAATTTTTTTTTATTTCTTTTAAAAATTCTTCTTAACTAAATGTTAATTTTTTAATAACGAGCTTCCTAATCGTCGTGAAATTTTAACACGACCTCTTAAATACTTCATGCAAAAACATACCAAATTTTCAGAATTTTCTTATCATTTTTTACTTCAACCCTTAAGGAGGTTGAAGTAATGATGATAGAATTCTGAAAATTTGGTATGTTTCTACATGAAGTAGTCAGGAGGTCGTGTAAAAATTTCATGACGATTAAGAAGCTATTTATTGAACAATTAACATTAACATGTTTCATAGGGACTCAACATCCTTAAGTGTCACCACACGGTGACAAACAAACCCACACAAATTAGAGTGAACATACAGAAAAGTTATTTCAAAAATCGAATATTTTCGGGAAATATTTTTTTCTCTTAATAAAATACCCCCCCCCCCTTCATCATGAGAAACATATTTTCATACTGCAGAATAGCCCCGAACACGAAAATTTTGGAGCCGCCTAGGGCTGGAGCCCCACTTGTAAATATTTACCATATTTTTATATAAAAAAAATTGGCACTTGGCAAGATTTCGTATCAATTGTGTGTAAAATTCCGACCTTGTCATCTCAATACTTTCAGCATGAAAAAAATCTGAAAATCGACCTGTCTTTTGGACCTCAAGCTCAGACCCCCGTCCAAAGTTATTTTTCCCACAAGACAATTGAACGTTCGATCGTCTCTTCCACGCAACGTCGGTTGATCGAGTATTGCGTCAGTGGTTTGAGCAAGCGACAAGATCGATATGACGAAGAGACAGTGACAGAGGGGAAAAGGGTCCGGGCGTGAAAGCGGCCGAAGTCGATGTCGCGTGAAAACGTTGCTCGTCGATGGGTGACGGAAGATGAGAATGAAATGTCTCTCGAAGAGCGAGAATATCGTGAGTCGGGTGGTGCCGGAGTTGTATTTGCAATTGGAGCAAGACCTACCGAGTGCCGTTTCCACGCTTCATTCGTACTACGGACTCTTGAAAATCCTTGCTATTCTTATTTCATTGTCTTGCCGTCCTAGGCCATTGAATACCAGCGTTATTATTTATGATTTCTTACGTCGATCGTTGCTATTGCTGTACGATTTGGTCTGGGGACTGCACCGCTTTTAACGGACGAGATCCAAAGACTTCCGGGGGTTGATGACGCGGATATATATACGGGGTGTATCTTAACTACTAGTTTTACGTTCGTGAGCATATAGGATGTTTCTTTCCAAGAAAAACGCTTTGTTTAAAAATGTCGTGCGTAAAAAATTGGCCGAGATATTCACGAGTAAAGTTCAACGGTGAGTAAACAATGGCACAGTAGTTTCGGCGTCCAAGCGAGCGCGGGCGCGGGTTCGAATCCACATTCGCGCATGTGGATTTAAATCCATTAAGGATGTTGAGTCCCTATGAAACATGTTAATTTTAATTGTTCAATAAATAGCTTCTTAATCGTCATGAAAATTTTACACGACTTCCTGAATACGGCATTTAAAAACATACCAAATTTTCAGAATTCTATCATCATTACTTCAACCTCCTTAAGGGTTGGAATAAAAAATGATAAGAAAGTTCTGAAAATTTGGTATGTTTTTGTATGAAGTATTTAAGAGGTCGAGTTAAAATTTCACGACGATTAGGAAGCTCGTTATTAAAACATTAACATTTTGTTAAGAACAATTTTTAAAAGAAATTAAAAAAAATTAATCAATAAACTTCGTTTTGTTTCCGTTGCTTTCAGTATATTGTAGATATTATAAAATTGAGAGGTCAAAAAAAAACTTATTGCAAAGTTACATCAGTTTCCATAAAACAACATTTAATTTGTGAATATTAATTGTTCAATAACGAGCTTCCTAATTGTCGTGAAATTTTTACAAGTGAGCGTTTGCAAACACGGAAGAGGCGGTCATTCATCAGATATTGTGTTCCACACATAACCTTCATGTTTGTACCTTATAATAAAATAAAAATATTCGTACTTTTCAAATAAATAATACGTTTTATAAACAAATAAAAATGTGAGGTCATTTTGATACGCCCTATATATATTTCAGAAAGTGGGACAATTTTCACACAATGAAAAAGAGGACGGCGTACTGGAACTAGAAGAATTTTTATAAAACCTTGTCATAATTTTATTTTCATAGTGTTTATTACAAACTTCATTCTCACAAACTGTATTAAATATTATAATTTTAGAAAATTCATGCGATGTTCCGTTCCTAAAAAATTTATTGGGAATTTCATTTTGAGCATATTTATTGAACATTTCATTTTTTTTAATTTATCACAAATATGATTTTCGGAGAATTCATTTTTAAAAATATTTTAAGAATGTCTATTAAAATTTGTCTTTTTGGAAATTTTATTTTCGAGATGTCTATATGATATTTTATTTTTCGACAATTTATTAAAATTTCATTTCTAGAGACTTCCTTTTAAAATTTAATAAATTACGAAAGTGTAAATCCTTAATAAAATCGTACGACGTCTAGATAAGTCGAAGAACACTTTGAGCTTATATTTCCCTACGAAATACTCGTGAGGGTCAATCAACGGTGTATGTTTAATGTGTGTGTCTTCAATCATTAAAAATGTAAAATAGATCGAAAAAACGTGTACAAGAAATGTCTCGACAGGAACGGCCGGATACGATGGCTTCGTCATCCCTCCACATTTTTTGTACGTTTTCCTGTACGTATTCTCTTGTCGTCCTTTAAATCGTGGCAAGGGTCACGGGGTGAGGTTTTGCTTAACGGGATCTCTGGGTCTATTCGTTGTATACATATACACGTCAGTCTGTCGATGCTAATACCTTGAGATACACGATCGTAACTACGACGGGCTGGAACACCATAGATCGAAACTTACCTCTCTCGTTCTCTCTTTCTCTGTGCCACGTTCTTTCTCTCGTTACGTCACTACGATCAAACGCTAATGATACCAACAAGCTACCACCGGATATCTACGATCGATCGATCGTTTCGGTGGAATGTGAGCGACCAGGGTCGATCAGAAGGCGGAGCAGCAGACGAGAGACAAGGAAGTATCGAAGAAAGACGAATACGTTTGGCTTACGTGTTAGGAAAAAGGGCAGGGTGAGCTCGTAAGCAAAAACTGGAATGAGGTAACGTGTCCTTCGAGAATGTGGAGCGTGGAGATCATAATACCCTGATAAGGGCGTCGAAGGATCGATAAAGACCTGCTGATTCAAGCCTCGATACAGCTCGACACTGCACACTTATCTCGAATATGCGAATATAGTCTTCTCGCCAATATGCAGGATCAACGGGGACAGAAGTTCAATTTTCCAATCTGCTTTTCACGAATATAATATTCCCCTCTCATATATAGATATTACTTTATTTTTTCAAGGGTTTTTCAAGTATTTTTTCAAATATCTTTAACCAAGAAAAAAATTGCTGATTTTCATGGTTTTTTTAAAAGAAAAGATATCTTCACCATTTACGAGACTTAGGGTATGTTTTGTTACTACTTTTGGCTCTTGCATGGTATTTTTACAAGCTTTTATTTAACTTCACTTTCTGTGAGATGCAAGACGGAAAATCGACATTTTACCCAGTTCCCGACTATTTAGGGCTCTAACATTTTGCAAACATGCATCTAAAAGTAGACGATGGATGATTTAGCTTAAAAAAATATATATTCATAAAATTTTTATCTTTTCATGTAAAATTAGTGATGTCTAATCATCTATATAAAATCTCAGAACACATGCAAAAAAATTCGTAGACAACTGTGTTTGTATGTCAAAAGTTTCTATGCAGGTACTGCAGTACTGTTGATAATTGTTGCCTCACTGGACACACACACACACACACACACACACATACACACACACACGCCGGTATTGTACCATCAAAAAAATCTTCCGAATGCTTGATGGTGATGATCAATCACCATCAAGCATTAATGGTGATAATTTCCAAATGCTTGATGGTGATGATGAAAAGGTGATAATCAATCGATTTTATCGACATTTTCGATGATTGGCCTACCAGAACGTGCCTCATCCTTGACATCCATATCACCGGAACGGAATCGTTGGAACCACCGCTTTGTTCCATAAACAGCACATTTTTTTTTGTCTCCTGCTTCGCCTTTTCACCTTGGTCGTAGCGGTACTGAATAATGTCTCAAATTTTCTCTTTTTTACTTCCATTTTCGAACGCTGTAACACACAACTGGCTTCACCAAACACAAAACTGCCAAGGAACTTTTTTCGAAGCGTAATGTCACCTTCAAATCGCCGTATGGTATAACCCGATGCGTTGTATACATCGTGAGATATGGCTCACTAAAGACATCTAGTGGGAAAAGCTGCCGAACTTTTTGCTTGACCTAATATAAATATGTATAAGAAAAACCGTACTCTAATCGCCAGGCCACGAATGTGTGACCACAATAGCAAACGTCAGCTCAAACAAGCCCAAGCAAAAGTCATTCACACGTACGAGCTACCCCCTGACGAGGCTAACTTCGTTCGTTCTTATCCGTACCGTTTCGAACTTGTAAAAGCTCGAACGTGCGATAAAAGGTCACCACACTTTAAGCCACTACTCCGTACGGAACTTTTCTCCTTACGTGCCAAATTTACTGACTAAAAGACGTACAATGTACTACGTGGCGACGAGTGCACGCTAAGAGTAAACCTATAATCTCGCTCCTGCTCCCACTGTTCCTATCTTCTGTCTCTCTTTTCCTTTTTCTCTCTGTCTCTCTCTCTTCTTCTCTGGCTTGGGCTCTGTATTTCTGGCTTCTTTTCCTCTTTGCCTCTTCCTCTTTATTACGTGTCGTATGTGTGCTCGACAACACTTCGAGGAGCACTTGGTAGTGTTCCTATTTACCACACGTGGTTGTACTTGGTAAGAGCCTCCCTCCGACTGTACGCGTGGGTACTTAAAGTCTTTTGTTTAAATACCTTTCATTCGGTCTAGCGTGGCATAGTACACGATCATACATACGTGTGTATATATATATATATATATATATATATATATATATATATATATGTGTGTGTGTGTGGGGAAATGTGAATTCGAGGACTTGTGAATACAAAGACTTTGAGGACCTCGTGGTAGCCTATTGTCCCTAAACTCAATGTTATCTGTGCCTCAATGTCTTCAGAATATCGACAAGTTAAATATAATCTTATTTAGAGAGAGTTGATTTCAGAAGGCCTGCATGTGCTTGCGATTTCGAAAATACTATTTTTTTTCGTCGATGAGTTTTATAGCGTAGGATCGTAACTTTTTAGGAAGGTTCGTGAAAAAATTTCACCTTGATTGGCAAGGTGGGGGTTTGGAATTTGGATTGGCAAGGGGGGTTTTTCGGAACCTTCCTAAAGTGTTTCGATCCAATTTCTTACCGCGTTCATTTTACGTGTCAAATAATCCTTGAGATAAGGGAGTTATTATTAGTATGTTACCTTAAAATTGGAGTTATTACATTAGTTACATAACTCCAATAATAACTCCATCGTTTATCGATATTTTTCCATACAGAGACCTCAAACCTCCATAGAGGGACCTCCTCCCAATACTCTCTCCACGAAAAATACCGATAATCCCCCTTTTTGGGCTTCGAGTCCTCAAAGCAGCCAGGTGTACTCATACCCGACATCACACAAGTACAACAGTCTCGAAAGACTCCTTACCCATATGTGTCTGCGTTTCGCGTAACGTTACCGAGAATGGGAGCTCCAACGATCCTACAGGAACGTATGTGCATACGGGCTGCGTGTGTGCATTATATGCAGCGTTCCGTTTGCCGAGCGTGCGAGTTACGGCGAGGCTGAAGAAACGTACGTGCATATGGCTCTGCCTCGATTCCAAAGGAGGATGCAACGCGAGAGGCTTCCTGAACATTTAATACGCGTAGCTTGTGCTCGATGCAATTCATTTTTTCTCTCTCCACGGATACACACTCGTGTTTTAGTGGCTGCTGTTTTTTCGCCAATAATACCGCAAGCTCACGAGGTGAGACGAAATTGTAATTTTTTCCTCATGTTGCTCGAATTGGTCCAGATATCGGAACCAAAGGGTCACAAGCCCTCGAGAGGGCGGGGGAGGAGTGCACTCAGCGGTGACAGACCTTCCCGACCGCGTCTCAGAATTCCCAGTGGCCGCGGAGGCCTGGAAATCGAGAACGATCGAATCCGGGGTTAAAAGCTGCTCCTTGCGGATCGGAAATGAAAGGGTCGGAATCTATTTTACGGGGGGCGAGCTCGTGTTCGTGTTTGGCTGGAATTACGTCGTGCGCGGCCTCGACCGACGGTGCTCGAGCCGGAAACTCAACCCACGAATTGCACACCGTCAAGCCTAACTAATGATAGCCACACGCTCAAACTCTTTTGTAAACATGTATATGAAGATTATATATCTACGTGTACATAGGTATACATATGAGAAGATGTTTCGAAGCTCTGCAATGTTCGCAATATGGCTGGTTTGAGGACGGTCCTCGAAAATGAATGGCTCCGAAGTCATCTCTCCTCATGTATTTATTTCCCTCTCTCCCTCTCTCTCTCTCTCTCTCTCTCTGTGTATACCTAGAAGAAAGATCTTTTGGCCGAAGGATCTCCCGTATCTCGAGCAATCCTCTCGCTATCTCTCTCCTACGCCTTTTCACCTCACCTTTCATTTCTTCATAAGAAGAGAGAAAAGGCCATTCTCTCTCTCTCTCTCTCTCTCTCTCTCTCTCTCTCTCTCTCTCTTATATTTGTCTTTCTCTCGTTATATTCCTTCCTCCCCTCTGCTCCCCCATCACCGCCCTATCTCTATCCATGTTTCTCTTTTCATCCGACGCAAAACGATTTCCGGTTTTCTCGTAAATAGTAATACGAGCTCGGGTCGTGTGCGATCCTTAAGAGCCTCTTGCGGCTAAAAGCCTCGGTGACCAGCGCGCAAATATTGCGAGTAGGTGGTACCACCTTAGGTGTTCTTATTAACGTGGTTCCGCGCACACACGCATACACGAACACACAATGGCATGCTGTGCACACAGTGAAATACGTTGGGAGGTTGTAACTAATACTCTGAATACACATTTCTCAAATGGTACCCAGTGTTTTTTTTTTCAGGCTTTCTCTTCTTTCTCGATGACTGGACTTGGTGGATTTATTATTGATCTGTGAGGACGAGAGGAATATTGTGAACTCGGCCTTTAGTCAGAGAATTTCCGCAGGGGCCGTTTTTCCAAAATAACCTGAATATGCAAAATGTAGAATTTTCTCAAATTGCTGATGGTTGTTTGGATCCCTGGTGGGTTTTCGATAAATTCGTCAGTGAATATGTCGGTGGGTAGGGTGTATGCCGTACAGGTCACCCAACCACGTCTCGATCCAAGCGAATTCTCGCTGCGCCCAAAGATTGCCGCCGCCACAGCTGTCCGTTTCCTCAAGAAATGACATTTCTCGCTTCCCTCGGACTGGACAGTTTTTCTCAAATTAAACGACAAAACAGGTTTGCCCGTATGTACATCAGCGGCGGATAAATCTGCGAGTAATCCTCGTTTATTCGTTTCTTCCTCCAGGTTGATCCTGATGGACACTGATCGGACAATTTTTCATACGACATCTCGGTACTCCCGTAATTTTTCATGCATACCAAACAAATAAGTGACACGCATACGGCATCTAATTACGCTTATACGCCGGGAGAGGTACAAGGGAGATGATGCACGAAGATAGGTATAAGCTGGAGAAGACCTATAATGAAGTACCTAATATGGAAGACAGCGAGAGGTCTGAGAGAGGAGCGAAGAGGAGCGGCGGGGAAGGAGCCGATACTAAACTCCCTCGCTTGCACTTGAGCGCATTGGTAATGATCCACAGAAAAGTATAAAATGGACGAAACTCATACGTGAACTATTCGCATAGCCAACTGTATATATACGCGGTACAGTAAAGTCGTACGTAAATCTCGGCAAATGTATTTATACGTACGTATGCATGCATACACATTAGCCGATCCAACCTAACGTTTTACCTCACGTATTTCCCATGAACATTTCGTCCGAGTTCGCCAGGTGCAATAAGATAAAGAATTTAGAGCTCTGCCTATGCTGTACGGTTATTATCGGCACGATACTACACGAGCGGAATATGCGTGCGTGGGAGTTGAGACATTTTGTCAGAAAAATGCAATTGACTTGTTCATTCGCGAGCCTGTATGCTTCAATGTGCATGCTGTCCCATTTTAATTACGGACCCCGAAAAGTACACGAAAATGAAGACGGATAAACACTTTTTTTTATTTGTCTGTTTGGATTTGGTTGGCTCTGTTCGTTTGGCCGTGGTATTGTTTACGGTTCGTTTGTTTGGGTTTGACATCGTGAAAATGAAGCCGGATAAGGAAAAGTTTGGTTTTGTTTGGGCCCTTTTTGTTTGTTTCGGTTTGTTTGGGTTAGTTTGGTTTTGTATGTTTGCTTGGGTGTGACATCACGAAAATGAAGCCGAATAAAGAGACGTTTGCGTTTGTTCTGTTTGTTTGGATTCGTTTGGCTTCGTTTATTGGGCTTGTTTGTTTGGATGTGACATCACGAAAATCACGCCGAATAATGAAACGTTTGAGTTTATTTGTGTCTGTTTCGTTTGTTTTGGTTTCCTTGTTTGTTGGTTCGGGTCTGTTTGGCTGAAAATAGCGCCGAATTAAAAAATATTTGGGATTCATTTCGGTTAGTTTGTTTGGGTTTGACATCACGAACATAAAGCCGAATAAAAAAGTTCGGTTTTGTGTGGATCTTTTTGTTCGTTTTGTTTGGGTTTCTTCAACTTTATTTTATTAGGTTTGTTTAGCTTCGTTTAGTTGGCCACTTTTTGGTTTTGTCCATTTTCGTTTGTTTAGGCGTGACATCACGAAAATGGAGCCGCATAAAAAGAAGTTTGGCTTTATTTGTTTGGGTGTGACATTGAGTGTGTTTTGACTACAGAGTAAATCAGCAGCGCGCGAAAACGCGGAGTTGATGCTTCACTGATATATTCAAGATTTGAGAGCATCTCTTGCAGATCCGTTGGGATATTTTTGGGCTTGTTTGAGTTTGATATTGCCCACAATAAAACAAAAAAAAAACAAATCATCGTTTTCCTCGTGCAGAAAGAACCTTGAAATGTCCTTCGTATATCTGTGCCGACATTTACGTAACGGTGATTTCGGACATTGGCGTTTACATAATGTTGAGTACGAAGATAATAGGCTACCATGAAATCGATCCTCGCACTCGAATGTCTTTGGAATCACCTTTCCCCATATATACACACGCAAATAATTTACCTTACGTTTATGGTACACGTATATAAAAGTATAGACTATTCGCTCGAGTTCAGCCGGGGTTCTCGCGAGCTCACGACAAGCCGCTTCGTAATCGAGCATAGTCGTTTGTGTGCTCCATTTCCCTCGCGATTTTGCTCATACACATATCCGTACACGCATACGTACGGGCACAAACGTAAACGTACATTCTATACGTGTGCACGAGTGGAGAGTTCACTCAAGAAGTCTCGGAACACGAAAAGACATATGGCTTGCGTTGCGGGGGCGATGGCAGGATACAACGGAGAGAGTGAGAGAGGGAAGAGAGATTCCCTTTACATGGTACATCGGGAACCAAACTTGTGTACGCTGAAATGTATATACGTGTATGTATATATTTATTTTATGCACAAGTCAGTCTGGGATGCGAGAGTAACGGGAGGCGGCTATGGAAGAGAGAGAGAGAGAGAGAGAGAGAGAGAGAGAGAGAGAGAGATACTCTCTTTGCTCTGGAACACACCGCGGGAAGTTCACGAGGTCGGGTCAATACGGCGCCGCTTTAAAACCTCTCCAAGCCACTACCACACACACGCACACAACACACACACACAAGCGCTGGTGCATCGAGAGACCTAATACTCGATTATTCCCCCCCCCTCCCCCGCCCGGGCCGGGGTTTTGCTCTTTCCTTTTTTCTTTGCCTCCCCTGGCTTCGCGATTCCCATCTACGCGATCACGAATGGCGGTTTTTGTCAAACGTATCGGACCATGCTTTTCGACGCGTTACAAAATATGACATTACCTGGTCGTCAAGTCGGTAATGAAGTCCGCGATCGGGCTTCAAAAAACTCAGCGCTTCTTTTTTCGCTTTAGGAATCAATTTGGAGCAACGAGGTGCAATTAGTACCACGCTAAGAACCATGCTGAGCTTCGTGCTGAGCTCCGCGGTGAGCACCGTGCTGAGCTCCGCGCTGAGCACCGTGCTGAGCACCGCGCTAAGCACCGTGCTGAACTCCGCGCTGAGCGCCGCGCTGAGCTCCGCGCTGAGCACCGTGCTGAGCTCCGCGCTGAGCTCGGTGCTGAGCGCCGTGCTGAACTCCGCGCTGAGCGCTGCGTTCAGCTCCGCGCTGAGCACCGTGATGAGCTCCGCGCTGAGCTCGGTGCTGAGCAGCGCGCTGAGCATGGCGCTGTGTCGCCAGAAAGGTCTGTTATGCACGAGAAAATAAGAGAAAAGCTCGAAGAAATAATCTGGTCATTACAGTAATCCCGATGAAATAAATGTGTAAAATTTCAAAAGGAATTTCGTAATGCCCGGATTATTTCTCGAATTGATACAACGTCCGAGATGCAGTACGCGAATATCCTGGGAATAACGAGTAAACTCGCGTGTACACTCGTGGAAATTTTATTTCTGTATTCGTAAGCGCAGCGCCGACTGCTAATATCTTTCGCTCCTGCCGTCCCGTAGACGTCCTCGCTAGTGGTACCTCGAACCGGTATTACGTGAATATATACTCATAGAACAATTCAGTTACCAGACTGCATCGAATCCCCTCGTGCGTTATAAACATAGTGCATGATGGACGAATTTTCGAGCGTTAAATCGTTAATATCACGTTGGGACAGGACGAAACGAATGCCTTCTGGATTTACACTGCGGACCCGTCTGAAGTTCTTTTTTCTTTTTATTTTACCGAGAAAGGGGCAGTTGAATTGTGCCATAGGAGGGAAATTGAGCTTTCAAAGTTGAAAGAAATATATATATGATATATATATATATATATATACATTGACCCTTAATAAATATGAAAATTGGTACAGACCGACAGAAGTGAATAGTGCAGCACTAAGTAAAAATTTGGTTGTCGAAAAAGACGAGTTTTCGAAGCCATAATAGGTTCCAATTCCATGGGCCTGACCCGGGGCCAGACGATAAATCATATCGATTGCAGGCTTACTTAGAGAGTTGTGTCTTCGGTCAGACCCAGAGGGAATCTCGTTTAACATATTTACACACATGCATTACTCTGCGTATGCGTGTTTTTATGAAGAGCGGTATAAGCTTGCAATTTCCAAAATACGTTTTTAGGGCATAGATTCGTTGCCCGTGCTGTTTGGCTTAATTAGCAATAAAGTAAAAATTGTAAAAATTGTAAAAATTCCAAAAGGTGACCAAATCATGACGGTGTTTCCGAAGAAGCCATAAGAATAGTTTTCAAATTTTGAAAATGACAAAAATGGCAAGCTGTGGAACAAAGGTTTCTGGTCATAAAGCGAACTTTAATAATTTGTTATTAACAAATAAATAAACATATGAAAAATACATTCGATCATACGGTAGAAAGTGTTAAGAACTATGCTCAGTTCGGATTCGATGTGAACCGGGCGGAAAATTTGAGATACGACTTCCGTTTCATAAAACGTAAAGGGTGTCTTAAAATGACCTGAAATTTTTTATTGCGCGCATATTTATAGTCGCGTATAGGTGACTTGGTGAAAAAATGATTTTCTACTTTTTAGTCCTTAATTGATTTTACTAGTTAGATTTTATTAGTAGTTTACTAGTTTACGAGTTTGTACGTTAGGAACATGGAATGCTTGTAAAAAATAACAATAAGTGTAATTGGGATTGTACTTACGACTAATTTCTGCATATAAACTTTTCACATACAAACACAGTCGACTACGAATTTGTTTGTATGTGCTAGTGGGATTTTACATGGATGATTAGATAGCGCTAATTTTACATGAAAAGTTGAACATTTTATGGATCTTTTTATACGTTGAATCAAGCCTTATCACCTCTTAGATACATGTTTGTAAAATTTCTGAGCTCTAAGTAATCAGGAAGTGATTGAATCATCGATTTTTCGTTGTGGATCTCACAGTAAGAAAGGTTTTTTTTTTTTCAAAGTTGAAACATGCACTGTCAACACTTCGATGCTTGTTTGGAAAATTTCAGAGCTCTAAGTAATCAGGAAGTGGATAAATCATCGATTTGCCGTTATGCATATTACGGAAAGTGAAGTTATTTTTACATAACATTTTTTTTCAAAGTAGAATCATCCATTGTCACTTCTTAGACGAATGTTTGCAAACTTTCAAAGCTCCAAGTCGTCAGAAAGTGGGTGAATTATCGATTTTCCGTTTTGTATCTCACACCAATTGCAGTTGAATAAAAGCTTGTAAAATATTCGTACTTTTCAAATAAATAATTCGTTTTATTAATAAATAAAATGTCCGGTTATTTTGAGACACCCTATAGTTTCGAGAAAAACGAAAGAAAAGCGGGAAAATCGCAGCGGGGCGATTCGCCGTAGTCCTGTGGGCTCGACCTTCACATAAAGCCTCATAATTCGGTCAATTTTTGGGTTTTTTACAAAACCTTTTGTTCAAATTAAAGTTATGACAAGGCTACAAGACTAAACAATAAAAAAACACCGTGTTTTCAGTATTTCACGCTCACAAAGACCCCTTAACGAAAGAAATCCTCGGCTGAAACCTCGGAGGTCCGTGACTGCAAAGTTCGTCCATTCGGCAAATATTATTCCGAGTATAGCGACTAATTATCTTTTTGTTAAGGGAGCGCTTCGGTATAACCCGCTTCTCGGACAAACGAGAAACAATGGATTTTCCCGTACAGTATTTTTCTTTCTGTATTCCCGTTATCACACCTCGCGATCCGCGCCTCTTTCTTTTCCTTATCTCCGTGTGTGCTTGGTTCACCCACAATTGCGCCGGTGAATAAGTCGCGGCGGTCGCGTTGGCTCGATAACACGCGGTAACAATTCTCATCATCCTCAATTATAAGTACTTAGGCCGCAGTTGGCACAGAAAAGAAAATATTGCTCGGTTATAAGCGATGCTATAGTAGGTTGAATGTTGTCTCTCGTTTAGTGAGCAAACGGACTTTCGTCGAGTAGGTCGGCAGTTGATCTGCGCTATTTAAAAAAAACAGCGTTCTTTTTTTTACGAGGTCCTTAATCGCATAGGGCAAAGGGCACGGGACGATGTTGATCCTTGTATATTTAAGTGTGATCGGCACTTCGATACTTCCAGTTCAGGTGAATTTAATGGACAACTCAGAGAGGAGAGAGGGGGGAGAGAGAGAAAAAGAGGGAGAGAGAGAGAGAGAGAGAAATAAAGCGAGCGAAAGAGATAAAGACTATAGCAACAAGAAAAAGTTACGCGATCCTAACCGGCTGACTGAAAACTGTCAAGTTTTCATGTTATTTTTCGTTAGGGGTATCGTTAATTTCGCATTTTCATTTTTTGTTCAGGGTATCGTTGATTATTCATTTTCATTTTTCATTTAGGGTATTCTCAATTGCTAATGTTCATTTTTCTTTCAGGCTATCGTAAAACAATTCAACAGCACGATTCTGTCGGAGCACATTGTCCATTACCCAAACGATTACTTGTCCCTGGAAGTTTCGGGTGAGGGCGAGGACAGCGTCCTCTACTTGAAGATCGATCGAGAAATCAATGAAGCTACCGATATCATGGTACACGTAAAAAGTTTATCTCCAATCATATACCTCATAAGTCCGACGTTTTTCCTCCTGAAACACTTTTCCGATTTTTTTTCTTCGTACCACCGAACACAACAAAAAATCAACCAATTATCAAAAATATATAAGTGTGGGCGTATCAGTTCCCTGGAAAAAAAGCTTCGTCAAAAAAAGAACGGAATTAAATGTGAAAACCACGCAACTTCGAATTCCTTTTTTTCAACCGAAATGTACTTTCGAAGGGGTCAATTAATTTGTGGGTTTTGCAATTATTTGGAGGCTTTTCGAGACGTTTATACGATCCGTTGATCGACGTGAAAAAGTTTAGTGGCTGCATCGAACTGCCTAGTTCGAAATTTTGATACAAATCTTGTTGTCGATGTCAAGAAATGTTTGTAACGGTGGCTATCAACATATCTGGCGGTCGTGCGCACAGCCCACCAATTTCCTTCAAGTGGTTTGTTGATTTTTGAGACAGAATAGTCCTTGAAACGAACTTTATTTAAATACGCTCCCGTTATTCAGAGTAATTTTGAAGACATTGAGGTTTGCATAATGTTGAGTACGGGTACACTGCTATAAGGACGATCTTCGAAGAGAAATGTCTTCAAAATAATCATTCCCCATATACATGTATATATGTTTGAGATTGGAGTAGACGAGTATATCCGTAAAACGAGCAGTTTATGTCGTCCGTGGCAATAATCCACCGGTGCCATAATCCCGTGTCGTGTTTCACGAGCGAGTCCTCTAACTTTATGACACTCTGCTCCAGCCATCCAGACCTCGCAGATATTCTTCTGTTGCTGTTAGACCGTGCCATTTATATATATATACATATACATGTATACATGTACATTTCATTTGACGACCCTTCGTGTTGCTCAAGATCATAGATCTCACGGGCGAGTGCAACTATCACACGCCAGGAGGAAAACTTTCGAGATTGAAAATAATAAAAATCTATCTATATATGCACGTGCACACATAAAACCGAAAACAACACATCTGTCGTTTTTACTGCACTTCCTAGATCACCTAAGCAGTCGTAGACGTGAGAATTGTCAAGCGCAGATGCTCACTTCGCGAGTACAAATTTTATCGCCTCGTTCACTGTGACCGTTTGGTTTCCACATTTTATGCATAGTCTTTTGATTTTCGGAGGGCATTAAAACGAGTGCCCTGATTTCGTTATTGCGATTGGTACGACGTTGCTGGTGATTTTTAGTTGAAGCTGCAAGTGAAACGAGGCGATCGTGTGACTCGCGTGCCGATGCTGGACCAGGCGAAGCTGTGCGCTCTTCTGTGGAATGAGATTCACGAACCGAACGGCATACAGGCCCGATACAAAATGAGCCAGGCCTTCAATCTCGACGGATTCGAATGTCCCATCCACAAGGTGTCCTTAACGATTTGCTTTCTTCGTTACAATTGCGAGTTCGACGACATTCTCCAAATGGATAATTGATTGGTCGTCGAATGAATCATTCGTTCGGAGAGCGATACTTTGGTCCATTGGTTGGAAGGGGAAAAAAATCGGTGCAACGATGAATTATTTCAGAGATCGGTGAGACTGGTACCGTGGATACTGACGAGACAGCACACATTCGAGGCCGAATTTCCGTGCGGTGATTATCATTACGAATTGTCGCTGGAACAGTGTCGTCCCTTTTCGAGGTGTAAGACCCTCATGGTCGCCGACGTGGAGGTTCGGATGACAGCTGAAGATTGCTACTACTAAACGCCAATCCTCGAGTTCCACCGATCATTAACCCTAAGTTGACACACTCGGTCATTTTGACCCGAACGAATTTAAAATGGAATCATCATCTTTTCGAAATTGAAACTTTTCAATAATTGCTTGGCGCCAATTAATTTGACGCTTTTCGAATTATAATAATGCAGACACATTGAGAAATCGTTAAAGCGTATCCCTGATTTATTTAAATAAAAATCGGTCGAAGTGTTGTGAATGGCAGGTGGATGAGGTACTATCCGGACCAAAGTCATCCAGTGTGCCAAAATCGTGGGCAAACATAAGTGTATCGGCAAAGGGTGAATTACGTCCGCCACAATAGCGCGTGATAATTCATCGAAAAAAATACAGTTTTGATGTTCAACCCAACCGAAACCTAATCGATACGAATCGCCAAGCTCTTCATCAAACGATTACCTACTGCAGTCTTCCAAGATTTCACGTAGAAATTCATTCAAAACCGTTCGTTCCGATCGGCGATTTTAATTGCCGTCCTCGATAGGCGATCGCGTCTGGGGAGACGCAAATCTTCACCGGATGCCGAATCGATCGTGCTGCACTGCGCTGTTGAACGGAACTTTTACCGATGTGAGAATGTCGCGAGGTGGACAGTAAGTATCGGATGCGAGTAATGGTCCAAGATCGTGGCTAAGGGGTCGAACTGGTATGTTGAACCTTACCGGTGGAATCTTAGATTTCCGATATGCCGCGGGCAGTGCGGGGAACATTTCGTGTATCGTATATAACGTTTACGTACGTGTACTCGTCGTACCTCGTCTCGGCCCGCACGCTCGGACAGCCTTGTCCGTTATGCATTATAATTGTTCACGAGCGATCGTGCACAGCGATAGGCTACCGATAATGGCTATCAAGAGGCGTGTGTACACTGAGAGAAAAGCGTATATTATTTGCAAAAAAAACGCGCATGGTAAAAAAAGACTACAGTCGAATTCCCCATAGGTTGTTGTAACCGCAATCATAATATGGTTAAGCGAAAAGTAAACATGCGACTTTGGTGGCGTGTTTGACTATCTAGTATCTCCGAAATTACTATACACTATTGTAAAAGGCTTTACAATATTGATATGGTTAATTCGGCTGTATCACAAAATCGGCCCACGAATACTAATCCTGCACTGACAAACATCCCTCAGGTGACACCCTTCGATTTTGTTGAAAATTGGATATGTTATAAAGCACCGAAAAGTAAGCGATACGTATTTTTTTTATTGGCGGAAAAACGGTTTTAATGAATTTTTTGAATGTTTTTAATGAAACGTTTTAATGAAACAAAAACGAAAATTCTTCTAATCCGAGGCAATGAAAAATCCATTATATAGACATTGCAAAAAAAAATAAGGGGCGAACCACCCTAGAGATGCCTTTTTTCGAGGGGTGGTTTCACCCCTTAAAACGATTTTTCCGCCGATAAAAAAATACGTATCGCTTACTTTTCGGTGCTTTATAACATATCCAAATTTCAACAAAATCGAAGGGTGTCACCTGAGGGATGTTCCTTGTGAGAGCAAAGTACATGGTATTTATGAAAGACACCCACTGCAAAAGAAGGGATAGTAAAATCCCGTATAGTTTATTGGCATTGTAATCATAATATGGTTAACACAAATATAAGCGAAAAGTATATATAAGCATGCAACTTTGGAGGCGTGCTCGACTATCTATTATCCCCGAAATAATTACTAACTATTGTTACAATATTAACTGAATTAACTATATCGATATTGTAGAGGCTTTTACAGTAGTTAATAGTTATTTCGGGGATATTAGATAATCAAACACACTACCAAAACGGCATGATCAGATAGACGCTTATAGTTGTATTAACCATATTATGATTGCGGTGTCAATAAAGTATAGGGACCATAGAGTCCCGCTAAAACGCCATGGGTGACATTTGGCCACGCCTTGGCATCATCCATTCAAATGATCTCTACAATGGCAAGTTTTGATCCAGACAAGTCACATTTTCGCCAAGTTATGTGCCATTAATTCCCGGCGAAGAAGTCGACAGTGGAAACACATCGTTTACTGGAGGAAGTGTATGTCGAACGTGCTCCATCGAGTACAAGTGCAAAGAGTGCTTACGCACTTCTTCCAAAGTGGTGATGTCTTCATGGACCGCGGCCAACCGCCCAAAGGTGGGCTGTCGTGTGCTACAAGCTGCTGAAAACGTCGGAAACCGTCACTGGGGATCGTTAACGACTGCTTGCGTTTAAACCGAACTATCTTTTCTTTCGCTAATCAGGATTTTTAATCATCTCGTTTGTAATACAAATCACCTGGAAGACCGATCGATGCTCGATTAAGATTGGCGACAGGGCCGAGTAGCGAGTCGAGTAGCTTTGTAGGAGCCTGCAAGAATATTGGCTAGGATGTTTATTGTATACGTGTGTAGAGATGGGGGCGAGAATCTGTCGTGTCCAAGCGCAGAAGAGTCGGCAAGGATTCTGCCCGCGCTGGCCGAAGAAGAAGGCGATTCATTAGTCGAACAACACGGAAGTGTTGCGGGGACCACTCTCGCGGCTTCACCTCGCCCCTATATATGTGGATCTGTCTGTGTGGTCCCTCCGCTTATTTTTTTTTTAATTTTAATTTTTTTTATCGTTTTCCTCGCTCGTAGACATCTCTCTCTCTCCCTCTCTCTCTACCTATCCTGGTGACGCTTACGACTGATGTCCCCTGCACGTCCGGGGGTCAAGCTCGCGGAGAAACCCGGAAGACGTGACGGGTTTTTATTTCATTGCGACTCAGCATTTTTTTTTCGCTTTATCAACTTATTTTTATTCGACCAGCTTATCGATTACTTTATGCACTTTTTTTACCACTCGAATAATTCCTTTTTATAGTAAATCCAATAACTCCAATATGATAAATTCAATAACTCTTAGGTTCAAAACAATAATTGTCTTCGGAGAAAACGGGAGAAAAAAAATCAGGTCGTCTATTTGCGTGGCTCTTTCACTCGTCTTTGGCAATTTCGAGCTGCTCGTTTTTTTGGATACTTCATCGCTCCTGTACGCAATGTCAATTCAGGTCCTCGACCCTTTTAGCCAAAACGACCGCCCAGTTTGAGCAAACAAGTACCCGTATATATATATATATATTTGTGTGTATATATATATATTACGTGTACGCGGCAAAAAAGTACCCAAACGACGACTCGAGATGAGAGTGATAAAAAAGAAACATAAGAGCGAAAGGAAAGAGGAGAAAAAAACAGAGACGCGATATCTCGGCGTCTCTTTGGTGGGATCCAGAAACGTGCAAACACGGAACAAGGAACGTCGGTCGCTCCTGCGTGTGTAAAAATGGCGCTCGTGCGGGTAGGGTGAGGCGGGCAAAAGACCCGTTTGGCCCTGTCGAGTTTGTCCGGTACCATAATGGCGTCCCTTCCCAACGTAATGTGTACGGCAAGTTATAGCGATTCGCTCATTTTTATAAAAGACACGAAAAGTACGTAACATTCGGTACACATTTATACAGGGTGGACCGAAAAGTCACGGCCCTAAAGGAAATACAGACGCCACGTATCTATTTTTTGTCGAGCCACCTATCCAGTTACCCCGATGTACAGTCTACTATACGTTCTAGTCCGAGGAAAAATCATTTTGTAACTTTTTTTTCTTCAAGTTTTTCGTCAACCGTAGGTTTTCATTTCTTTTCTTTTCTGTCCACACTTTCCTCTTCGAAATTTCGAAAACCAATTGGTAGTCAGTTGGTCTGGTATAAGTATTTTTTTCACCACCCGAACTTTCGGGATTGATCCCCTCGAAACTTTTTTTTTCACATTCATCATACAAATCTTCAGCATGTTAGTATTCAATCGGTGATTTATTTATTGCTCAGCAATGTGCTTCATAACGATCACACAAGGGAAAAAGATCGAGAGGCAATTGCATACACAAGAGAAATAAACATACACAAATGAAAGAATGCGTTTTTCTCGAAAACCAAAAAACGATCGTATAGCATGCATGGTGGTGATTCGGATAGGCATCTAGGTTTCCCTTTTGGACGTGACTTTTCGCGCCACCCGATACATACTTGGAGTTTTTACACGAAATACTTTTTCGGTCCTCTTCAGATCGAAACGTACGAGTAAAAAAGGAATCATTCGATATTCGGCATTTAAATAGATCGAGAGGACTTACCGACTGTCTCGTTTTGGCTGGCGACGAACGCTGCCGCGATTTCGTATGAATTGCAGCGCCCCGGTGCCCAAAGCGCCGAGACCATCGCTACTTCTTCCGTCTCCTTTCTCGGCGCTAGGAGACCTGGACGCCGACAGGGAAGTTGGGTACCACTGATGCTCGGTCCTCGAGCCTCTCCGCGCAAACTCCTCCATTTCGGCGTTCCCTTTTTCCTCTTACTTTGCCCTTCCAGTACGTTTTGTCGGTGATTTAAAAAAAAATCGTTTCCCAGCCGATTTTTCGTCCACTGTGCGATCGATCGTTGTCACAACGATCTCTTTTTCGAATGCACTCTCTATTCCCTTTTCCTCCGCCGGTACGTTTCGTTGGCGATTTTCTCAAATCGTTCCTCCGCCGATTTCTCGTCCTCCGTGCCGATCTATCGTTATCATCAGCGATCCCTTTTCGCTTCCAAGATGGTGGTCATCCTTGAGGCTTCTTTCAAACCTCGCGGGGGCGCACCTTCGACACACGCAGTGTGCCAGGGAAGTCTTCGATCGCCACGCGGAGACCGGTTGCCATTTTGCGCTTTTTTCTTCCGGTTGGAAAATCGTTTTCTCGACGATTCAATCGTCGTCGTAAATGCAGCGTTACAGGACGAGGTATCTGATATATATATATATAGTTTAATATACATGCGAATGTGTGTGTGTGTGTAGAAAGAGCACGAGAGGTAATACGAGTTCCAGGGCCAAGTTTCACAGTGCAGAAGGTTGATGGGAATAGGCGAAGACCGATCTCGCTGTGCTCGGCGCTCTTCGGCTTCTATCTCGTTAATAATGGCCAACGGATAAATGAGTTCGCTATTCTCTTGTCTCGTTCGTACGATCTCATGTTTCTAACCTTCCTCCCTCGCGCTTGTTCTTATGGTACGTATATACATATATATGTATATATATATATGTGTATATACATATGGATGCAATGTTGCGCCTCTTTGAGTTCTCTCTTCGTTGCAATCTCGTGTTTTCGCTCAATTCTTGCCGGACCTCTCTCGGCTTGCGCCCTGTGGCCTGGCACAGCCTCTAACCTTATAACGGATCACGTCGAACTTGCACCGAGCCAGAGAGGATCGCGGCTCTTTTACTTTTTCCTCGTCCTCCTCTCCTCCACTGCATCACCTCTGTCTCTCTCTCTCTCTCTCTCTCTCTTCTTCTTCTTCTTCTTCTGCTTCTCCGGCTCCGTCTTTTTTCCTGCTGCTCGACCGACACAGCCTGGCCGGTTGGATCGTGAAAACGAGATCGGCAAACTCGATCGAACCTTCCTCTTCTGAACACTCCACCACTCTTGCTCGGGTGCCCACGAGGATCGAGACTCTGTTTTACGTTACCCTGAACCCTGGACTTTGATGGATCACAACACTTCGCGGGATGGTTGATTTTTTTTTACCTCCACCCTCCTTCGCCAGTGGTTCGCTTAGCTTCCTGGCCGTAGCAACGTCCGGGGTGCATCGCACGAATCGATCAGCCGTGATTCATCATCCCCGGGTCCATCTCAGAATCGCGGAGCTCACATCAGCGACGCTTCGAATGCACCAACTTTCCAACGATAGGAAGCTCGATATTTCGTGAGTTCGCGACGCGCGCACCCGAAGACCTGGTGCTCGTTAATCTGCCGGAGGAAATCCTGGAGGAGATCCCGAAGGACGACGACGACTCTCCCGTCGCCGTGACCCAGACCGTGAGAAAAAATCGCGACTTCGTCTACCAATCGTCTCACCGGAAACTCATTTTTAATTACCTATCGATCAATCGCACCGATGGAACTCCCGCGTGCATTCGCCGTGGCTTCGCCCAACGAGTATCGTCGTCCTTTCACCTCCGTGTGTCATGTTCAACGTATTCATCAAACGAGCACAAAATTCCACGCGTCGTGGCAGAGTCGCGAACGTAACTGAGGAGCGTGTTCACTGTCTTCCATGGACAACACTCACCGCGCCGAACCCGCAGGATTGCGCAACGATGAGCTGGCACACGACCTTTTCCGGACACTCGGCACCGTGGTCTTCCGTTTTTCGCTTTTTTTGGTTCTCCACTGGGGCTTGGAGGGTCCGTTTTAGGGCTTTGGCCTGACGCCCACGTACGTTGAAATTAGGAGAGAGAGAGAGAGAGGGAGAGAGAGAGAAAAAGTGGAGTTTCACGGTGATCCAGGTGTGGTAGAGGAAGAGACGATGACGATGATGTATGTGTTTACTTTTATATATGTGTTTACATATACGTGTGTGTATTTGTATACGTATATAGGCGACTTCCCGAACGTGCAACGCGTCCAGGTCCGCGGCCAAGGGAACCGGTGGAACTTCTCCGCGCGTCTGTGTATCCCCGGGTAATAAAAGCACGTAGGTTACCGTGCGGCGCGTCGAGAGGGACTGCCCGGTATTCTCTCCATCTTACCTTCTTTCGTTTCTCCTTCGCTCTTTCCCGCCGCGAAGTTCGCCCTCTTCCAGCCTCCTCTTTGCCTTCCTCTTTGCACGTTCGCGTCGCGCCGAAGAGCGAGGACCTCTCCTCCCTTTGCGAGAGTGAGAGAGTGAGAGAGAGAGAGAGAGAAAGAGTTCCTCCACCGAGTTGGCTTTCGCGGCCTGCCCGCGCGCGCGGTTCTCCGACGTACCGTTGATTCGCGCTTGGTGCCCGCCCAGGGCCCAGCGAACTCGCTACCACACGAGCCCGCGCACTGCGCCGCAGGAGCGAGTACTTGGCGCGGGTCTCCGGCGATCGGCTGGCCCCGCGACGATACGCGCAGCATCACGGGCCATGGTGGAGTCACGAGAAAATTGATTTTCAGCATTTTCTCATGACCGTGTTAGGGAGACGAGGTCGACATTTTACAGACCGTTGATACATGGTATTTTGTCGAAACATATATGCATAAAATATGGTTAAAAAGAAGCTTTTGTTTGTGAAGTATTGAACTGGAAGATAAAAAATAATACTTAGTGGGTGGAGTTGAATGGTGAAGAATAAAGAGTAAAGTAGTAGTAGGTTAAGCAGTGAAGTAAAGAGTGAAGTAAGACAGAAGAATCCCATCATTGGTCACTGATCAAAAACACAGGCAGCACACACTTAAGGAAGCTTTCCAGTGTGACAGCCCGAAAAATCGCTGTTTTTCGCGATTTTTTTTTTTAAAGAAAAAATAATCTAATCGGTCTGGTTTTTTTTTGTATATTAATTGGGTATTGAAGAATACAAAACAATTTTTTAAAGATCGATTTATTTATTAATTAATATCTATAAAAATGATGAAACAATTGTTGCAGAAAATGCACTTGGATGTGGTGTCCACGTTGGGGGTCACAATTTTGATCTGAAACAAAAAACACAAAAAGATTATTGATCGGTATATAATTGGCTTTCGTGCTATGGAGGCTTTTTTTTTTTTTTTTGCAAAAATGGCGCCGGTTTGAACAAAAAGTATCGATTTTAGCATTTTTTTTGGCAGTTTTTTTTACAAAAAAATAGGAAGATGTCAAAAAAAAAGCTTCCATAGCACGATAAACAATGACGTTAAGAATATTGTGTAAAAAATTCAACTCGATAGCTTTAAAACTCTGCCCTCCAAGTTGGACACCGTTTTGAAAAATGCTGTTTCGAGAAAAACGCGTTCAAAGTTTCGCTGTAGCTGTAGCGCTCCGTTGCCTTCTTCCAAGAAATGCTGTACAGTAACCGAAATAATCTGAATTTCGGCATGAAAATTTCAGGGAATATTCGGAAGAGTGTATACTATTCGATAAAGCAAAAAAAAAAATCGATTTTTTGAAAATTTCACACTGGAAAGCTCCCTTAATAAAACTCACATAAACATGAAACTTTTGAACATTTAAATGATTTACTAAATGCTTGAGGCTTTATTTTAACTGTGATAACGTTTCACGTTTCAAGCATGAAAGAAGCTTTTGGTTTATAAAATATTGAAGTAAAAAGGAAAAAATTATCTTTAGCGGGTGAAGCTGAATAGTGAAGGGTAAAGAGTAAAGCAAGGAGTAAAGTAAAACAGGAGACTTCGATCCCTGGTCACTGATCACAGGCAGATACAGTACATACTTAATAAAACTTACATAAACATGAAAACTTTTGAAAATTTAAATATTTTCCTTAATGCTTGAAGCTTTATTTTAAGTGCAATGGCCTTTCACGTTTCAAGCATAAAATAAGCTTTTGTTTATAAGATATTGAACTAAAAAGTATAAAATGGTATTTAGTGTGTGAAGTTGAACAGTAAACAGTAAAGAGGTAAAGTAGTAGCAAGTTAGTTTTGATTTTTTTTTTAAATATTGACCTAAAAAGTAAAAAAATTATATTTAGTGCGTGAAGTTAAACAGTAAAGAGTAATGAGTAACGTTGTAGTAAGTTAAATAGTAGAGAAGAGTAAAGTGAAACAGAAGAATCCCATCCTTGGTCACTGATCAAAGGTACATGCAGTACATACTCAATAAAACTTACATAAACATAGAACTTTTGAAAATTTCAATATTTCCTCAAATCCTTGAGGCTTTATTTTAAGTTTACTGACCTTTCACGTTTCAAGCATAAAAGAAGCTTTTGTTTATAAAATATTGAACTGAAAAGTAAAAAAATTATATTTAGTGCGTGAAGTTGAACAGTAAAGAGTAAAGTAGTAGTAAAATAGTAAAGACTAAAGAGTAAAACAACGAGTAAAGTAAAACAGAAGAATCCCATCCTTGGTCACTGATCAAAGGCACATGCACTACATACTCAATAAAACTTACGTAAACATAGATCATTTGAAAATTTAAATATTTTCTTAAATGCTTGAGGCTTTATTTCAAGTATAATGACATTTCACGCCTCAAGCTTTTAAGAAAATATTTAAATGTTTCAAATTTCTTGCCTGCGGCTTTGATCAGTGACCAAGGATGGGCTTCCTCTTTAGCTTTACTATTTAACTCCATACACTAAATACTATTTTATACTTTTTAGTATTAGCATTTGTTTTTTTATTTGCCATGTCAGACCCCCCATGCCATTCGAGCATTGGCGTAATAAAAAACGTTGCCTTAGGTTGTAAAGGTTACGCGAGAAACTTCATAATAGTATTATTTTAAATAGTGCTGAAGTCGACGAAGCTAATGAGTCCAAACTCGACTGTCCTAACATATGTCATTACCGAGTTCCAAGACCACCTTCCACCTCCACCTAGGCTACAAAACAATGCAATGAAAAAACGCATTAAAAAAAATTGAACCTAATGCACACCTCTCCAACTGGATCTCGTAGCGTCGCAAAGAGCGTGATCGTATAAAAAAAATAGACAACCAGTACCGGCGTTTTGACTTGGGTCAACGTGAAACACTCTTTGAGCGGGTTTTCTCGCGGGTACCTCGATGTCCGCTTTACGTTCTCGTAGATTATCCTCTTCAAACACGCAGACCGAAGACCGACACGTCTATAAATGCATACATACACACACACATACACAGGGTGTTAGGAAGGTAGACGCAAAGCCGTAAGGGGTGATAGGTCACCTCGTTAGGAACATATCTAACCTAGCCTACCTTGTTCCTAAGTCTAAGGATTTCGGGTTATCATGATGAGTATGATTTTAGGAAAATTTCCCAAAATTAGGTACTAACTCGTTCATAATGTTCAAACAGTCAATAATTGGTAACTAAAAACTTATTCGCGTCTTAACTTAATGTGTATTCAATCGACAAACACCAATACAATCATCTGTATCTACACAACTAACTAAATGGGACGTGTTGAATAATTAAAAACTTGTCGAAAAATAAAAATACCTCTTATGTTAACGGTATTTTTAAAAAACTAGCATTAACGTAAGAGGTAAACGAGTTAGTGCCTAATTTTGGGAGAATTTCCAAAAATCATACTCACCATGATAACTCGAAATCCTTAGACTTTGGATTAAGGTAACCTAGGTTAGATATGTACCTAACGAGGTGACCTGTCACCCCCTTAAGGCTTTGCGTCGACCTTCCTACCACCCTGTATATAGATATATGTATTTTCGAAGTCTCGTGTTGTGTCGTATATACGTAGGCTGCTCCCGGGACGAGTTACTCGCCCGTTTGAGAACACCGTTGCCTCGCGGTATACAGCGACGTATACCGGATCGAGCTCGCGCGCACGGGATCGACCATAAATGTCCTGGGAGCCCGAGGATCGGGAACGCTCTGTTATAGATACTCGCGGTTTATAAACGAGAGCATCGCTGAATAATAACGTAATAATCGTATACGTACAGCATGCGAGCCACGAAAGAGTTCGCATCGCGATAAATTAAGGGGTAAGGCCACTGTAACGGCCCAAAAAAAAAGGTTTTTTCACTAATTTTTTGCTCCCGAAATTGAAGGTATTTGAAAAAAAACGTTTAATGGTGTTATCGGGCATACATTAAACTTTATTATAAAATTTTTTTACAGTAAAAAAAAAAACAAAATGGCGGTTCCACAGCTATCTTCCCGGGACGTGTTTTGCTTCCAGGGCTCCGCGGCACGCAGCACCACTGGTGCACTTTTGAATCTAGAACAAAAAAAAAAAAACCATTAATCTAGAGGGCTATAGCTAGAGAATGTCGATCGGATTTTAAAAAGTATCAATTTTTGTGGATTTGGCGTGCGTTTGAAAAAAAAAATTGATTTTTGATGAAAAAAACGGCAAGTTTTTTGTTAATAAAAAATCAATAAATAAAGTTCTTGAAAATTCCGATCGACATTCTCAAGATAATGTAAATGTTCACATCTGGTTAAAATTTCAAGTAAAAAAAATGAAAATTGTTCGAGTTATGCTGCGTGCCATTTTGAAAAACCATGTTTCGAGAAAAACGCGTTTAAAGTTTTACGAATAGTTTTTTATAGCCAATAAAAAAAAATCGATTTTTCAAAAAATTTACAGTGGCCTTACCCCTTAATGCTCTTGTATGGATTGCGTATACTTAGTGGACTTGCGTATACGCGTATATACGCGGGTACGTACGGTGCGGTGTGGAGGCTCGTAACTAGTTACGCGTGACTATTCAGAATACTGCAGTCATTGGTTTTCGTAGCTTTAGGATAAGCTCACGATGTCGCGGTAGGAGCTGCTGATAAATCGTTGAAGTCCCAATTTTGAGCTGGTAAAAATGTCGGTATTGCAATTTTGTCCTGATATCGGACTGGCACGGCTTTGAATTGACAGGTCTGCAAAAGCTTGGCGTCCAAAGAACAAAGGTTTTGTCCATATTTTTCTTCCGGTGGAAGTATCGACCGGACGAGGTCGGGATTTTACGCACAACTTAGACATAGTCTTGCCAAGATTGAGTTTTTTTGTTGTTGAAAAATATTGACAAGCAATGAAGTTATTATTGTTCGAAGAAAGTGCCGCCGTTTCTGCATGGCAAATCGGTGTAAGAGGTTCCGGCTGCTATAGTCTGAGAAGAAAAATTAAAAAATGTGCTTCTAGTACAATGAACCTTCGTACGACCAGGTACTTTTTTCATTTTGAAAATTACAAAATTGGCAAGTTATCGAAGGAAACGTTACATTTTCGACAAAAAGAGCAATGCTAATAATTTGTTATTAACAAATGGATGAACGTATGATAAAATAATTAGGCCATGGGATAGAAAATGTTATGAACTTTGCTCTGTCCGGATTTAAAGCGAATCGGACGACATCGGATACATTTTGAGATCCAACTCACACCGTTTCATAAAACGTAGAAGGAAAAGGGTGAATCGCAGCGGGATGATTCACCGTAGCGCTGAACGCTTTCACTAAAATCCTCATAACTTGGTCAATTTTTGGAATTTTTAAAGAATCTTTGATGCAAGATAGACTCGAGATCCTAAGGTACGTACCTATGCAATAAAAACGTTTTTTATTTTCACTTGAAGCTTACACGCCCCCTTAAAAGTGGTCTTGTCGTCATCTTTCGTATAGCAAGAAAAATGAAACCCCAGTACTCTTCGGAAAAGTATGCGCTCAGGGATTTCGAGTCCGGTGAACACGGAGTCGCGTACCGCGATCGATGTAGATCATTAATTGCACGCGGTTATGAACGATCAATGTCGATTCCGGTACATAACTCTCGCGTATTTACAACCGGTAAGCAGCGATAATAATAATGGCGGAATGAAAGAGTGTCGACGCGGCCGCACAGGTAATTGTGGTAACCGGTGTGTATATACATGTAATGCAAGCCGGAGAACACAGAAAGTGCCGCGCTCGCGTTCTTCCGTGAATGAAACGTCGCGCGACGCCGGCACGATATACACATGATCATCGACTTCTGTCTCCCCCATCCCGCTCTCTCTCTCTCTTCCTCTCACTCACTCACTCACTC
>OX632367.1:1207302-1342238 GCA_951751655.1 Ophion costatus | reverse complement strand
CTCTCTCTCTCTCTCTCTCTCTCTCTCTCTCTCTCTCTCTCTCTCTCTCTCTCTCTCTCTCTCTCTCTCTCTCTCTATCTCTCTCTCTCTCTCTCTCTCTCTCTCTCTCTCTCTCTCTCTCTCTCTCTCTCTCTCTCTCTCTCTCTCTCTCTCTCTCTCTCTCTCTCTCTCTCTCTCTCTCTCTCTCTCTCTCTCTCTCTCTCTCTCTCTCTCTCTCTCTCTCTCTCTCTCTCTCTCTCTCTCTCTCTCTCTCTCTCTCTCTCTCTCTCTCTCTCTCTCTCTCTCTCTCTCTCTCTCTCTCTCTCTCTCTCTCTCTCTCTCTCTCTCTCTCTCTCTCTCTCTCTCTCTCTCTCTCTCTCTCTCTCTCTCTCTCTCTCTCTCTCTCTCTTTCTCTCCCTCTCGGCGGTCTCGGCGCGCGGTACGCAATAATTACGTCTCTCAGCATCCATAGAGACAATGGGGGAACGCGAGCTTGAGGCACTCGCGAGAGCGTCTGCGAGCACACAGTTCATTAACCGTTCGATCGCGTCGAGGCAACACTCCGCGGTGTATGTGCACGCCACCCGACATTCATGTGCTGCGTAAGAATGAACGAAAGAGGACGCTTTGTACACCGTCGCACAGCAGCACTTATTTTCACGCCGTGCGACTTTGACGCTACATTTCACTTCCCTGTATCGCGTTTCATCCGCTTTGCCGATGTCTGTGGACGAAAAATCCGCGAAAATCGATGATTGATCAGGGTCAGTCAGGACCCCAGACGCTTTTCAAATCATTGTCTTTCGGTAAATATGGATTTTTTCGTAGAGACGTTTTTTTTGTAATCAATGATCCTTATTTTATGGACAAAAATTATTTTGCAAGAAAAACAAAATGAAGTGTCTAAATACTCGTTGAAAGTCGGAGATGCGTTGAAAAATACGTACTTGCATGAAAAAGATCATGTTCTTTTTAATATAAAAAGAATCCGAGAGTTCTTTAAAGTGGAGGGTTTGTAGATTTGAAACAAAACATTGTCGACCGACTTTCCAAGAAGTATTTTATTCGGAGTTTTGAATTTAAGCACTTTCGGGATAGTGAAAAATGAAAAAAATGACTCCTTTGGCAGATATATTATTGAAACGTATATTTTCCGATGATTTTTTACTTCGATGACTTGTTATTATTGACATTTACCACAATCGACGCATAAGTACATTTGGTGCTCATTGCACATAGCCCTCTTGCATACCAGACACTTGCTTTTAGTTTTATGATCGGCATTTTTAATACATTATTTATTATCGTAGCACAAAATAAAGAATATCTGTGAGCATTTTTTATCGTAACTCACTTACCTGCAGTAATAAAATACAAAATTTAACAACAACAAAAAATGTTCACTTTCACCGGACTAGAGCATAAACGAGGTCTACTTGACCCCAGGTCTTTTTTCGTCAGCTGTGCTCGGTACACGGGCAGGATGGCGGATGGGGGGAGGGGGCGAGTGTCCACCTATAGAATCGGAGTAGGGGAACATTCTAGCACCGAACTGCGGTCGAATAGATTTCCCCGTTTTGCGATACAGACAGTTGAAAAAAATGGGGTCAGAACGACCCGGTATGCAGTCGAAGGGTTGAGTCGAATGGGAAAAGAAAAGAGCAGCTGTTGAGTGCAGACACTTTTTTTTGGCCGAGAAGCGTAAACAACTGGATATTCAATTGTTGTTTTTTTACAAGCCTTTAGAGATGTATTTTGAATGAAAGGTGAATACTGTTGTTAGGTTTCATGCCTAGTGTTGCGGATGAGTTCAACATTGGTTTTGGTCGAAAACGTCTATTTTTATAAAAATAGTTAAAAGTGGATGTCCTTCACAAAAGAGTATAAAAAATTGTCAAATGTTTGTCGTCTTTCGACAAAAACTCAGTGACGTTCGATAGAAAACTCCGTAGCATTGGTCCTACGTGAATGACAAACCTAATGAGGGAGTTTTGAAAAGCGTTTAAGTAGACTTGGAGAATACCTCTTGCTCATTCCGATATTTCAATTAGTTTTCTCGTAAAGTCGAATTAAAAAATGGGCGAAAAAGAGGCAAAAGTTCGCACGAATGGATGGTCCGACTTTGAAAATCTGCCAAAAATCGAAAAATAATCGCAGCCGAACGACTCGAACGGCATCCTGAAGAATAAATTATTACGAATAGAATAAGCCCAGATCGGAGTTCCAAATCGAAATGGAAATTAAATTATCAGCGATTGAGCGAAAAAAGTTTTACTTGGCAAGATAGTGAAAGTAATTTCGTCTTTAAATGTTTTCTTTACGAGTCTCTCCGGATGTTAGGTATCTGCGGGTAATAAGGCCTAGCTAAGGGATATTTGAAATAAACTGAAAGATATCCAATTTAATCGACATATTTTAATTATAATCATTATTTAAGTTCAGGTTCTATAAAATATAAAGGGAAAATGGTAACTTGTACTATGACCAACAACAAAGATAAACATTTTTAAAAACCTTCATTTTTCAAAACCTTATTTTCCTATAGTCGAATAAAAATGTCTACGGCTTTAACATACTCATCATAATTAAACTATACGTAATATATTTGGAATTTGAGATTAATAATCCTCTGCATCTTTGTATGAACTTAAATTTCCCCTTTGCACTGCTTGGGCAGCTGACACCGGATCGTTTTCTGACCATAACACTCGTTTTAGAGACATCGGGATCAAAGCACTAAAAATGACGGTCAAATAATTCGTAACAAACATGCGTACTACTTATTTACATTAGTAACATCTTCAAAGTAATGTAAAATATATTATAAACCAGCCAAACTTTGCTACAAGAAGTAGGAGGATAATAAGGCCTATGATTAAATTTAGTAGGCTTTAATATTCGTCGACCACGTATGTAAGAAAAACAAAATAAAACATATTTTGATCACGATACGGTATTCAAATATTTATGATCATCGAACCTTGAATTAATAAAGATAAAGACTGTGATTTTAGATAGATAAGTGTAATATTACAAAAAATGGTTACGATTTATTCGTATTATTATTATCGGGGTATCGCGCCTCCGCAATTCGTAGCGACATCTTCGTGCAATAGGTGCCTGTGAGTGCGGTCTTGAGCGTGAGCGGTTATTTTAAATACGACCTTCTTCATTTAGGCATTATTAGCCGGCAGGCCTTATTACCCGCACATACCTTATTTTTACGCCTGAATACGAATTCACCATTAAATTCCGAGCAAGCGCCCAGATCCTCTTAAGGGCTTACACTACTGTAAACGTCTAAAATTAAGTGACTTTGCGTGATTCTTTTTGGGTGCAAGGACAAGTAAGAGGATAATAATATTCAAGGATGTTATTAGTGGAATTGTCAAGTGAATAAAAAAAACTATACTATAAAATTATACCATATGGTGACGCTGGAGATATTCTCGCGAGGCATGTTGAATTTGAGACACCGCGGCGCGCAGTGTAACGGATGCAAACTTGAGTTTGGAAGAATAAATTGAAAATTCTATTCATTTACATGAGTACAGCTAGTGAAATATGTAGGACATTCTGAAAATATGAATTTTTGTGTAATTGGCAAGCATTTGAAGTAAAAACTCAATTTGTGACTGAAAAATACGACAATCATTTGTTAATAACTAATGCTATAATTTGACTCATGGAAAATCCCGTACGTGTTTCACTTCGGAATGTTATTTTAAGGATGTGCTCAAAGTTTGGAGTGAAAAGAATGAAAATTGTTGGAGTCATGCTGCGTTTTTCCCCCCATAATCTAGATGCTTCAAAGTATCTCTTAAGCCAATTTAATAGATATCAATTTTTTCGAAATTCTACAGTGGTGTTAGCCCTTAAAATTCGTGGTATGACTTAGGAAGGACGATTTTCGCGGTTAGCCCATAGTTTCAAGCTTCCCCCAAAGCTCCGCAGTATTCAGCGGAAAATTCCCCAATGGATAGTGCAGTTGAAATGGTGTAAAAATCGGCATTTGTTTTTTCCGTATCCACACAACATCGCGCGATGATCATCGAGCTTCACACATCCTGGTACTTCCGGACACTGTCGTCGAATATCCATAAGTCGAATATCCATAACTAGAAATATCCATAAATCGAATATTCATAACTCGAATATCCATAAGTACGAATATCCATAAATACGAAGATCTATAAGTACGAATATCCATAAGTTGAATATCCATAAGTCGAATATCCATGAGTCGAATATCCATAAGTCGAATATCCATAAGTCGAATATCCGTAAGTACGAATATCCATACGTATAAATATCCATAAGTCGAACATCCATAAGTACGAATATCCATAAGTCGAACATCCATAAGTACGAATATCCATAAGTCGAATATCCGTAAGTACAAAATCCATAAGTATGAATATCCATAAGTCGAATATCCATAAGTCGAATATCCATAAGTCAAATATCCATAAGTACGAATATCCATAAGTATGAATATCCATAAGTCGAACATCCAATAGTATAAATATCGATAAGTACGAATATCCATAAGTACGAATATCCATAAGTCGAATATCCGTAAGTAGAATATCCATAAGTACGAATATCCATAAGTCGAACATCCGTAAGTAGAATATCCGTAAGTACGAAATCCTTAAGTATGAATATCTATAAGTCGAAAGTCCATAAGTCGAATATCCATGAGTCGAATATCCATAAGTCGAATATCCATAAGTCGAATAAATCGAATATCCATAATTGAGTATAGAGTAGAAATGAATTTGTTTGCTTGGGTTTGTTTTTGGCGCTCATTTCTACTCTGCACTCACTCTCTATACTCACTTTTCCTCTACCTCCCGCCATTTCTGGCGTTCATTTCTACTCTATACTCACTTATGGATATTCGTACTTCTGGATATTCGACTCATGGATATTCGTACTTATGGATAATCGGTTATGGAAATTCGTCTTATGGATATTCGAGTTATGGATATTTTACCCCAATCCGTCCCGGAGCGTTGTCATTTGAGCTCGCGCCACTTCGTAGTTTCTCGTTTGGCCTAGTCACGTGGAGTTTGCGAGCGTTGTGGGAACCGCAACCGGGATGAGCACCCGGAGGCCGTCATTTCCAGCGTGCAACGTATTAGCCTACTAATTGCACGCTACTCGCGTCTACTCTCTCTCTCTGGTCTTCCTGCCATCCAGGCGCGCTCAAGGTGCTTCGATTCTTCGAGGTGAAGAGCACAAGGAGGAGTGATAACCGGGAGGGGCTCGACGCCTCTTTCTCATCGCTTTTTCCCCGATGTGTAACCCACACACACCCACCCACACACACACACACACACACACACGCGCGCGCGCACACACACACACACACACACACACACACACACACACACACACACACACACACACACACACACACACACACACACACACACACACACACACACACACACACACACACACACACACCACACACACGCACATGCAGACAGACAGACGGACGCACGAGAAGCTGCGATTTGTCCGATCAACCGCATCGAGACCACAGATGGGTGCGAAGTGGAGAGGAGTGCGCTGCTCGCGGTAATCGACGCGCACGCCCCCGTGAAAGTGTCGACGTTTTAATGCGGAGAGAAGGCAGGATGAATAAATTGAGAGAGCAAGGGGAGAGAGGACAAGAAAAAAAAAGAATGGCGTACGAAGTACGCGAGAAGGTGGACGAGGGTAGATAGGAGAGAACCAAGAGAGGAAAGAGTGCCACAAGCGTTGACATCCAGTCCACCAGGGATTCGTATTAACGCTTGACGTACGAGCGATTAAGGCCGCTGGTTTGCCATATCCGAGCCCCGGTGCAATTCCCCTCAACGCCAACCGTCGTGCATCACTTTCCGAGCAGCGGCTTTTCTTCCCAAATGGAACATATCGTTGAGACTGGTAACGCGGTTTATGGGCATTGACGAATCAAAGACCGCACGTGTGGTCAATCTCCTCGGAGGGAAAAGAATCATACGGTCGTAATGTTTCGCTAATTTCTCTATGCTTGCACGGAGTGTTTGCGTGGATGATCGAGGAACGTCGCAGAAACGGGATCTCTCGGGAGCTATGATTCGCAAGTGAGAGAAATTGGGCCATGAGGAGCTGAAATTAACGGACTACGCCTAACTAGGTGGATGAACAAAATTGCATTTGTCAAAAATATTTTTAGTCGATAGTATCATCTTTTAGGTATGTTCCCTGAAAATTTCAGCGAAGTGTTCCTGAAATTGAATGGTCGAGCTACAGCTTCTGACAGTATGCCGGGCGAGCGGTAGCAACACCATACTTCAAACTTTAAGAGGGTGTTCCTTTTTGGAAAAAATTGTTGTTTTTTGTATATTGTTTTGGTGTGAACTTTCAAGAATATTTTAAGACCAACCGGACCCTGAAATTCGAAAAATTGACGAAGTTACACCTATTTTAGTGGAACAGTGTGCGTCGGGTTAAAGTAGTCCTACCGCTTCACACTAGTCATACCACTGATCATACTTGAGACCTTTTTTTTGTTTTTCTGTATTTTTGGTGATTTTTTTCAGGTGCTCGATACATGTACCTTTGTGGTAAAAAAAATCTACAGATATTACGCAAAGTGCAACTATTTCATGGCATGGAAAATGGAATCAGATCTTTCGGGTAATAAAAAACAGGCAGGGAAGGGGCCCAAAGCGGGCACTCTAAGGGAAATAACGAAACAAACCGTTATAAAATGTCATATTCAAACATTTTTTTTGCTATCAGGTGCTAAATTTATCGTACTTCATAAGTACATTCCCACATTTTCAATAAATCTACAAAATACAAAGAATAAAACCAATACAAAAAGTTTAACGAATGTCCGCGTTGCCCAGGGGGGTGGCCTAAAGCGTGCACGGCTTCTGGGCAAAGCGGGCATGCAGAGGGTAAAGCGAGCACCCTATTTTTTTCTCTGAGAATAAGCTTAAATAAGAATAACATAGGGAATCATCGGGGGCGGGGAAACTATGAATGTGCCCACATATTTTATTGCACACAAATCATTATTATTACCGTAAACGAACAAAAACTTTATCTTATTTTCTTAACAGTCAATGAACTTTATTTGTTTGGCATTGGATTTTGATCGTTTCTTTTTAACATTCAGTAAATTTTTTCTTTATATTTCGTCTTAACATTCAGTAAACATATTTTAATATTTTCAATATGTTTTAACGTTTTTAACATTTTCTACACGTTTTAACATCTCTAAGATTTTTTACATATTTTTACATTTTTAACATGCAGTAAAATGCGTTTTTTACCAGACGTTACAAGATTATCATTGTATCATGTCAACCTACTCAATCTTGGAATCCAAAAGTCAAGTTTTGGTGAATTTGATATGATCCGATGTTGTTCTTTTTACATCGATCCTAAACTCCGGAAAGCCATCTGGGCTGACATCAGTACCCAGTTCAAATGAGGTTGAAATACTGGGATTGGAGGTGGGTCTGATACTCGACCTGGTGATCCATTGATTTGTTCATGTTACGAGTAAAATCAGACCTTGTCAAAGTGAAAAGTGCGTGATCTGGTTTGGAAAAAAAGAAAACCAGCACACTTATTTTTTTTACCCAGGATGCCTTTGGACTCCAACGGCCAGGCTCCTTGACGAATTTATTTCGGGGCTCCTTGTCATTAAGTCCTTTGCATTTGTGAGAAGGCCGATAACTTTCTCGTTTGCAGCATTCAACGTACAGCCGTGTGACATACTGGCTTTTAGTGCGTCCATCCGGATACTGGGCCTCTTGGTGCATTTCTTTTTTCCTTTTCTGACAGAATGCACGAGCACGGTAAACAGTTTCGAGGTTGTGTTGTCGCGTCCCACGCGAGAGGGACCCGGCGTTTTCTCCGTGACGACGTGATCCAAAAATAAGACTTCTCAGTCGGTAAATAAGCGAATTTTATCTTGCGGTCCACGAGGTCTTGGCACGCGAATAAAATGAACGTATTACAAATGGATCATACGTATACGGGGAAAGTTGGCTTTAAGGGGGAAGATACCTCTGGGCGAGAAAAAAATGGCTGATTTTCATGCTTTGTTTACAAGGAAATATTACTTCACAATTTTTGAGAGCTGGGGTATGTTTTATTACTACTTTTAGCTGTTACATGGTATTTAAAAAATTATCAATCTTTAAAACGGCACGGTATTCTAAACGGGTTGAGGGGGATGTTGTCAGACGGCGAGACGAGAAGCGTCGGCGGGATCAATCTGAAAAAAAATAACGAACATTTTTCTTTTATTAACGCTCATACGCAGACTATGAACCAGGAAAAAGTGAGAAATGTTGAAAGGCGATAAAACGCTATGAAACAAAAAGATTGAAGTTTCCGAATAAAATAGCTACATTTTGTAATTAAAAAATATTTTCTTTTTACGCAAGGTTCTTTTTATAAAACAAATACGTTTCTACATTTTCAAAAACTCTTAGGGTCATGTTTTAAGCAATAAGGTTAGAAAAATGTGTGCTTATTTTCATCAGAATCGGTCGATTAGTTTTGTAGCTATACGTCACAGTTTTGAAAATGAAGTTTACACGACCGTGCCATACCTCGGCCATTTTTGAAGATTAATAAAAAAAAATAACATGTAACAGCCAAAAGTAGTAATGAAACATATTCTAAGTCTCAAAAATGGTGAAGAAATCTTTCCGTGAAAAAAATATGAAAATCGGCAAATTTTGACCTCGCCTGAAGGTTTACGCTCCTTGAAGTGCGTAAACGTCAAAATTTTCAAATACACCTTTAGATACATGTGTGCATATCAACATGATTTCAAGAAACGTGTGGTCCTCAAAATCAACGATTCGTTCGATAATTCAAATGTTCATATTTTTGAGCTCGCATTGGAGATGTTCAAAATCTATTCGACCGCGACACTTTGGAATATTTACCGGCATATTTTATAACATTTTCTATCGTATAACTGGACGATTTTTTCGTATATTTATCCATTTGTTAATAACAAATTATTTAAATTTTTTCAGCGAAAAATCGAACTATTTTTCTACAGCCCGCCATTTTGGTACTTTTCAAAATTTCAAAAAAGTTTCCGGTCATACGAAACTTACATTATTATACTGAAAGACCATTTTTAAAATTTTCCTTTCCAGATGAGCCTGGTTGCCAGCACCACCTACACCGACTGGCCATGCAGCATCTTTCTTTAAACAATATTAACTTCACATTTTATGAATATTTTCCGTTGAAAAAAACACTCAAAGTTGCCAAGACTATGTACAATTTGTGTGTAAAATCCCGATTTCTTCATGGCGATACTCTCGTTAGAAAAAAATATTGGAAATCGACCTGCCTTTTGAGCCCCGTTGGCTGCAACGAACGATAAATTTCGTTTGACTAAACAAAAAAGTAGTTTCGTCAATTGGTTAGGTCAGATGCTTTTCAACCCATCCTCATATAAATATATAATCGTTGACGACCCACTCTCATCGTCGACTCCGCGAGCATTCATTTCACACGGGTGTCTCTCTTTATAAAAGTACATGACGAGGTGCGAGAGAGGACCCACTGTATGGCAGACTGGAAGATACAATTCCTTTGTTGAACTCTAACGTTCGCGGCTGTTCGAGTGTGTCCCTCTCGTATAATATTTATCGTCTCGGTTGTGCCCGAGCCCTTGGCTCGCGACAAAAAAGCTGGATGAGGTTGAACCGGGAGAAGGAGTGGAGAGAAGGCAGAAGAGAGATCTGGAAGGAAAAAAAGGCCACGGAGCCAAGAATAGTCTGCGGGGTTATACGAAGAACGATTGCTTTTGCGGGATCGCGTCTCTCTCGTCTCTCTCTCTTTTTCTCTTTGTGGCTCTTAAGCACGAGGCGCAATTTCTAAAGAAGCAAATTAAGGTGGCTCTGTGGCCTTTGCGGGTAGGCGCGAGCCCTTTTTTGAAACGAATCGTTGGGCGTGCTCCGAGCGTTTACTCCACGCTCAGCAAAGATCACTCCCCCCCATGCTCTGAGCATAATTTCTTTTCACACTTGTCCTCGCACCTTTCTTCTTCCATCAAACCTACTCCGCTAGACATATTGTACACCATATGTGTAAATAACTCATCGCGTGTATGGTTCATCTTGTGTTTTCTCATTACTGATTATTGATGTATATAGTAATACAAGAGAAATCAGCGTTCATGACACAAAACGTCACACCAGAGTGCAAAGAGCGAAATGGCCATACCGTTTTCAATATGCTGCCTGTCTCGATCTCGTTCCGGTTGATTTTGCGAGGCAATTCAGGGTTGGTGCAAGAGGAAGGCAACCAGGCGCAACGATGTTGCGTGGACTCCATTTTTTTATTCGAAAGATTTAGCAGGTTGATAGCGGGGGACATATATAGGTATTGGGAGTTTTTGGCAATTCGAGAATAAGACGAACAAGCAGGAAATCAGAAGATTAGGATCAGATCCTTAGGATTCGATCGGTGGAACTCAATAGGATCCAATAGGATCCAATCTGTAAAGTCCAATGGGATCCAATCGATAGAATCTTATCGACAAGTTCCAGTTCACCGGATCCAATCGATAGGTTCCAATCCACAAGATCCACTCCATATGACGCAATGCATGGGATCCAATCCTTACGATTCGACCGAGGGGTGCAATCCGTACGATCTAATTCATATGATCCAATTAATAGGGTCCCGCCCATGAGATCTAAACTATATGATTCAATCCATAGGATCCAACCGACGGGATCCAATTTATATTATCGAATGAACAGGATCCAGCCAGTGAGATCCAATCTATAGTATCCAATCCGAAGGATTCAATCCATAGCATCCAATCCAACGGCTCGAATCCGAAGGATTCAATCCATAGTATCCAATCCAACGGTTCGAATCCGAAGGATTCAATCCATAGCATCCAATCCAACGGTTCGAATCCGAAGGATTCAATCCATAGCATCCAATCCAACGGCTCGGATCCGAGAATTCAATCCATAGTATCCAATCCAACGGCTTGAATCCGAAGGATTCAATCCATAACATCTAATCCAACGGCTCGAATCCGACGGATTCAATCCATAGCATCCAATCCAATGGCTCGAATCCGAAGGATTCAATCCATAGCATCCAATCCAACGGATTTATTTCATGACATCCAATCCGTAGGATTCAATCCATAGGATCCGATCCGAAGGATTCAATACATAGAATCCCATCCGACGGATTCAATCCATAGGATCCGATCCGAAGGATTCAATCCATAGAATCCCATCCGACGGATTCAATCCATAGGATCCAATCCGAAGGATTCATAGGATCCAATCCGAAGGATTCACTCCATAGGATCCAATCCGAAGGATTCAATCCATAGCATCCAATCCAACGGATTCAATCCATAACATCCATTCCGTCGGATGCAAGAGTTGATCCAGCCGGAACAAATGAGCATTCACTTTTCTACTCGGTCATGAATTTCGCAACAAACTTGTCAAAATTAGGCTCTCCAAAAATTGGCATACCCAGCAATGATCTTTTTACGCGTTTCCGTTCCCACAGCTAGATTTATCTGGCCTAACTCGAGTAAAACGTGCACTAACAACGCCTGGCCAAAGTGCCTCCCAGTCCACAATCCTATTAACTGTATCAATAAGTCATAAGTTAACTATGTTTTTTTCCTTCCGTACAAATGCATTTCCTCGCCTAGAGAATACGGTGTAAATTCCCACGCCCACGCGAAGGAATATCACAGCTGTGCATTAGCTTGCCCACTAAGCGCCCCCTTCGTGGAGTCTCGAATTATATCTGTTGCAAGACATTGTAGGAAGAGAAAGATGGAGTGTAAAGAGCGAAACACGATCGAGCCACTATATTCTTCATTTCCGCTTTGGTTGCAATGCTTGTGCGCTTGCACTTTCGGTACACATCCAGGTGCATCGATAGCGCGATATATTTATGGCTCGTGAAGGCATACGATCGGCACAAAACGCAGCGGCAACCCACATATTATTTTCACTTGCGGTGGGAAGCGAACGCCAAGAGTCTCGATCGTGGTATTTCGTACGCAGACTACACGAAGAATAAGCCCCCCCCCCCCCCCCGCCACAATGCGACTCGCCGTATTATATTGGCTCGAATGAGGCGCGAATGCTCATGGAGAATTCTTATCCCTTGTAAATTTCAGGCCTTATAGACGAGGAATAAGATCGCCATGGCTGCAGGACTGCCGGATAGCCTTCGCCACTCGGACATCCCAGTCCGGAAAGTAAGAACGCTTTTCTGAGCCTGAAGAAACGTGTTTTTCACCGATTTTGGCAAAAACAATAGTAAATATCAACATTTTTTAACAATCTTTGATATACGCTATAGCTGTAGTTGTAAAGAATATGTGAGTAAAATTTTATGAGGATCGGTTCAGTGTTTTTGAAGATTTTATCAACAAACCATCGAAAAGCGTTCTTTCGAAGAAAACGCGTTGGAAGTTTGTTTGGGCTACATAAATACATAAAACAATATTATTTTCTTGTATTTCGGAAGTGCATTCATTAAGTGTAAAAACTTTTATATGAATATTTATAATATAGACCTATCAAAAAATTCACGAAAATAGCCTTTTTAGCGTCTAAAGTGAGAAGACTCCACAATCACCAGAACTGTCAAGCTTTCTTTCAGCCTGCAGCTTTTGATCTCAAGCTGTTTAATTGTTCGAAGCACTTTTGCGATCAGTGCGAAAAAACACCAGGATTCAGCCCAACGGATTCCGATAAGCCATGATCTTTAAGGGGTTACCCCCACTTGCGATTTTGAAAAAATCGATTTTTTTTTGCATTTTTTTGAAGCATAAGTATCTGGGAATATGTCCTGAAAATGTCAAGTCGATCCGAACAAAATTGACTGAGATATGAGCGTTGAAAGAGAAGAATCCGCGAATTGAAGAACTGAAATTGAAACTTTAAACGCGTTTTCCTCAAAATGGCATTTCTGAAGTCGGTGACCAAGATTACTCGAACACTAATGAACCGATCTTCTTGAAATTTTGCAGGCCTATTTAATACATAAAAATGTAGTCTTAAATCGTTCGATTTTTTTTTTTGAAAAAAATGGCCGTTTTATAGCCAAAAAACGGCCGTTTTTTTCGTTAAAATCGAACCATTAACTTTGACTGTCCGCCATTTTGTGAAAAATGAATATTTTTTAAAATCCTTCGATTAAAGACTAGTTTATACTTATATTTGACTAAATCCATCCGCATTTTTTGGTCAGATGATCCACTTCGCTGCAATGTTGGTCACCGCAAACCGTGTATATAAAAACATTATTTCATTGACGGCCATTTGCCACTAAACAATGTAATATTTTTCAATAAAAAAATTACTGAAAGTTCTTCAAGATGTGTTCTTTAAGATGGTATATTGATCGATAAAAAAAGTTTTGTAGTTTTCTTTAAAAAAATTCATGAAAAAGGCCTTTTTTTGCGCTACAAGCGGGGGTAACGCGTTAAATCCCAACAGGGAGATTTCAATCCCCAGGATCAAATTCGAATATGGCAATTTTTGGGAGGTCAAAATTAAGGGAACAAAAATAAAATCAGCTGGAAAAGAACAGTATCAGTATTTTGGAATATTCACCCAATAAATCCGCGGATTGATTTTGCTCCTATTTACTGGATACCATAAAATTGCCGCCCGTCCCATTCGCCTATCAAAATGGCGAAGCCCAAAATGTCTGTTTCGAATTATTCCCAATTTTTTCCGGACTTTATGGCATTGGAAGTGTCACCATTACTAACTGGACACGTTCCATTCCTCTTTCCCATTCCAGTTCCAGCTCCATTACCATTACCAATTACAATTTGCAAATCCCACCTTGATAATAAAAATAAAGAAACCCGCAGGCATCTTCGAGAGCATACATCTGCGAAGAATATGTACCAATTCCTTGAAATGAATTCCTCGTTTAATGCCACAGGACGAGACTTCAGCGATCGAGTTCCAAAGACGCCCCGAACGAAGCCCGCATTATTCGCCGCTTGATTTGGATGGGTTGGGCTTAGGCTCGTGCACCGGGAACACGTTTTGCAAATGTATATCGCGGAGGGAAAGGAGTGAAGCGGAGAAAAGAGGACGACGAAGACGTCAGTTGGTCGTGAGAGCGAAGTTTGCGGATCGGAAGTTGGCCGCTCCCGCTTTTGCCCCATGCCGCTCCTGCCTTTTCTGCACCCATACGATCGTACGAAACTTGGCTATATGTCTCCTCCAGCTTTCTATCGCACACCCACGCATCCTTTTCTTCGCTGTTGTCACGTCGCGACCCTTTTATGCCAACGCCGTTCTTTGCCAACTTTGCAATCCTCGCAAACGAAGAAAATGCTGGCTCGTGATTTATCGAAATCGAAGGGTCGATTGAAAAATATTTTATGGAAGAAGCATTCGTCATAATTCTGTTAATTCAATTAGTAATAAATTTATATTTCTATGTTTATTTTCATGTTCATATATTTTTTTGAAACTATTTTTTACTACTTTTTTCACGTATATTTATATTTATTATTGCTTAAATATTATTTATTATATATAAATAAAATATTTATTATTCATATTAAGATGATCCTTATATATGTATTAATATTATTGAATTCTCTCTACTCGTACTGTCGATCTATTCATTTAAGGGACTATACCAGTGTGACCCTTTCAAAAAGAAAAGTCGATCTATTCATTTAAGGGACTATACCAGTGTGACCCTTTCAAATTGAAAATTTCGTCAAAGGAGTGAATGTTTGCAAATAGGAACGAGGCGGCCATTTATCGCATAGTGTTCCACACATAACCTCCATGTTTGTACCTTATATTGAAATAAAAACACTCGTACGTTTCAAATAAATAATACATTTTACTAATAAATTAAAATATCAGGTCATTTTGAGACACTATATTTATTTATTATACGCACCTTGGATGGATAATTAACGCAACTATCAGATATCATACAATATTTATTGTTATCATTATTGTTATTATGATATAAATATCACCATACATTATATAAACAGAATATATGAATAAATACAAAAGGTGATATGATATATACAAATACATGTGAACGATATGAATAATAATAACAACAACAACAACAACAACAACAACAACAACAATAATAATAAAAATAATAATAGTTATTACGATTATGAATATTCTTACCATTGTTATTATATAAAAATTCACATAAATTATGTAAAATAAGTATGATGATTGTAACAATCATAATCGTTATCAACCTGTAGGTTTATACATGAATAATAATTGATCAAAAATATTTTTAAAATAAAAAAAACGTTCATATCGCTAATGTCGGGGCAAATGTAATTCAGAACTCGAGTTCATGAGTATATAGAATGATAGCGAGGAAGATAGCGAGGATGAGAGGGTTAGAGCGAGTCTACAGGGATCGGATCGAGTGCAATGGCAAGTTAGCCGGACGAGACCCAACCCAAGTTTGCGGATTGTAAGTGCAAACGCATGCTCCCGTAGATAAGAAATCCCCGGTTCTCGTTGCATCGCCAGCCACCCATCTCGTCACGGCGCCATAATCCGTGAAACGCAGAACAATTTATAACAATATCAAAAATCCTCGCTACGCCATTTTTTTTCAACAAAGCTCGGTTTTTTCGGTATTTGGTTTCGGAAAAGCAATTCAAAATTTGAGTAAAGTAATCAGTCCAACCCCCCAATAAGTACGCATAAGCCCCCAAGGGGAAGAGTTTTAGAGTACCCCCACCAGGCGCGCTTCTCTTTCCGTCTCTCTCTTTCTTTTCGGCATGCGAGGTTCTGAATAAGAACGGCCGCTCGAACGAGTTTCAACCTGTAGCCCATCCGCAAGACGTTCTCTGTCGCATTTTTCTACTCAATGAATAATTTTTTTTTTCAATATTCATACGTAGTAGTAATTGAATAATAGTGGATGATCACCAACAATATAAGACGTCACAGAAGAAACAAAAATAGACTGTTGTTTATGAAAAACAGTTTGTTGTAAACCCAAACAAAGTCTGTACCGCCAAGTAGTACGAATTCTACCGAAAAAGAAGACATTGAAAAACGCCATTTCTCGGAGACTTAAAGATGTTGAGTCCCTATGAAACATGTTAATGTTAATTGTTCAATAAATAGCTTCTTAATCGTCATGAAATTTTTACACGACCTCCTGAATACTTGATGTAAAAACATACAACATTTTCAGAATTCTATCATCATTACTTCAACCTCCTTAAGGGTTGAAATAAAAAATGATGAGAAAATTCTGAAAATTTGGTATGTTTTTGTATGAAGTATTTAAGAGGTCGTGTTAAAATTCAACGACAATTAGGAAGCTCGTTATTAAAAAATTAACATTTTGTTAAGAACAATTTTTAAAAGAAATAAAAAAAAAATGTATCAATAAACTTCGTTTTGTTTGCGTTGCTTTCAGTATATTGTAGATATTACAAAATTGAGAGGTCAAAAAAAAAACTTATTGCAAAGTTACATCAGTTTCCATAAGACAGCATTTAATTTGTGAATGTTAATTGTTCAATAACGAGCTTCCTAATTGTCGTGAAATTTTTACATGACCTCTGAAATACTTCATACAAAAACATACAAAATTTTTAGAACTTTATCATCATTTGCGATCTGGGACTCAACATCCTTAATATTCAATGGAGGAATTCGGCTCCCTTGAAAATATTCAACCTTCAGTTGAATGCCCCATGGATCATAATGACAACACAACGAAAATATTTTTAATCATTTACCTGAATGTTTGGCTATTTTGTACAATCTTCAAATGTACAGACATTATTTGTTATAAATGGAAATAAATTTTTTGTAATTGACTCGAAAAATGCATTCGTTCGATTAACAAAAAGTGTTAATTTCGTATCGTATAACAACATTTCTTCATAGTACAACGAGAATGGTTTAAAACGGAAATGTGCATTACAATATTTATCTCATTTCACTCTTCGAAGCTCTCCTAGGCTGAGCGTTCTTATTCAGAAACCCCCACGCGAAATGACTCGAGCTCTGGGTTCGAGTCGGAGTGGGGGACGCGCTCGAGCGAGAAAAAGGCGAAGCGTTCTTATTGCGGGCGTTCTTATTGGGGGGTCCGACTGAATATCGCACATTCAAAAAAAAAAAACTCCTCTGCATTGGACAATGTATATTCTCACCCTATAGACTATCTATCTGGCTATGTCACGCAAAGTTTTCATTTTTTTCGAAAATCACATTTGCCGGTATACCGAACAATACCGGTTCATTTTATTGAATGATTCCTACCTCACCGACCCTGGAATTGAAGACGCGAAGAGCAGCGACTCCTTTCGGCGCGTCGATGACAGCGAGTGCACGAACGCCAACTTTCCGAGAGATGGTAATGTCGGATTCCCGCGGGTTGGAGGCCAAGAATCGAAAATTTCGAAATGGGTTTGCAGTTTTTGCGAAGAATTGAGGCACCGAACTTTATTTTTTAATCATTTATTGGACAGACAGCAAATTGCATAAAATTAGACACCACGGAAGATCGCTAGTATTTTCCTACAAAATACATGTGTCTTTTTCGTTATCCTTTCATCTACTGCACGGAAGACACTTGTGTGTAAGTTCTTTTGTACAAAGGCACGCAGATATATTCGGATGGATTATTTGGGTCGCAAAATTATATATATATATTTATGTACCGCTTTTATGTAATTGTTCGTAACAATTTATTTTATTTTCATTCAATATAATAATCAGTAAATCGCTAAACTACACTTATATATATATATATATATATGTCGTTATATGTAAGTTTCATCCATCACGGGCAACACTATACACCGCAACTCTTTCGTTCCTCTATGTACAAATACTGTTGATTAAATAACTATATAGAATAAGGAGCTTTCTCGTGCTTGTGGCAACACAGTGTCAAATGCTCCGCAAGATATGTGTCCTTGGATGATGAAAAATTCACTCTATAAATAGTGAAAAAAAATCATCGGAAAAACTATAAAAAAAAAAAACATCCGTTTCCCCCTCCTTCTCCATCTACCCATCCTTCGTACAATTGCACGCCGCGAGATACAATTGTACACGTGTATGAACAGATCCGAACCTAATGACACTTCTCTATAAATCACGAAAAAAATGAAAAAAAAAAAATGACAAGCACCATATTCGAACGTATCGTCGAGCACTTGTTATCCTTTTCGCCACGTTCTCGAATTTAGTTTATATTTATACAAGTGTGCAAAGAGAACGGCAGATACGGCTTAAAAAAAATTACAAGACTGTACACGCGCATTATCGACGTTACCTCGAATCTTTACTCTACTAAAAATAAGAGAATTTTCGATAATCGTTTCGTGTGTCGCATTTTCTCGGATTCGTAATAGAACGTTTATTCTTTATAAGCTTGTCCCCTTCCTGGCTCGTCGACGAAAATTAATTAAAAAGAGAAGAAAAAACAATTGCAGCCTCCAACATTTTGCAAAACAATAAATAATGTTTTTATGTACATACACAGACATACATGCATATATATATGCCAATAAAAATCGAAGAAGCAATGACCACTGCAACCTTCCACCAAATTAATCCCCTATCGATCGCATCGAGTTTTCGAAGCGTTAAAAAAAAATGTCGTTTCCTTGTATCCCACCAGTGATTACAAGTCAATGGATTCATTGCACGCTCGGCGATCAATTGAGCCGTCACTCGACGATAATGAGCTGAATTTGATTTACCAATAAGGAATGATCAACTAATTGGTATATTTATAAGACAATTAACGTCCTACTCAGCCGAGCAGTCCCCCTGTGAAATGCAAAAAACGCACAATAGCTCCATGAAACGTCCTCGTAATTGAAGTTGACTGTAACAGACGGTAAATTCTCAAACGGATTCCTCGGCCTGTAGGAAACTCCGTATCGCCGTATTCTCCATATCGCAGCATATGTGAAACGACGCAAAAAGAATATACATATACATATGGATCGAAGCCGCGCGTATACATTGTACGTTGAAATCTCTTAAGATTTTTCGTCGTTATCACAAATAGCAATATCATCGTTCGTATGAAAAAAGCGCCAAAAAAACAATTGCCATAATCATCTTGTGTCTTAAGGATGTTGAGTCCCAAATCGCAAGTGATGATAAAATTCTCAAAATTTGGTATGTTTTTGTATGAAGTATTTGAGAGGTCGTGTAAAAATTTCACGACAATTAGGAAGCTTGTTACTGAACAATTAACATTAACAAATTAAATGTTGTTTTATGGAAACTGATGTAACTTTGCAATAAGTTTTTTTTTTGACCTCTCAATTTTATAATATCTACAATATACTGAAAGCAACGGAAACAAAACGAAGTTTATTGAAAATTTTTTTTTTATTTCTTTTAAAAATTGTGCTTAACAAAATGTTAGTTTTTTAACAACGAGCTTCCTAATCGTCGTGAAATTTTAACACGACCTCTTAAATACTTCATACAAAAACATACCAAATTTTCAGAATTTTCTTGTCATTTTTTATTTCAACCCTTAAGGAGGTTGAAGTAATGATGATAGAATTCTGAAAATTTTGTATGTTTGTACATGAAGTATTCAGGAGGTCGTGTAAAAATGTCATGACGATTAAGAAGCTATTTATTGAACAATTAACATTAACATGTTTCATAGGGACTCAACATGCTTAAAGTGCGCGTTCGGTGAACATATATATAATCGGGTCTTCCAACGTCCAGCGAGTCCTGTACTGCGCGCCCAGTAATGCGACTACATAAATTAAAATATTTACAACGTGACGCACCGGCCCCTATATGTGTATATGTACATATACTTATGTATATGTACGTTATATATGTATATAATATACGTATATATTATATATGTATATTATATATATATATATACATTATATATATATATATATAATGATACATATGTGTGTGTGTGTGTGTGTGTACATGGTGGGTCAATAAATATCAGCACCGTGGATATCTTCGAAACTATGAGGCTCACAGAAATATTTGCTGAAATGAAATTGCACAGTGACAGGTACAGAAAGTACAGAAGGACGATAATACTTACGGTTTACTTAACTGAAAATAAACACTGTTTCAAGAACACTTTAAGATTAGTATCGATGAATCGGTCAATCGAGTACAATATGTCCGTTTGAAGAGCAAGTCGGTATGCTTCTTATCCTTGAATCAAATTAATCCTTATCGCTTAAGGATGTTGAGTCCCAAATCGCAAATGATGATAAAATTCTGAAAATTTGGTATGTTTTTGTATGAAGTATTTCAGTAGTCGTGTAAAAATTTCACGACAATTAGGAAGCTCGTTATTGAACAATTAACATTCACAAATTAAATGTTGTTTTATGGAAACTGATGTAACTTTGCAATAAGTTTTTTTTTTGACCTCTCAATTTTATAATATCTACAATATACTGCAAGCAACGGAAACAAAACGAAGTTTATGGATAAATTTTTTTTCATTTCTTTTAAAAATTGTTTTTAACAAAATGTTAATTTTTTAATAACGAGCTTCCTAATCGTCGTGAAATTTTAACACGACCTCTTAAATACTTCATACAAAAACATACCAAATTTTCAGAATTTTCTTATCATTTTTTATTTCAACCCTTAAGGAGGTTGAAGTAATGATGATAGAATTCTGAAAATTTGGTATGTTTCTACATGAAGTATTCAGGAGGTCGTGTAAAAATATCATGACGATTAAGAAGCTATTTATTGAACAATTAACATTAACATGTTTCATAGGGACTCAACATCCTTAAAAAAGAATCCAATGTTGCATTGATACCGATGATCGTCATTTCGAACACTTGCTATAAACGTAGTAATTTGATTTACCACCGAAACTCTAAGTATTATCGCCGTTCTGTACTTTCAATGACCTTATGTTCACCTTCAATGACCTTACGTTATATTCAATGACCTTCAATGACCTTCAATGACCTTATGTTATAGGTCGTTGAGCTCGTTTTGAGCTCCTCTTTCACGATACAGAAAAAAAAGACATACCGATCCATTAAAAAAAATGGACTTGACCTTCGAATGTCCGAAGTACCTCCACCTGCAAAAAAAAACTATTATCGCCATCGAATGGCCCCTTTCGTACCGTGCAATTTCATGTCAGCAAATATTTCGGTGAAACTCATAGTTTCGAAGATATCCAAGGTGCTAATAGTCGTTGATCCGCCCTGTATGTAATTGACAGATCAGGACTTTATCCTGTTTTGCGTGGAAAATTGAAAACCATATAAAGAAGCGGGGAAAAAAATTAATGACACTCACGGACGGAATATAATTTGGGAGTTGCACCAATAACAATAACAACAATAATAGCAATAATAAATACAACATTATCATTATTATATAATATAATGTTAAATATAATAATAATAATAATAAATATTTATTATCATTATTATTAATATATAAACATATATTATTACAATAATTAACGGTATATGCACAAACGCGAATATTCGCGAGGGTTACCAGAATGTTTTGGCTCCTTGTTCGCTCTGTTCGAAGACCCGTTGAGTGGCGATTCCGAGTCTGACGATTTCTTGACATTGTTCAAGGAAGCCAGACAGGTTAGAGTACCGTTCGAGAGCAAAATTTCAACGCGGCATGTGAGCGGATCGTTGATCACGAAAATCGTGCGGTGATTGACAATCTAATGGACAAGGTCACGCGAACGACGTCGTTGAATTTCAAAATAATCGACAAAAGTGAAAAAAAAAATCTATCCAACAAGGGACATCACTTTGGTGTCCTCCTCCGATTTTGTCGACACTCTTTCACGTCGAAGAGTATCGAAAACAATCTTACACGTGTTTTTTTCTTTATCGACGGAAAAACGGTTTTAAGGGGTGAAACGCACCCTCGAAAATGGGGATGTTTTTCGTTTTTCGACGATAACGAGATATTTCAAAACTTCAAATTGCAACAATGTTTATTTTTTCCCGTACTGCACATTGGAGATGAGAACGATAACGTTATCGACGAACAACGAAAAACACCCCTATTTTCGAGGGTGCGTTTAACCGGTCAAAACCGTTTTTCCGCCGTTAAAAAAAAATACGCGTCCGCTAGTTTTTGATACTCTTCGACGTGGAGAAGTTTCGAGAAAATTGGAGGAGGGCACGAAAGTGATGTATCTTGGGAGTGCCTATCCCGATTGGGGTTGGAAAAGAGACGAGAGGCAGAGACGCCTCGATCAGACGTAAACTTCGCCTCTCTTGCTGCCGGGAACATTGGTGGGGGTGGACGTGCCGGCGAAGAGTGACGAGTTTGTGGTGGCCGGTGTGCTGATCCTCCTGAGTGGCTCGTGATTTCTGGTTCTCGTTGCTTCAACGCCGACGCTTCCGGTCCGATGTCTACTCTCGGCGAAGTTGAGTTGTCCGAGAGGATCGTGGCTGGAATTCGTTTGGGTGGCTCGGGAGCCGACCGTTTGTTCATCGTGACTCTGGGAGTGATGAGGAAGCGACATGCTACGATCTCCGCGTGGTTGAATCATCAAGGGTGGTCCAGGCAGGGATGCCGATCTTCGTGCGCGCGCCTCCGCGTTGGCACGCTCCTTCTCCTGCGTGCTCGTTGGCTTGACGACGTAACCGTTGAGCTTCTCGGGGCTCATGAGGATCGGCGAACGCTCGTTGTAGCCGTCGAAGGTCGGCGTGGAGTTTTGGCTGCCTTGAAGACTGGCGCGATCGCCGATCAGTGGAGTGGAACGCTCATCGTGTCCGGTGAGGCTCTCGCTTCGACTGCTGCCACCGGAGCCCTCCTCCTCGCTGCTGTTCACCTCGGTCAAGGTCGCCTGAAGGTCACCGCCGCGCGTCTGGATGTTTATCCTGGGCATCGGCGAAGACGTGGTCGTCACGAGGCCCAGTTGCGTCAATTGGCTCATCGTCACGGGCGTCAAGGTCATCGGGGCTACGAGACCGGCACTCGTCAAGGTCGGCGACAGCACCGCCTGGGCCAATGCCGCTGTGCCGCCTTTGCTCGAATTCGGCGTACCCTCGGATTCCGCGATCGGCGATAGGACCACCTGAACGACCGACAGGTCCGTCGGATAATGACCGCTCGCTGGAATCACCCCTACCACCCCGGCGCCTATGCTCGCCGCGTTGCTGGCCGACAGAGCGAGCCTCTGCTCGCGATCCACCACCTCTTTCGTCACGTCCGGCGTCGGGATGCGCGGACGATTCTTCAAGGAAACCGGCACCGACTGCAGCTTCGTCATCGTGCCTGCGAAGGTACCCGAGGTCACCTTACGGCGCTATTTACGAGGCAGAATCAGCCAGGCGACAATGGAATGCCAGCCTGCTGGATCCCATGTTACACGGAGAGAAGAGCGCATGGTATTTACAACAAACGCGCATGGTAGAAGAGAGTTTAGTCGAATTCCCTATGGTTCGTTGTCAAGGGAATCATAATATGGTCAAGGGGTTACCCCCACTTGCGATTTTGAAAAAAACGATTTTTTTATTGCATTTTTTTGAAGTATAAGTATCTGAGAATATGTCCTGAAAATTTCAAGTCGATCCGAACAAAATTGACTGAGATACGAGCGTTGTAGGAGAAGAATCCGTGAATTGAAGAACTGAAATTGAAACTTTAAACGCGTTTTTCTCAAAATGGTATTTCTGAAGTCGGTGACCAAGATTACTCGAACACTAATGAATCGATCTTCTTGACATTTTGCAGGCTTAGTTAATACATAAAAATGTAGTCTTTAATCGTTCGATTTTTTTTTTCGAAAAAAAATGGCCGTTTTATAGCCAAAAAACGGCCGTTTTTTTTGTTAAAATCGACCCATTAACTTTGACTGTCCGCCATTTTGTGAAAAATGAATATTTTTTAAAATCCTTCGATTGAGAACTAGTTTATACTTATATTCGACTAAATCCATCCGCATTTTTTTTTCAGATGATCCACTTCGCCGCAATGTTGGTCACCGCAAACCGTGTATATAAAAACATTGACATTGACATTGAAACATTGACGGCCATTTGCCACTAAACAATGTAATATTTTTCAATAAAAAAATTACTGAAAGTTCTTCAAGATGTGTCTTTAAGATGGTATATTGATCGATTAAAAAAGTCTTGTAGTTTTCTTTAAAAAAATTCGTGAAAAAGGCCTTTTTTGCGCTACAAGTGGGGGTAACGCCTTAACACAACTATAAGCGGAAAGTATAGGTAAACATGCGACTTTGGTGGCGTGTTTGACCATCTAGTATCTCCAAAATTATTATACACTATTGTAAAAGACTTTACAATATCGATATGGTTAATTCAGCTATATCACAAAATCAGCGCACAAATACTAATGCTGCACTGAGAGCAAAATACATGGTATTTATGATAGACGCCCACGTCAAAAGAGAGGATAGTAAAATCCGGTATAGTTTATTGGCACCGTAATCATAATATCGCTGACACAATTATAAGCGAAAAATATATCTAAATGCTAACAAACAAAATGCTCTGCCTAAGCCCAGTTTAAGGATGTTGAGTCCCAAATCACAAATGATGATAAAATTCTGAAAATTTGGTATGTTTTTGTATGAAGTATTTCAGAGGCCGTGTAAAAATTTCACGACAATTAGGAAGCTCGTTATTGAACAATTAACATTCACAAATTAAATGTTGTTTTATGGAAACTGATGTAACTTTGCAATAAGTTTTTTTTTACCTCTCAATTTTATAATATCTACAATATACTGAAAGCAACGGAAACAAAACGAGGTTTATTGATAATTTTTTTTTAATTTCTTTTAAAAATTGTTCTTCACAAAATGTTAATTTCTTAATATCGAGCTTCCTAATCGTCGTGAAATTTTAACACGACCTCTTAAATACTTCATACAAAAACATACCAAATTTTCAGAATTTTCTTATCATTTTTTATTTCAACCCTTAAGGAGGTTAAAGTAATGATGATAGAATTCTGAAAATTTCGTATGTTTTTACATGAAGTATTGAGGAGGTCGTGTAAAAATTTCATGACGATTAAGAAGCTATTTATTGAACAATTAACATTAACATGTTTCATAGGGACTCAACATCCTTAACTTCCTCATATGTGGAATGACTAGAGCCCTGGTTACTATCTCGGTTTACTGGTAACATTTGGGACATATGGGGACGACTTCAGCTACTAAGGGCTCTCTGGCTACTGGCTACTTTTTTTATGACTGGACGAAGACCAATTTCGCAGTTGTCACTTCTGTTACCACATTGGCCTACCGCCACTCCCCATGTCGCGATCCTAATGGATCGGTCTTCGTCCTCGAACTTTTTCTCGCACTCGTAGCCTAATTAAGATTGATAGCGTTGACTGACAAAAGGAGCTCACCTTGACGACCCATTCTCTGACTTCTCACGCTCTTTCGTCCAACCAGACGATCATAGAGGGACACCTTCGAGTTGGTGTTGTTCATCTGCGGCAAACCACCGGTCTCGGGGCTACTGTAAACGCTGTTGTGACGATTTCGCGCGAAAAAGCCACCCCCGCTGCTGTAAGTCGTCGTGGAACTTCTCACGGAGCCCATGCGCGTTATTTGACGCTGTAGCCAATTTTTTCGTCGCTCCACCAGTGGGGTGTCTACGCTTTCCTGATGAAGACAAATACACAATCACTCGGAATCCCTTCGTTGACATTTCCACTGCGGAGAATCCCAGTATTCTGGCAAACCCAGAATATTTTGCAACGTACCACTATTTATGTTAGAATAGAATTATGTTAGGGAAGAAAATGAACTTGCACATTATCAAATTGATATGGAAGCAAGATTATTCGGACTAATCCTACAGAACTTAGACGACTCGCTTATCAAATTGACGGTACTGAGAATGAAACCACTTTTATATGCGAAAGATGCCTATAATTCTTGTACCAATTATCCCAGTGCTGTTTCATCTTGGCCTGCATACGGGGTAAAATGAGAAAAAATAAACGTTTAGTTAAGGACGTTGAGGCCCTATGAAACATGTTAATGTTAATTGTTCAATAAATAACTTCTTAATCGTCATGAAATTTTTACACGACCTCCTAAATACTTCATGTAAAAAGATAACAAATTTTCAGAATTTTATCATCATTACTGCAACCTCCTTAGGGGTTGAAATAAAAAATGATGAGAAAATTCTGAAAATTTGGTATGTTTTTGTATGAAGTATTTAAGAGGTCGTATTAAAATTTCACGACGATTAGGAACTCGTTATTAAAAAATTAACATTTTGTTAAGAACTTTTGTTAAGAAAATTTGCTATGTTTTTGTATGAAGTATTGCAGAGGTCGTGTAAAAATTTCACGACAATTAGGAACCCGTTATTGAACAATTAACATTCACAAATTAAATGTTGTCTTATGGAAACTGATATAACTTTGCAATAAGTTTTTTTTTACCTCTCAATTTTGTAATATCTACAATATACTGAAAGCAACGGAAACAAAACGAAGTTTCTTGATAATTTTTTTTTATTTCTTTTAAAAATTGTCCTTAGCAAAATGTTAATTTTTTAATAACGAGCTTCCTAATCATCGTGAAATTTTAACACGACCTCTTAAATATTTTATACAAAAACATACCAAATTTTCAGAATTTTCTCATAATTTTTTATTTCAACCCTTAAGGAGGTTGAAGTAATGATGATAGAATTCTGAAAATTTTGTATGCTTTTACATGAAGTATTCAGGAGGTCGTGTAAAAAATTCATGACGATTAAGAAGCTATTTATTGAATAATTAACATTAACATGTTTCATAGGGACTCAACATCCTTAAGGGTTTACCCCCACTTGCGATTTTGAAAAAATCGACTTTTTTTATTGCATTTTTTTGCAGTATAAGTATCTGAAAATATGGCCTGAAAATTTCAAGTCGATCCGAACAAAATGGACTGAGATATGAGCGTTGAAAGAGAAGAATCCGTTGTGTAAACGACCGGCTAATTGAAACTTTAAACGCGTTTTTCTCAAAACGGCATTTCTGAAGTCGGTGACCAAGATTACTCGAACACTAATGAACCGATCTTCTTGAAATTTTGCAGGCTTATTTAATACATAAAAATGTAGTCTTTAATCGTTCGATTTTTTTTTCGAAAAAAAATGGCCGTTTTATAGCCAAAAAACGGCCGTTTTTTTTCGTTAAAATCGAACCATTAACTTTGACTGTCCGCCATTTTGTGAAAAATGAATATTTTTTAAAATCCTTCGATTAAAGACTAGTTTATACTTATATTTGACTAAATCCATCCGCATTTTTTTTTCAGATGATCCACTTCGCCGCAAAGTTGGTCACCGCAAACCGTGTACATAAAAACATTATTTCATTGACGGCCATTTGCCACTAAACAATGTAATATTTTTCAATAAAAAAATTACTGAAAGTTCTTCAAGATGTGTTCTTTAAGATGGTATATTGATCGATTAAAAATGTTTTGTAGTTTTCTTTAAAAAAATTCATGAAGCTGGCCTTTTTTTTGCGCTACAAGTGGAGGTAACGCCTTAACATATCCACCATGAAAACGGACTAAAAAGACAAAGAAACATCAGCAACGGTTGACGGTCTCCAGACGACGACAAAGTAACGCAAAGTGCTCGACTTCGCAGTTTTATTGCGAAATAACTAAACGGTCAAAATAGCTCAAATTTTGGCAATGGTATTTTGGTATGGTACAAACCGGAGGCCAATTTTGTTGCTTCTCAAATTGAAAGATTGATAAACGTTGATTAGTTTCAAAAATAATTAAAGTCGACTGACTCGTATATGTCCTTAGCGTTATCATCTTGCCCCGACTTTGCCTATCACCTCCGGCACTCGAACCCGAGATAAGCGCATTTGCCAAGAGCTTGATTCAGATCGAACGAGCATCAGGTATCGATCGAAGACGACTAATTGCTTTTAATGTTGAGATCATTTTCATTCCGGATGCGAAGAGAGGAAACTTACGTAATCGGCGTACATGTCATCCTGATGTACTTTTCTGTGCTGGCTCTGATTGTGTATCTGATTACCGAGCATGACGTTCGCGTAGAGGGAATCGCTCTCCTTGACTTTGTAATGCTCGGCGGAACCTTTCGGCTCCTCCTTCCGGTATTGTTCGCTCGCAAGCGTGTAAGGCAGATCCTTCGGTATCACCTCGTCCCAATATTGATCCTTGAGCAACTCGGGATGTTCCTCGTGCATCTCGTCGACTATCATGTAACCGGCCTTGCGGGCAGATGAGGATTCCGTTAGTGACGACCGTTGCGGAAAAATGTCAAAAAGAAGAAGAAAAGTAGAAATATCTCTGTTACGCTGATACTCACTTTGATGTGACGATCGATCAACCAATTCAGCTCTATGTCGTCGTCGTCCTCGCCGAAAGGATTTATCAGCACCTCGGCGACTTTCAGCCAACCAACGTAGAAGCAAAACTGCGAAATGGATCAACTCGGTTGAAAGACGATCGGCCAAAATTGAATCCTTCACATTTTTTTTTTACCCGTTTTTTTTTCTTTGCACCTTTGCAAATATAACGTTTGTTGTGATTTTTGAGGTAAATATTCGGAAGTGGGCCTCCTGCTAGAAGCAGACTAATTTTTTGTTTGGGTTCGTTTGGGGTTGTTCCGGGTTATTTGAGGATGTTTGGGTATGTTTTTGGTTGTGTGGAGTTGGTTAGGGTTGTTCGGAGTTGTTTGAGATTGTTTAGGCTTGTTTGGGTATGTTTGATTTTAATAGGAGATTCTAATAGGAGTACCACTTCCGAATATTTACCATATTTAACGGGAGGTATACATCTAGGAGCCGGAAAAAAGATCATTTTTGTGAATTTTTTCAAGGTAAACTATTTGAAATTTCGGATTGGAGTTTTAATTATCTAAAAATATATACATTCAAAAAATGTTTAATTTTCTTTATTTAAAAATATCAACAATATACAAGGATATTGAATGATCCTTGGAGCGTCGTAAAAAAATCGGTACCCAACATTTTTCGAAAACCAATGAACCGGTTGCCTTGAGGTTTTTCGTGGTTATTCTATACACCATTATCTAGTACTTGTTATAGGATTTTTTTCCTGTTACTTAGTTTTTGTTTTATAGGCAAAATAATAACAAATGTTTGGCCCCAAAATCACTATTTATGTTCAAACGTCCGCCATTTTGTCGTAAATCGATATTTTCAAAATCGGCTATGACAAGTACTAGATAATGGTGTATAGAATAACCACAAAAAACCTCAAGGCAATCGGTTCATTGGTTTTCGAGAAATTTTGGGTACCGATTTTTTTACGACGCTCCAAGGATCATACAATATCCTTGTATATTTTTGATATTTCTAAATAAAGAAAATTAAACATATTTTCGAATGTATATACTTTTGGATAATTAGAACCCCAATCCGAAATTTCAAAGAGTTTTCCTTGAAAAGATTCACAAAAATGACCTTTTTTCCGGCTCCTAGGTGTATATCTGCCCTTAATAATAATTGATTTTCGAAATACGATTACTTTTGATCGTTTGATTATCGAAAAAGTGTCATCCCTGTCGGGGATGCCATTTTCTTTCTTTCTTCGTGCAATTTTTTCGTGACGAGTAGCTCTCGCAAATTTCGGTCGTCTCACCTGAAGAGTCGTGAAGACCGGGAAGTACATGTCAGGCTCTTCGTACTTCCCAACGGGACCTCCATTCGGTGGACGCTCGACGAATTGCCTGCCGAGGAGAGCCGAGAAAAAGTACGCGTACAACGACAACGTCACGACCTGGGAACAAAATAAATAGAAATTACAATTTTTCGAGGTTTTTTTTTCTTCGTAGACACAATATGGCGAATAGAAACTTTCTCGATCACATTGAACATGTGCTTGCACGTCGTAAGACCCATGGAGAGTGAGTACCATTTCACTCTTATGCATGTGCATAGAATATATATTTTGAGGACATCCCACTTTGAAGACCCTTCTCCTAGTAGCCTATGTTCCCATTATGCAATCCCTTATGTCTTCGTAATCACCTTCACATAAATGTAAGTATATTTCCAATAGTATTTTGAGGACCTTTCTGTCCCCAAAATCAACGAACCGTGAAAATAAATGTCAAGCACCTGGTTCGAAACAGCCGGATGGGTTAATAGCCAACATTACGTGAATACTGGGATCAAAAGGTGCGTTTCCTATATATATATATATATATATATATATATATATTTATTTATTGATATAAATCTTCACGAGGCATCGAAAAATCCGTATCTGGAGTCTCGTAACGTCTGCGGAACAATACCACGAGAGAGATGTTAGCGAAGCTCACGATTCTGCACATCCACACACCTTTGTATCTACGATTTACACACACGACACATATTCCGCCAACGCACTTTTTTTTCTCCTTTATTCGAACGAAAAATTCACTTTCTCCAGGTTGCATGGGAATAGATCGCGATTTATCGGGCTACACCAGTGTGACACCTTAAAAAAATCGATTTTTGCCTTTTTCGACATCTTATAGTTTCAACAATATTCTGTAAAAATTTCAAGGCCGTTTCTCTATCATTTTATGTTGCAAAAATCGATAGTTAAATCTTTAAACGCGTTTTTTCTCGAAATGAGATTTTTCAAATTTGCTCACATTGCAACTCAAAGAGCAATTATCCGATTGAGTTGAAATTTGAACTGAGTACTCTTGAATATATTTACTCTACGATGACGTAGGATATTTTTGATTGGATGATAATTGGCGATTTGACATCGAAGAAAACGACCATTTTATAGGCAAGAAAACAGACTTTTTTTTTCATAAGTACGCTAATTTGTTAGATTTTGATATTTTTCGAAAATCCTACGTCATTGTACAGGAAATACCTTTCAGTTTAACGAGATTTTTTCCTTTTTCGGTTTCAGCTACTCAATCAGCCGCAATCATGTCAGCAGTTGAGGAACTTTCTTTTTGGCGCCTCCTAAGGCGGCACATAAGTCGCTTGGATCTCAATATTTTTCGATGAAACAATTATGTAATATAGGTCAAATATAGCCAAATATATTCTTAATTTTCCGAAACATTTAATCGACTACTTTTCTTCCAAAAAATTCCCGAAAATCAGCCAAATTTTACAGCGTTCACACTGGTACAGCCCCTTAAAATTCTACACCAAGGATCCAAACGCGTCAGACGGAAGAGATTCACGTGACGGGATTTTCATCTTGCAAAGTGTATGCATTTTTTGTTTGTTATGCAATATTCGGTTTTACGGCGAAAACCAATCGAGGCGCATCGAAATGGAGCAGACGAGTCATCGCTGATTGTCTCTTCCTGTCTTTTCAACCGCTCGTGCGACACTCGGAGGAAGAAGTGACGTTTATTCCCTCGAGGACGAAAAAAAAATGTATCAAGGTCTAAAAATTTTGCTGGACGTTGCTTGCTCGCTCGTGAGGAAGGTCGTCCGGGAAAGCGGCGAGTTTTTCCCACTGGTATATGTCAAATCGCGAGAAACGACGATGCTTCTCGTTACGAAAAATCATCGATTGCAGGTTGACTCGAGGAGGCGAAATTCCCTGTTCCATTCACAGTATTTCTTTTTGTGTCGACTTGATTTCTTTTTTAATGCGTTTTTATACTTTGAGGATGGTATGCGAATTATTGTATTTTAATAGTTTTAATGTCCTGGGCTTTTCCCTTACTGGTTTTTATGAACTCATTCCTTACATCTGTACGTTAATAAAAAATTATTCTTTTTTTTATCGCAGATTCCATTGTACTTCCCCTTATTACGTTTCCACCGTTTCCCACTTCTCTACGTTGTTAATTTTCAATTTGTTGACAACAAATTATTGTAGTTGTTTTCTTCGGTCGAAAATCGAACTTTTTTCATTCAGGTTGCATTGACCTAATTTTCAAAACTGCCAAAAAAAGTCTCCGATCGTACGCGACCTCGATTATTATACTAAAAGTACATTTTTATCATTGTCATTTCGCATGACCCTTGTTGCCAGAACGCCTCTTTAAAAAATAATAATTTCACTGTTTATCGATATTTTTCATTTGAAAAAAGGTCAAACTTGGCAGGACTATGTATCGATTGTGTGTGAAAATGCCAACCTCGCCGTCCCAATACTCTCACCAGAGGAAAATATTGAAAATCGATAAGCAACGGACGACGATGAGAGGACCGATTCCGACAAGAATGCAATACCGGCACGGGAGAAAATTCACCGGAAGACAAACCTGTAAAAAGATAGTCGAGAGCGAGCGATTGGGGAAAAAAGAGAAATACAAAGCAACGAGGAATCAGGAAATTGCTGATTGAAAAATTGAGCGTACGTGATTCCGGGAAATTCAATTCCCACAACCGTTGTAATGATCCGTTGTGACAATCGACATACACACGTGTGTAGAACCGAGGCGCTAAAATTACTCGGATTTTTCTCGACGCTTCTCTCGACAAACACACCGCCGAAGAAACGGGGAAAACGAATAACAAAAAAAAAAGATGCAGGAGAAGAAATTAGCTACTGCACTTTCGTAGATGTTTTCCGTGGCGGTGTGGCGTCGTCCCGGCGCCACTGGAAATAATAATGAGACGACCCCTCTATTAGGGAACTTGGACTGATGAGCAATTATCATTGCACAACTCACGAGCACTCAAAAGGAATTACGAGGGGAATGGGGTATATAAAGACACAATTGTCTAATTGCCACGAGAAGAGTGAACGAAACTCCTCGCCGGTGCGCTGAAGATGTCTGCGAAGGACCCTCGTGTATGCGAGACGAAAGTAATTTTTACGCGATGGCATTACAAGTACTGTTGAACAAAAATCATTCCTCTTTCATTCTTGCATCATTTTTGGGAATGGTAGCAAGTCGTGACAGGGCGTTCGGAAACGTCCATATCTACTGCGTTATCACGCACTAATTAATTCCAAAATACTACATTTTTTTCATTACCTCCACAAGTTTTCAATTTTTATCAATATCATAATTTATATTCTCATAAATCAACGTTCTTATTGCCATCGCCGTTCTTATTTCAGCACACTTTATCATTTCCACGGGGCATAAAAAAGGCCTGTCAAAAAAACAAGTCCCAAGTGTCCGATCGTAAAACGGACGAACGCATTGACACCCCGTTGTTCGAAGGAAGACCAGAACAACGAGCGACAGTGTTCATTACGAAGTAATTAAAATTCATGAGCACTCCACGTGCGCACTGCATTTATCGCTGTAAGCGGAAGACGAAAACTTTTTTTTTTCTCTTTCGAGCACCATGATGTAAGTACCATCGCGTGTACACGAACTACGTGTTTTCGAGCTCATCGACAAAAACGGATTACACATGAGGCATTCCACGCCATTTCGCTCGGCCGTGACCCTGACCATTTTTAATTTTTTTGATTTTTTTTATAAAATAGTATGCTATGCAAGGAGTATTTTCACAATTTTTAAAATTTTCGTCACATGTATTTCAGAAGTTACAATTTTTCGAAAAATCTAGATTTCACAAAGTTCGGAAACGTTCTTTCGCCGATATCTCTTAAATTAATCGATATATCGAAAAATGTCTATAGATCGATTTTTGTTCATATTAGTTTACACTTTCTTAAAAAAGCAAAAAAATGTTAAAACATCGTTGTCAACATTTTTTCAGCGTGTAAAGTGAAAACTATTTTTTTAAAGATGATTGTCATTTTTTTTTTTTCAAAAAATTCTCTAAAATAACATGATGAATTATATGAATTTTAATGCTAGTCCCATTGTGGGCCGATTTTTCCTTGTATTTTTTTTAAAATAAAATACATTTTTTTTCACGAAAATTTCGCGTGTTTCGTACGAATCCCATTTATCGTATTCGCAATATTTTTTTTATGCTTTTGTACCATTTCTAAAAAAAATCACGCCTACACTTGGCAAGCGTACATCCCAAGGTTGAAACATTACATTGTTTGAAATGTAAACATGGGAGTGTTATTGTCTCCTTCTGTCGAGGAGCGAGGCTCTTGAAACCAGAGTTTTTTCGAACAGTTTGTAAAAGCAGCTAGAAGCAACAGTGTCTCTTCACCTGCTGAAAAGTGCGAAAGTAAAAGAATGATCTGCTCCAATTTATCGTTTTTTGTCATTGCTATGGCATTGAACGAGCTTTTTGATCGGTGTCGCAATCCTTTTGACGAAAAAAATCAAGCGAAAAAACAAGATCTACGAATTGCATCTAAAGCAATACAAAATAAATTGAATTTACGCGATAATTATTACTTGTGTAAACAGTGTCGAACTAAATCATTACTTTTGCCGGAGAAACCAAACGAAGATTGCAGTGCAAGGTCCAAGAGCAATGACCCGCAAGATGACAACAATTTCTCAAATTGCTTAGGTATAATGACTTTTTTGTTATAAATTACTTTTTTGATGCATTAAACACTCCTTAATTCTTATCCTTTTTTGTTACATTTTTGGTGGAATAAATATTCATTCCTTTTTCCGAAATGCTTTCTTCTTGCAAAGAAGAAATTTTATCTCAACAGAGCACTTCTTCCCATGTAAGCATCAAAACAAAGTTTCCTGTTGTAAATGACGCTTTACAGCTATTAAACGAGTCTCCAATTCCGTCGAAAAAGTTAAACACTTTTTACGTGAAAAAGTTGATAAGATTTGTTAGAATTTGGAGAGTACATTGCAAATTGCTCCGTGTCATGAATCGACACTCTACGGGGATCGAAATGATTTTGACGGATTAATTGAAAATTAAAAAATCAAGTACGTAACCAAAAATACGACCAGGGCAGAAAAATTCCAAATTTTAACATTGTTTCCGATGAACTCACTCTCAAGATCAACTCTCAAGATAACTCTCTCAAGATAAAAAAATACGTACTTAGTGTTTCATTCATATATTCTCCTATAATCCATAATTTTTATTATTCCTCCTGGGAAAGTAATGGAAAAATAATTCTTCAACATATTAGATCGGGCTACTAATTGTAAAATTATCACTACAATCACTAATTGTAAATAAGTACAATCATTATTACTTACGAGTATTATTAGTAATACAAATTATTAGCAATTCATACGAGACACTCGAAATTTTCGTGGAAAAAATTGAATTTATTTTTTTCAAATACAAGCAAAAATGGGCCCACAATGAGACTAGCGTTAAAGTTTATATAATTCATCATATTATGTTAGAGAATTTTATGAAAAAAAATGGCTATCATATTAAAAAAAAAAGTTTTCACTTTACACGCTGAAAAAATGTTGATAAAGATGATTTAAAATTGTTTTTCTGTTTTTATGAAAGTGTGAACTAATATGAAAAAAATCGCTCTATAGACATTTTTCCATACATCGATTAATTTAAGAGATATCGGCGTTAGAACGTTTCCGACCGTTCTGAAATCCATATTTTTCGAAAAATTGTAACTTCTGAAATACATGCGATAAAATTTTCAAAAATTGTGAAAATACTCCTTGTATAGCATACTATTTCATTTGAAAAAATAAAAAAAATGAAAAATGGTCAGGGTCTCGACCGAGCGAAAAGGCGTGGAATGCCTCATATATATATATATATTACAGAAATAAACGATAGTCGTAGGTGTGCAATTATTTTACTACGCGGCGATGAAGAATTTTCGAGAGAGCTCGATGAAGATGTGCGTCGGAACGTTTGCCGACAACAATGAGACTTGGCTGGAGCGAGAGGGAGAAATAAACCAATGAAAAGGCGTACAGACCAATTACGATGAAATAGCGCGTCCGGCAAATCAAATAAATAAATATATTTAAAAAAAAACAACGCCTGGTATTGTTCTACAAATGTACGCGTAATTGTTGGGAGCTTCGAAGAGCCGACAAATTTTTTTCTACATTAATCAACTTGTAATTATGGTAGAAAAAAAATCCCGATAGAAAAACACCTTTGAAACGTCGGATCAGCCTGTAAAAAATGGAACATTAAAATATTAAAAAATGGATGTATCTCGGAGTTAATAATTGGTTTATTGTTGAATACATTCTAATGGACGATTACGCGGAACCCGGGACGATAATAGTGCAAAAACTTCGCGAGAGAGGGGGGGGAGAGAGAGAGAGAGAGAGAGCGCTTAAAATATCGAGATGGAGGCGTAGAAGAGCGGGTTACTCACCTGCGTGTAAACGAGAGGAACGCATACGGTGTCGTAACCGATTAGAGCACCCAACCTCTTCCGGATGTCGCTGAGCTCGACGAGGAGCGTTTGAACTACCTGGTCGCTCGTTATCAAGGACTCCTTTCTTGCACGATTTATTATGTTCGTCGCCCAAACGAGCGGCATCCAGTACTTCGACATTGCCGCTTTTTTGTTCATCATCTCGAATATCTTCTTCTCGGACTCCATCATGAGGCCTATGATGGAAAAACATGGGGAAAAAGAACGCTAGAGAGGAAAAAATTATTCAGGAAGTTCTCGAGAAAAAATACAACACGTAGGACATTCTACGGTAAAAAAAGGCATTACATTTCGCAGCCTTCGAAGTAGCTTTCATTTTTTTTATCTGAACGATTCTTGGAAAAAGTGTTAAAAAATGTCGTTAGGGAACGTGCTCGATTGTCGACGATTTGATTGCCGAACATAATTTCGTTTTTTTTCTTCAAAATATAGCCGATTCGTTACATATTGTTGAGAAAAAAGCCGAAAAATTTCGTTGTTTCCTGGAGGACGTCTTCGTTGAATTCTTGAAGATGGGAAGATTTTTTCTTCGCACGAGGAACAGAGAATAAAAGAAAATCGTCATACGTCTTCGGGTCTGACGAATGTTATCGATTAAACAAATGGCTGCTAGTCGACAATCCGATAGAAGTCTCGCTCATATTTATTGCCTTTGCGCTGAGCGCATCGCGTGAAGATGTTGCGATGAGCCGCTTAGGATAATTGCGGTGATGCGCCATCGGCAATGCTGTGTGCTCGTAAACAAATATCGGAGATGCACGTTGCATGCACCACGGACACTTTCAATATCTCCATTGATCGGTCAATCCAACGAGGATTTTTCAACAAGGATTTATTTTCCGAAACATTATTTAAAAAAAAAACAATATATCGAAACTCAATTTCTAACTTCCATGAAGGTGTTTTATAACTTGGTAAATAAAATAAATTGAAAATTAATCAATGAGTTAAGAAATCAAATAAATTGAAAATTAATTAATGATTTGTTAAATTTGATTGAATCCTAATCAAGTAATATTAATTACGATAATTGTTCAATACTGATATGACATGATTAAGATTCAATTTATTTTATCAACTTTTTCATTAGTGGTTAATTTATTCATTAATACATTAATAAATTATGTCACGTGATGAAGGTTCAATTGAATTTGTAACGCGCGAATTCGTTTTCATTTTACTGAATTTATTATTATTATCATTATTATTGAATTATCGACGTATCAATTAGTTCCTGAGTTCCAGCTTATACGCGTAGGGGTGTTAAAATATTACTCTTCTCAATTGAACCATTTCCTATCATTCGCTACTCGCACTTCGCTAACCTAACCTAACTCCCGTTGCGTCCACAGTCGTCTTAAGGATGTTGAGTCCCTATGAAACATGTTAATGTTAATTGTTCAATTAATAGCTTCTTAATCGTCATGAAATTTTTACACGACCTCCTGAATACTTCATGTAAAAACATACCAAATTTTCAGAATTCTATCATCATTACTTCAACCTCCTTAAGGGTTGAAATAAAGAATGATAAGAAAATTCTGAAAATTTGGTATGTTTTTGTATAAAGTATTTAAGAGGTCGTGTTAAAATTTTACCACGATTAGGAAGCTCGTTATTAAAAAATTAACATTTTATTAAGAACAATTTTTAAAAGAAATTAAAAAAATGTATCAATAAACTTCTTTTTGTTTCCGTTGCTTTCAGTATATTGTAGATATTATAAAATTGAGAGGTCAAAAAAAAAAACTTATTGCAAAGTTACATCAGTTTCCATAAAACAACATTTAATTTGTGAATGTTAATTGTTCAATAACGAGCTTCCTAATTGTCGTGAAATTTTTACACGACCTCTGAAATACTTCATACAAAAACATACCAAATTTTCAGAATTTTATCATCATTTGCGATTTGGGACTCAACATCCTTAAGCTACACTATACCGCATTGTTGGAGGGTAGGAAGAAACTGTGGAAAGCCCGTATACCGGTATACACGGCCCCATATCCTTCTGATTCTCTGGTGCGCAGGCTTTGACTCAAGTATCTCCACCAAGGTATCAGAAGTATCGGCCGTTTGCTCACTGGTTGATGCACCAGCCGGTGCACCGCTAAGCGGTCACCGCTCCGAGTATTGCGGAGTATGCGATATCATTAAAATCTGAAAAAATGAATCATATTGAAGATCCTAAGAACATTGGTTTTGAATAATAAGAATGCCAAAAATGTATAAATAAATTGCTTAAACAAAAATTTGTTCAAGAAATCGCCGTTGAACTTGATTTTTTGTAACATCAAATTAATTACAATATTTTTCTGAATACATATGATTTTTTAAAGAGTGTGCTCTGTATTTCGAAAAACCCGCTTTTCGAATTTTTCCGAGGCTGTACCTATGACACTATTCGTTCAATACCCCGGACACTCCGTGGATTTAATAGGGAACATTGCTTCGAAAACATATTGGAAATTTGTGACGGTGCATCCATTTTTAAAAATCAAGAAATTAAAATAGAAAGAAAAATCTAAAAAATTCATACCTATTCAGGAAAATCTACAAATTCATTTTATAATATAAAAAAAGTAGTTCACCAGAGATTTGTTGAACAATTTTTTTTTCAACAATTTACTTATGACTTTTTTGCATTATTATTACCGAAAATTAAAGTTGTTTGCATCTTCAATGCGGCTGTTTTTTTTTACGTTTTAATCTCATTGCAAAGTACTCCAAATTCTCACCGAAACTGACTTTTGGTAAGGAATGTTCCCGCAATGTATTTTTAACGGCATAACGCGGGCCCTTCTGAATCATTGGTAAATTACAGTGTTGCTCAATGAAAATAAGTCGCAACCAATTATTACATCCAACGATAATCTGGAATAAATTTTTTTGGAACTTTCTCTGACACGTCGTGGTTACGAAAATTCTTCTGCTTTGACCGCCTGTTTTGATTGTCATCACGGAATTTTGAGAATTTTTCACACGGGTGACCAGTTTATATCAGGCGTCGAGAGTTATTTAGTGTATAAATTATCAGATAGCAATGTGGGCAGCGTGTTATATCTCCATAAAGAGCCGTACAAATGAAACGATTTTCAGAGTCGTAGTTTTTCGTTGAAAGTTGGGTAACTCGGCTTGACATTCTACCAGTATACCGCGATGTACTTCATTATAGACAAAAATCAGTTAATCGTTAAATATTCGGGTTCGTAAAGGAATACCGTAACTGTATGTACGGCTAGCGCCGAACCCCGACCGTCCGTCCGTACCAGAGTCGATTTCATTAATTAATGTATATATATATATATAAAAAAAATAATATCTATAAATATCTTTTTATTAAATCTATAAATTTATATAAATTTATATATATTTATTTATATTTACTTACATATATTTAGATATATTAAATCTATAATTATGTATATTATATATATCTATGTATATTTTATATATATATGTAAAAATATATATGAAAAATCGATCACTGCGGTATCGTTGATAACGCGAATCCAGGATCGATCGTTCGTTCCTGAGACAGCAACGAGATTATGTACAGCGTTCCCGGTTGTTCAATAAATAACGGAAAAGGGAGTTTAACGCTGGCGCCAAGGCGTCCCGGAAGCGAACCGGAGACGCACTCGACAACAAGATGAAAGTTCTCAAGCATTTTATCGCCGGTATGAAAGTGAGTCAGGTGTTCTCACCCGTGCGCCCATACTCATTAGGAACGTCGCGTTCGTATCGAATAAAAAATAAAAAGTACAAGAAGCTCGTATAGAAACTGAAAAAAAAAAATGAAACGGAACTCGGAGTTTATAATTGGAATGTGGGACACGGATTCTTGGATTATTCCGAGTGCTATAAATAGAGATCTGTTTGCCAGCTCTTTGATTTCTTCGGCGCGGCACCTGGTACGTTTTAATTCTAGTTGACAAATGAGATGAAAAATGACACTCGTAAAGCTTCCAAGGGTACTGGAACCCAGAAGATAATAATGAAAAAATCGACAATTAACGAATTTAAAAAATCATTCTACGATCCTCGCCTCCTTTTCATTCTGCTTGTGGCTGACACGCCGATCTTCCGAGAAGAAACAACCGGACAACCAATGAAGGCGTAAAAATCGGCAAGTGTCGTGCTGCCTTCATAGAGCGGGAAAAAAAATTGCACCACAATACGTCCGATCGTGTATGCAAATAATTGTTCGCTGACTCGGGTTCACCCTGGCGAACTTGCGTAACACGAAACGTCAACGAGGTATTCCCCAGCGTAGCTGAATGTAGGTCTCTGCTTGAATATCGTTTTTTTTCGCAAGTTTCCACCGTTCTAATTGATGACGCACAGGAGGCGCTTAAAATCGCCGTGGGTCATCGCTTCCCCAGCGTTGTTTCATAAAAATCCTCGATCTTTTTCGTCGTCGTTTTTTTTCCGCACTTCGTTGCTCCGAGTGAATCGTTTTTGGAAATTTCGCGCTGACTCGTCCGTGGAGCCTGCGACGGGTTCGCGATACGACGGTAGCGCTAATGGACGCGTTAATTGTTCGGTCAAACTTTTCGATCTCGCGGGCACGGTCGTTCACGTTGAGTGACCGGTAGGAAACACAGCTGGAGAACGGTTACCGTTATAAACGAGTGATACTTTTTGTTTGTCACCTCCAACTTGCCCCACCTGCCCTGCGTCCCGTTCACCTTCCGGAAATACAACTGCGGGTACATTGCAATATCGCGCATCCTACGAATCGACTTTCGAATCAGCGTTACTTCGCTGGGGCTCTCGAGTGCTCCCATCGATGTGGCAGTCCATTTTTGTCTCCCAGAAGTCACGATTACCGACCACAGCTGAAGCCGTTTTTCCTCCTCGTTGAATTTATTCGACGATAATGAGTGCAATTTACGAATGAAGGATAAAATGCGAGAAAAGGAACGTTGAAAATGCAAGATCGTAAAAATGTATCCGCAATGGAGCTCCGGCAAGGGCGGCCACGTCCGGTGGGAGGCATTGGCGCGCTCCAAGGAACGGAGGGACGTGCGTGTACGAGTTCAAGGTACGCGGAGGATCCTTGGCGCGAGCCAAGGCCGTTGCGAAAGTAACGAAAAGGAAAAATGGAAAGTACGGAGGAGATAGAAAAAAGAAATATCGGTAACTAAGTCGCGATGGAGCTCTCGAAGTTTTCGCTCTTCGGCACTTACAGTTCAGTAAGAGAGACGAAAACCCAGCACTTTTAGCGTAGAATTGCAATTTTTTACCGAAGCTGGATGGTTACACACTGTAAGTAACCCTAGCCCTAAGAAATAGGGGTTGAACGTTTTTAAATCGCCGTATCTCGATAATTAATAGCCCGATCAAAAATCGTTTTAAACAAAAGTTGTTTGGAATAATGAAATACGTATAAAGTTATCCGACGTCCAACCTCTTATCTTTGAAAATAGCGGCACAAAAACGATTAGAAAATATCGGGTTGACGCGTTGTCTGGGTCAGTGGTGTTCTCGCGTTTTTGTGCCGATATTTTCAAAGATAGGGGGCTGGACGTCGAATAACTTTATAAGTATTTTATTTTTCCAAACAACTTTTGTTGGAAACATTTTTTGACCGGACTATTATTTATTGAGGTACGGCGATTTTTAAGTTTTCAACCCCTATTTCGTAGGGTTGGGGCGAGTTTAGGGGCAAAATTTCATTGGGGTTGCTTCCAGTATGCGACCATCTAGCTTCGGTCAAAAATTCCAATTCTACGCTAACAGTTATTGGCTATCATCTCTTTTACTGAACTATTATCGGCAATGTTCTTGCTCCCTTCATCGTCTCTTTGCGTTCGAACGCCAATGTGTACGGGACGTTTCACGCAAACTCGATCGTCGACAAATTTTTGCAGCTGCGTTTCCACTGTCTTTGCACAATACGAGCGAACATTCCGGATAACCTCGCGAAGCGCTTCCAGCAGTTTGAACGACTCGGGAGAAAATGTCAGGATGGAAGAGAGAGGCTGATTCGGCGAGTAATCGTAAAAATTTCAAGGCCCGATAAATATGCGAGAGAGGGGATCTTTTTTCAACTTTTCCGAGCCGGTCGGTATATCGTAGGTACTCTTCAGGAGGATCAGGAATTTGGTGAACATGGGCCTTGAATGACGATCTTTAAAAATATATTTGTATTTCCTGAATTCCAACGCATATCATTGAGGGTTTTTCACGGATACCCGTGCAGAAATGCGACCGCGCATTCTTTATTTTGTGTCCGGCCCTGACCAGCCTTGTCTGGTTTACCTGACCGGGCCCTCCCGTGTAACAAATCGGGAAGATCGCAAAATCGTTTTTTACGGCTTACACTCTATGTTTGGAAATTACAATCTTCTGGTCGAGATACATTGCGAGCAAGTAAATCTTCACGTAACGTCTACCCGGCCAGAACATTGACATGTTCTAAAAAGTGGAGCCTGTCTTTAAGAACTAAAGAAAAGCTACTTTGCTTTTGACCTCATCAAAGATGTTTATAATTGATTAGGATGAAGCCAATACGCTGTTGTAATTCTATTCATGATTCGAAGCATTCATTTCAGCAATGATAATCGACGAGGATAACAATGCTTATAATAAATATCGGGATTACGATAACTAATGATTTGAGCATAACGAAAAGCCAAACTGCTTTATGAAGCAAACAAGTAAAGCAGGTAATTTGTGGTTTTTGAACGCCTTGTCGCCATGTTGAGAAATATCAATGTTCTAGCCAGGAAGACAGTACCTGAATGTACTTCGCCAACAATCCGCCAGGTGGCTACAAAGCAAAGCGCTTCGCGTAAACACTGAGAAAACAATATATTTCCATGTACTGGGATTTGTTAACTATTAACAAATGGTATTGTTCGATATGGTGAAATAAATACCTTCTCACAGTTAATGAATCATTCATTTGAGCCTGTGAAATGTCACAAATAAATATTTGGTAACATTTAAGAAGTGGGTACTTTAATGGAACATACCCGTTTTTAACAGCCAATAGATATACAGTCGGTCTAATCCAATGCTTTATATTAGTATACTATAAATACTTGTTTGCTACAACTGAGGCGTTTATTCAATGAGAACGGTGGAAAAGTTGTCCCAGGTGTAAAGGATAGTTGAGTAAACGATATTTTATATTCGCACAAAACAGAATTCGAGTATAGTTACCAAATTAAGATTTGGACAAAGTCATTCATTGATGATTGTCGGTAGATGAATGTGCAGTTGAATCAATGTAGCACTATAGTGCTAGTGGGCATTACAAGGAACAGCTCTCATAGAAAATAAGAGTTGTTCCAATAAAGACAACAAAGATGGCCCTTTGGCCCCTCAAAGTCGGCCATTTAGTACATCGAAAAAAAAAATATATTTTCTAACAGCTTGATATTCATACTAACTAGATGTGTAATTAATTTTATGAGTGAATCACTTTTTCATACGATTTTTTTTTAATTCGCACATGATTTTATACCCGTTGTTGTAGCCTAAGGCCTTAAATGCGTTTTTCTCAAAATGACTTTTTTGAAATCGGCCACCACGATATCTCAAAAATAACTGCAAGATAAACTTCAACTTTTACAAGCTTCTTTCACATATCAAAAGGCAGTGCTTGAACGAAGACTTTTTTCCCGATGCATAGTGTTTTCCTATCAACGAAAATAAACCTTTTTGACCCCCGAAACTAAGCCGGGGATTTTAATCCGCGGAAGAAAAAATTATCGAACAACCGACCGAACGGTTTTCAAGCGCGTATGAATTTTTGTATTCGTAGAAACGAGAATAATTAGCAAGCACGACGTGTCTTAATGTCCGCTTTTACACATGGCCGCGTGATGGTCCGGCGCGACGCCATGGTGAAACCACGCGCTGTACACTGATTAGGAAACATCGGCGCGTAATTACAATCGCGCTTGGAAAATACTGGCGCGCTTCTTTCTATGGGATGCGAGCGGATTGTCAATAAGAACGAATGGCTCGATTAGCGATGCCAAAAGGAGAAAATTAACTGCCGCGTGGCCGAACGTGTGTTCGCGTCAACTATTACGATACCAAGGAACTCGAGAGTGCAAGTGAAAAGAATTTGACAAAATTAAGGAGCTTCGAGCTTCGGCCATAATCCAAGATAAAAAACAAATAATAATAAATCTTATTGTCCAGACTATACTGAGTCTTTGCGAATTTTTTGAAATTTTTTCACCGCAAACCACCGGAGATAAAAAGTAGTTCAATGTGTGTTATTTTACGTGCGGATTAGATGGGCAAGACGTTCACTTTATGGGTGATGTCATTTTTATTCGCTATGTAGCACCAAGATAAACTATTTCTGAAAATACATTAACGCAAACTGAACCTTTGTAAACGTTTAGAAGAAAAAAACCGATTTTCAATATTGAACCATCAAGGTTTGATGAAAGATTACGTATCATGGCTGGCGAATGAAGAACATTTCTGCCAACCTCAATGTCCGCAAAGTTACCGTATTTCGGCAACATTCAATATTCATTAAAAGTGATAATAAATAATCTCGCGACGTAAATATAGATGGGCATCATTACAAACGACTCAACGTTTCATTCTGAGTTGTATAAAACATTCACTCACGCAGTTTTTTTCATGACAATCATCAATAATGTTATACGTTTTCAAGTTGTTAGTAACCCAAAAGATTTTCTTATTTGCGTGTTAAAAATATAAAAATGGATAATCTTGCTCTTTAATGATATATTTTATGAAAAATTAGCATCTACAGAATAAATCTATCCCTCAGATGCATTTTATTTAAGGCCTTAGGCCACAGTAACGGGTATAAAATCATGTGCGAATTTAACAATTTTTTTTCGCATGAAAAAGTCATTTACTCATAAAATTAATTACACATCTATTTAGTATGAATACCAAGCTGCCAGAAAATATACATTTTTTTTCGATGCACAAAATGGCCGACTACTAATATTTTCTCTTGTTATCATTTTTTCTAATTAGATTTCAATCTAAATTAGAATACCTGGAGAAGTAGGTATGGAATTAAAAAAATATTGTTTAATTCAAAAGTTATAAGTATTTGAACTTAAGAAATGAATTTTCAGTGAAAAATTTCGTCATAGCTACTCATAAAATGAAAAGTTTTCGATCAATCAGAAATTCCGTACGTACTTCTCTGCGAAATGCAATTAGGAACATAACTTTTAAATTTGAAGTAAATCGAGTAGAAATTGTTGAAGTTATTTGTCACGGCAATTGGGAAAAAGCTACATCGAAAAAAAAATATATATATTTTTTCTAACAGCTTGATATTCATACTAAATAGATGTGTAATTAATTTTATGAGCGAATCACTTTTTCGTACGAAAAAAAAAAATTGTTAAATTCGCACATGATTTTATACGCGTTACTGTGGCCTGAGGCCTTTAAAAAAATCCTAAAAATCGTCAATTTTTTCCTCGCCTGAAGGTATCTCTCCGCTTGATGCAGGGAGGACTTGACGATCGGTAATCGCGGTGAAACTGCTCTCCCGTGCATCTTCGAGCTAAATATAGGTTGCCAGGATATGGAATCGTATGGAACGGGACGGGACGAGTTGCGCTCGGCGTGACGAGTCCAAGGGAACGAGGGATTACGACCGCGTGGAGCCCCCGCCGAGAATCAGCTCCGGAGGCTCGCGAGAGCGCGGACAGAAATGGCCGGTGCATCAAGCATTCTTTGATCGATAGCAACGATAATGACGACGTTGAGCAACGATGGCGAATCGGTTTTTAATCTCCGTCTTCCTCGTGGCGCTTCTGCGAATTTTCTTGGGAAACGCACGAAGGCAGGAGGGAGGGAGGGAGGGGGATTTTCGTATCAGGTTATTACCATGGATAATCGGAAAATGACATTTCGCGAGAAAAATATGAGGCTGACCGAACGATCTTCCTTCTGGCTTTTTCTCCCTGCTCCATGAATTTTTTCTGCATTCCTTTCACAATGACGCGTAGAGCCGATTGATAAATATTTTCATTATTACGAATGTCACTCTTCTGGAATTTCGAACGCTTTCCTGCCGATTATTTTTCTTTTCTTCCACGGCGAACGAATCACGTCGCTTCGACGATATCGACAATCGCGTTTGTTTTCTTTTTCTTCCTTATCGAGTGCGCTGTAACGGCGAGCGATTTGCGAAAAGCTACGAAGTCGAAGCGAGAGAGAGAGAGAGAGTCAGTCACGTTCGCGGATAAGAAGAATCGGTTAAGGCCGTCGCACGAGTCTTCGATTCGACATTCTCTGTACAGCGTGGACTGAGGAGAGGAGGATTTTACACACGTATGTACGATGCAAGGTTTCGTCGCGCACCACCCACTCGCCGCGAAAAATCTTGGTGCGAAATGTGACGACGGGATCTCGTCCAACCTTCGCTTTTTTTTTAAATTAAATCAATTTTTTTCAGATTTTTCTTCGTTATGTCGTACACCGTATCGTATCCCCTGCGTTGTGGGAATATTCCACACGTTTCGACTTCTCGGTTCGGAGCAAATAAAAAATCCATGCGGTAAAAATAATTGGCCATTTTATGGCCCTATTGTACGAGGTGTGATTTTATCTTATCAACAATGAATAAAATGATCGCGCTGATAATTAAATAACGAGCAGTAGTAATAATAATAAATAGGAAAAGAAAAAAAAATAGCAAAATGGGATCATGGTACTGTTGAGAGAGAAAGAGATAGAGAGGGAGAGAGGAACATAAAGAGAAAGAAACTTGTGGCAAATAAGCTCGGTACGAGGAAAAAAAAGTTACCCAATCAAATTCTCACCACAGAAAAATTCCCTGCCCGACTCACCATACCGAACGACGTATATCTGGGTAATAATTGTTTATTATTATAGGCAGTATTTGATAAGCAGGTGGCCAGCAGGAAGAGATAAGTGTGATACGCTTATAATTGCGGGCATGCGAGACAAAATAAATCGGCATCTCCGCGCCAGGAAAGTGTCTATCGCTACGAAGGAAAGACGAGATGGTATATCAGCGAAACTAACAGTGCCAAAAAAAAAAATCAACATACAACACTAAAATAGAAACTAACCGTTTATTACTTGCAAATAAACGATTGCACATATCGTTTGCAACGCACGAGTGTATAATAATTATTAATTATAATCGGATGTTACTCGATAAACTGGATTCCAGGAATAGAATCCGACGTGTCTCGCGACGTTTGAGAAAATTATGAATTACGTTTTTAGACGATAGGAGAAAAAGAAATGGCCCGGCGGGGCGAGCGGGGGACGGGGAAAATTAGACGTATCTGAGGAAGTGAGAATATTCGAACGCGAGAGAGAGAGCGATATATATATATATATATATATATATATATATATATATATATATATATATATATATATATATATATATATATATATATATATATATATATATATATATATATATATATACGCGCCCGGAACAAGAATTACCCGTTTATTATTTATAAATCGGTCTATCTATCGCGATGTATAATTATTGTCGTGATAAGCGGGAATTTCAGTCCGGGAATAGATTTCTGCCGTAAGCTTTTGTTTTTTCTTTTTCATTTATTTATTTTTCTACTTTTTTCGTTATTTTCCCTCAGCACGCGTGTAGCTTACGAGCGTAAGAGCACTGGCGGAGATATAGGTTCGAGGCTCAAAGACGACGGAATGAAATAAGGTGAAATAAGAGTAAATGACGAGGAGTAGCATTAGGGGAAAAAGAGAGAAGAGCTCGATGGCGCCGGCGCCTTCGAACACTCACCGCCTGTACGTACACTTCGTTTCCCTCGGCCCCATTTTTTTCTGCCCCCTGCTGAGAAGCGATCTTTCTTGTGCATTCGGAACGCAAGGGCTTTTTATTTTGCGCCCACGAGATAACAGCAAATTATCGGGTTCGTTTAAACGTGTGGTGAAAATCGAACATTTCGAATTCTTTTTTTTTATCATAAAATATTGAAGGAAAATGATTAATTATATGTTCAGTCACGGAGTGATGTGCTTAACGATAGATAAAATTATTGGCATTCGTTTTAAAAATAATTATTGAGCTCTCGCGATCGTAAATAATCGTCGATCGTCTTGAAAAATTATTATCGAGGTCTCGCGGTTGGGAATTTTTTGTTCGTTACAAAGGGAATGAAAATGTAAATTAACAAAAATTAAAAAGCAATCAAATCAATGAAGTTAATTTTGATAATTGATTTAATGATTTTAATTCGTTTGATTTCTTAAATTAATCGATTCCTTTGGTTTAGCCAATTAAATGATTTTCGTTAATTAAAACTGCGAGAAAATGAAAAGCAAGGTTATCAAGATAATTACTTTCACGAATGATGGATTGTCGTCGATTGTTTTTTTTTAAATAATTCTCGAATCCCATCCTTTGTATATTTAATGTCAGATTGTTCAAATTAACTTCCAGTGTTCTATGCGATCTAATGAGAATTAAGGGGTTACGTGGGTTTGAAATTTTCAAAGAACCCTTTTTTTTAATTTTTATTGTCCAATAGTATCATATGTCTAGAATATTCTTCGAAAGTTTTGAGTCAATCGGAATAAAAGTCTAGGAGAGAGAGAGAGAGCCTTTGGAAACTCCCTCCGGTGGGAAAAACCGGCCGGGAGCAACGCAAGTATATCGCATTTTTCTCAAAACACTATTTTTGAAGTCGGTGGACGCGATTTCTCAAAACCTAATTCACCGATCTTATTGAAATTTTGCACACTTCTTCAAAACAGCATTGAGTGGTAATTGAGCGAAGGTTTTTTTTCGATTACAAATAATTTTACAAAAGAGACTGTACGTAGTGTAAATTGTACGAAAATTTGAACTATTTTGCATACAACTTTTCCTAAAATCGAAATTTCATTTTTTTAAAATCCTTCGTTCAATCACGAGCCACACTTATCTACTAGCAGAAAAGATTTGGTTTTTGATATCAGATAAATCTATCATGAGTTATCCTGACCACAACGAGGACACTTTTTTTCGGAGTCTCCGGACGCCAGGTCCCACCGGCTGAATTTTCCAAATTTTTGGATGAACATTTTTTTAAATATTGTTGAATTGTTACTCTTTTATGTGCTTAACATTGTAGATAAAATAATTTATACACTATGTTTTTTTTTTAACAAACAAAATATGCTTTTTTGGCTTCGAAATCCACGTAACTCCTTAACATTCGCCCATGAACAAATCGTCACAAACGGGAATTTTCAATTTCCTTCAAGCACCAAACGGACGAATTCTACCTTTTTCGCAAATCGCAGGCACGCACGGACGAATGAGTTCTCGGACTGTAACACGAGCCGTATACGCGTTGTGATTCAATTAGCTCGGAATAAGAAATTCCTGGATCATACTTGTCGCACAATGCTGAACGTGTACGTCGATAATCGATTCACTCAGCTGCCTGCGAGTGGCCTCTTCAAGCACTATCTTGGACTCGGTCGATTTTATGCCTCCCTCATTCTCGCATAAATTACATACATATATATATATATACAATTAAAATGAAAATGGGCAGCGAAAAAAAAATATTGTATAAAAAAAGGCACGTTTGTTTGTTTTTTACGCCCGCTTTACGGTTTTGCAATCGATCTACCCTTGTCATTTTTATTACATCATAAATCTTATTCCGCATTCCGTGGCCATGTATACGGCATGCATGTTTCATAAAATTTCTTGGCTATTCTCATTGAATCTAGCGATCGGTCGCACTCTTCGTGACAGGGTTGATCGGGCCTCGGGAAAGACATGTCGAGAGGGGCTCGGGGGTCTGAGGGGGGGGGGGGGGGGAGATCGGAATGTTACTCGTGGAGGATGCACGTGAACGCCCGAGTCCCTCCTAGATCATGGAGTATATATACTCCGTTTCTTCTGGCCTCTATCTCGGAATTCTTCGACCCCCCCCCTGCCCCCCCCCCCATTCCTCTGGCTGAGTCGCCCCCGTCTCCGGAGCAAAAGATCCACACCGGTACACGTGATCATCGACGTAAGATCATTTTCTACAAAAGGGTGGCGTAAAATATTCGAGAATATCGAGGGGGTCGAGGGGGGCGCTGGGGGGGGGGGGCGATCGGAAATAACGAGCAGACGTCTCGGGCGCGCGTTAACGAGAAAGACGGGACGCGTCGACGTTCACGGCTTCGTTCGTGACGAGCATTTCCGAACGGTATAAGACCTCGGGAATGGACGCGCCCGAGGACATATATCGAATTAAAGGATACGAACGGTGAAATGATTATTTGAACACTTCATTTCCTTCGTTTCGTTCCCGACCGGAAATTCTTCAATTTCGGACGCGTATGGTCGAAGCCAATCTCCGGGCGATAAACACTATCAATAATTTCCTCGAATACTCACGATGGTTTTCGTTTTTATTCGAGAGCAATCGAGAAAAGTGGCCCGAAGGGACGACATGATTCTTTTTCTCGACTTTTGATCCGTTTGAAGGGTCATCCGATGGAAGTTTTCAGTCGTATCGAATATCGCCGCGTTTTTGTCGAAAACTCGAAATTACGCCGACTAAACGCGAAAAAAAATGTTTTCTACGATAGTCGACAATTTTTTATAGAAATTGAAGGCTCACGGGAAATTCGATGGTGCATTCGTATTCAAGGGGAAAAGTACATCGAGAGGAATTTTTGAGAAAATGTGAAAGAATAATTTTTTCTTTGCATCTTGGTCGAGAAAAGTGTCTTCACTAAATCGCAGCTCATTTCTTTTCGTTTTGGATTTGGAAATCTGCTCTGCGTTTATTCTCTGCGTAATCGTTTTCTTTTAAAAATGGCGTTTGGTTAATGAAGTTCCGATGATTTTTCGATTTTTGGCAGAATTTCAAAGACGGACCTTCGATTTTTGCCAATTTTTTCATACTCCTCCATACCCTTTGCCTCTTCTTCGACAATTCTTCGAGTGGACGATCCGGGAAAACTAATTCTGATATCGGAGTAAAGGAAGCGGTATTTTTGAAGTCCACCAAAATTATTTTTTTAACTCTCACATTGATTTCAATCCACTTGAATAAGATCGACGGCTACAGCTGTTTGACATTTTTTAATTTCGATACAACGCGACCAGATGAATTTAAATTTAAATTTTTTTCGACTTTTAAACGATTTCGAGGATTTATCCGGTCGGGAATTTTTCGCCGATTACGAACTTCGAGTAGGGTTCAGCCCCCCCTGCCCTGCCCCCCGATCGAGCTGAAATTTTGCACAAACATTCCTTTTAATATTTTAAGAAGACCCCTAAAGGGATTTTTGGTGACGCGCAATAGTTTTAGGGTTTGGGTTTGTTTGGGTTTATTTATACACGTTTGGGTATTTTTGTTGGAACAAAACGAAGAGCGCGATAACGTATATGCATACGTATGAACGAAGACGTAGCAGATATAAATATAGTCGGCGTGCTTTAAAAAAACGCCGTGCGTTAAAAAAAACGTTAAAATTCAATATTAATTATTATTATACAATTATTATTATTATACCATTATTATTATTATACAATCATTATTATTGTACAATTATAATTATTGTACAATTATAATTAACAATAATATTAATTTTTTTAAACTTAAATTTTTATAATTTAAGTTTTTTTAAATAATTAAAATGTTGTCAATACAAGGAAGGTTTGTGCAAACTTGCCCTTAAAAAAAACTTAAAACTTCAATATCTCGAAAACAATTGCGAGTCGCCAAAAATCCCTTTAGGAGATGTCTTAAAATATTAAAACGAAGATTTGTGCGAAATTTCCACTCGTTTAGGGGGGGGGGGCGTCGTTCCGGAACCTTATCCCAAACTTCGACGAGTTTTCGTCACAAGGTCAAAATTACGCGTGCTAAACGCGACAAACGTATCTTCAGTCAGTTTCCACGATTTCCTATAAAACATTTGTTTTTTGGCAAACAGTAATACTGAATTCCCTTTCTCGGGGCAAAAACCCATTGATATATAATTAGAAAAGATAAATATATAAAAATTCCAAATTGTTTTCACACTTTGGCAAAAAAAAAGTGTCTTCACTAGATCGCAGGAAATTTATTTTTCGTTTTGATTTGAAACTCCGTACCGCGCGCATTCCCATCACAATCGTTCGTTCCGAAGAAGAGTAATTTTCGGCAGAATGTTTTTCGTGAACTCACCGACATCGACGATGTGCTGCAGGGTGGGAAAGCGTCTCTTGACCCTCAGGGAAATTCTTTGGAGGGTAATGACGTACGCTAGTACGGCGTACCTCACGATATTCCGTCGCATCAGGCGACCTCGCTCATCCTGAAACAAAATTTTTTTCCCCATAGAAAATAATTTCGCGAAGGCGCACGATCCGACGTGAAATATTGATACGTTCGTACTGGAACAAAGGCGATCAGGTGGAAAAACGTTAAATAGAAAACGAGAGTAAATGCGCTCGTTGTAATACTAAACGAAAGAGTATCGAACTGTGAAGAGCGAGCTGGTGTGAAAATTTCCCTTTCAACGAGGCGAACAACAGACGGGGGGGGGGGGGGGGACGTCAAGGCTGAAAATAAATGTGGAAAAAAAACACAAATCTTCGCACGAAGCTCTCGCGCTGTGCATAGCTCGTTATATCGGTGTGAAAATTCGATTTCAACTAAATCGAAAGAAAATTCGAGACACGTTCGATCCTCGAATACCACAGGAGCCTTCGACACTTTCCCTTTCTTCAGATCTTGGCTTCGTTTCAGTTTTTTTTTTCTCGCCACGATGTAATATTCAGCCCCATTTTTTACGACTTTTGTTTCCTGAGAGTTTACAATTCTCGTGGTTTCAAGACACTCCCGCTGACACAATGATAAATAAACTTTGGATTAATCGATCCATCGATTTTTGGTGATTTTTTTACGCCCCCCCCTGCCCCGAAATCATCATATCCTAACGTCATAATCCAATTATCATTACCGTCATCCAACGACCAACCCCCGACCGCCCTATTTTAAAACGACGTAATTTATGGACGGTCCCAAAGTCTAATTTACACGAATGTGAAAATGCATGTGCTTCCGCGACGAGCTTTACTGCGGTTGATTGTTCCGCCGTGCTCGTCCCTCTCGCTCTCCTTTCCCTTTCGCTACAGGAAAGTCCACGAGGAAGGCGCCCGTTCGTTTCGCACGAAGTGCAACGACGACGGACCGACTGCAACGTGCGAAGCGCAACGTCTCGAATCGCAAAAGCCATGCCAATAGCTCACCCGCATTGGCAACCGATCTGAATTCCTTAAAATGTCAAGCCCTCGTCCGATTCTATTGTACTTCGAAGCCGCGCCTTTTGACAGTCCCCATGCATTTTTCAATATCGTTCTCCTCGATGCTCCATTTCCGATGATTACAGAAAATATTTCGTTGTTTTTTTTTCGCCATAAAATATCGATTCGCCCGACCACTTTGCCGCGGTTAAAAGATCGGCAATTCCGAGCAATCGGCCATAACGATCGATTTCCTCAATTTTTCGCCTCTCTCTCTTCTCATCGCAGCAGAAATGAATGAAAATCAACCATTTTCTCGGATACGTAAACGCATGTGTAGTGCAAAGTACATCGTTAATTTGTATCCGCAGCCTGGAGGCGTTATCGTTACAGAAATATCGCGAAACGAAAGTAAAGCGTACTTAAACCAGAGGAAGAGAGAGAGAGAGAGAGAGAGAGAGAGAGAGAGAGAGAGAGAGAGAGAGAGAGAGAGAGAGAGAGAGAGAGAGAGAGAGAGAGAGAGAGAGTTAGAAAACAGGAGAAGCGAAACATCTGACGTGTTCATACCTACGTATCGGTATAACCGTACAACGTTGCGCAACGTTTAACGATCGTGAATCGCTTAGGAGTTCTCGTTGCCAACTCTATCAATATGCGGATTATTACGGGAATACGCGGTAGCTCTTGCCATCGATTTGTCGATAACAAATTTTATATCCTCCGACCTCCGACATGGTGAAAAAAAAACGACAAAAAAGGATTTTGTTACCGATCTTCCATGGCGAGGAGCGTTGGCCAGGACCAATACGCGGATGGATGACCGTATATATATATATATATATATATATATATAAAGCCTGTATCGGTAAGGGTATCGGTAAGGGTATCGGTAAGGGTATCGGTAAGGGTATCGGTAAGAGTATCGGTAAGGGCATCGGTAAGAGTATCGGTAAGTGTATCGGTAAGGATGTCGGTAAGAGTATCGGTAAGTGTATCGGTATGTATGTCGGTAAGGATGTCGGTAAGAGTATCGGTAAGAGTATCGGTAAGGGTATCGGTAAGAGTATCGGTAAGGCTATCGGTAAGGCTATCGGTAAGGCTATCGGTAAGGATATCGGTACGGGTATCGGTAAGGGTATCGATAACTGTAACATGGTAGAAATGAGTGCGGGTAACACTCCGCGAGGCAGACGATAAGGATCTGGAAATAGTTGGACAAATATGGAGTCTCGGTATGAGTATCGGTAAGAGTATCGGTAAGGGTGTCGGTAAGAGTGTCGGTAAGAGTATCGGTAAGGATGTCGGTAAGAGTATCGGTAAGAGTATCGGTAAGGGTATGGGTAAGAGAATCGGTAAGGCTATCGGTAAGGCTATCGGTAAGGATATCGGTACGGGTATCGGTAAGGGTATCGATAACTGTAACATGGTAGAAATGAGTGCGGGTAACACTCCGCGAGGCAGACGATAAGGATCTGGAAATAGTTTGACAAATATGGAGTCTCGGTATGAGTATCGGTAAGAGTATCGGTAAGGGTGTCGGTAAGAGTATCGGCAAGGGTGTCGGTAAGGATATCGGTACGGGTATCGGTACGGGTATCGGTAAGGATATCGGTAACTGTGATGTGGTAGAAATGATTGTGGGTAACACGCAAAGTAAGTAGTAAAAATGACATTTCTCAAAGGCACTACAGACATATTTTCAAAAAAGCAATACGATTGCTTCGAATTTCTCGTATCAATTTACTAAAAAATGGGGTGATCATTCTTCATCAGTTTTATCGACATTGTCAATAGAAAAAATCGTTCACCGCATTCGACGGTACGGGAATCGACGAATTTAATGCTGTCCTTCGCGTCTCTCGACCCACCCATCGCTCTTCGAAATTAATTATCGAAAACTTTCACTCCGGTCATAATTTCAGTTCCTACGCCACAGGCTGAAAGGGATTTCGCGTATGCAACCGCCTCTTTCGCTTTCTTTTTGGGACTTAGGGCCTGGACCATCGAGGAAGGGGAGGGGGGAACCGGGAGTGTAATCTCGTTCGTCGTGTCCCTCCGATCGGTGGGACGAAGGAGCGAAACGAGACAAAGGATATTCGCGGTCGGTTTCTTGCCCGGCGCTCGCTGAGCGCCTTCAGGTTCTACTTCGTTTTATTTCGTATACAGCTACATCCCGCGAGTCTCCGACACGAGAAACAGGACGAGTGACAGAGGCTATCGACCTCGAGGAAATTCTCAACTAGCGAGGTCAAAGATCTCCGGGAGGTTCGCTCGGCCATCATTTACGTCACTGATGCGACCGACAATGGAAATACTCGAACGGACGTGATTTTATTTATTTATTATTATTTATTTGTTTATTTGTGCAGGACGGGAGGTATCCTTGAGCAACGATCTTCCGGCAAGGACGATTCGCTGAAAAATTATTTCTTACCCCAAATAGCTTGAAATCCTGTCGGGCAATTATTTCCAGTACGGAAAAAGACCGACTGGTGCGTAAATTACGCATCGAGAGCTATCGCAATTGGCAGACGCTTGAACGGCCGAGCGATCAGTGGATGAAAAATGATGTCCACGAAAATGTGTGCCAAGGCAATTCCTACGAGTACAATGTATAGCGCAACCCCCCCCTCCCCCCGGCTGCCCCCACTGGCCCCCTTCATTCACGATGCTGACAAAGGGGATCAATGCTCGTTAATTGGAGCCACCGGCGATTCTCCCATTACTGGCATTTTTTTCTCGTTCATTTAGCGATTTTTTTTTCGTTTTTTCTTCTCGAAAAATCTCGTTGTCGACGCAGCGATTATTAGAGGAGGGGGAGGGGCTTCAGGTGAGGAAAAAAAATTGCTGATTTTCGTGATTTTTTTTTAAAAGGAAAAAATTCTTAATTTTTGAGACTTAGGGTATGTTTTATTGCTACTTTTGGCCGCTAGATGGTATTTTTTCTATTATTAATTTTAAAAATGGCGGAGGTATGTATTAATTGCATTTTCAAAACTGGCGTGACGTATAGCTAAAAAACTAATCGACCGATTCTGATGGAATTTTGTATGAATTTTTCTAACCTTATTGTCTAAAACATGAAAAAATAAAGAAGTTTTTATTGTAAATAATAACCGAAAATAATAGTCGTAAATGGTAGTAAAATAATAATAGAAAATAAAAAAGTTTTTCATTGTAAAATGGAGCCATTTTTTTTCGGAAAATTCAATCTTTTTTTTCGAAACCGTATCGTTTTATCGATTTTCAAGATTTCTCACTTTTTCTTGGTTCATATTCTGCGTATGAGTGGCAATGGAAAATAGAAATTACGTGTTTTTTTAAAGATTATTCTGGCCGATGCCACGTGTCACGCCATCTGGTTAAATGTGCCGCAGCTCGATTAGAATGCCGTGCCAGATCTCCGCCATGCTTGAAAATGAATTGAAAAAAAATTGAAAATACCACGGTACAGCCAAAAATAGTAATAAGTCATACCCTAAGTCTCAAAAATGGTGAAGAGGTATTTTCTTAAAAAAGTCATGAAAGTAACCAATTTACTTCTCGCCTAAAGTTATCGTCCCTCTTAAGGATGTTGAGTCCCAAATCGCAAATGATGATAAAATTCTGAAAATTTGGTATGTTTTTGTATGTAGTATTTCAGAGGTCGTGTAAAAATTTCACGACAATTAGGAAGCTCGTTATTGAACAATTAACGTTCACAAATTAAATGTTGTTTTATGGAAACTGATGTAACTTTGCAATAAGTTTTTTTTTACCTCTCAATTTCATAATATCTACAATATACTGAAAGCAACGGAAACAAAACGAAGTTTATTGATAATTTTTTTTTAATTCCTTTTAAAAATTGTTCTTAACAAAATGTTAATTTTTTAATAACGAGCTTCCTAATCGTCGTGAAATTTTAACACGACCTCTTAAATACTTCATACAAAAACATACCAAATTTTCAGAATTTTCTTATCATTTTGTATTTCAAGCCTTAAGGAGGTTGAAGTAATGATGATAAAATTCTGGAAATTTGGTACGTTTTTACATGAAGTATTCAGGAGGTCGTGTAAAAATTTCATGACGATTAAGAAGCCTTTTATTGAACAATTAACATTAACATGTTTCATAGGGACTCAACATCCTTAAAGGGCTTGCTCGCACTCCTGAGTTTCGCAATGCTTCTCAGGAACGGGAAATACGGAGCGGTGACACGTGTGAGGCAAAAGGGAAAAAAAGGGATCGTAAAAGGCCAAAGACGAATGAACGATGGAAATTGACAAATTGATAAGAAACAAGGATAATTGTGAACGATTATGTTTAACGAACACTCACATTTCCAGGAATGGCAGCGCTGATGAAGAGTGCGAGATTGTCGGGCCAAGGCAATAATTTGTATTGCTCCCACCATCTTTTCACGACGAGGCTCACGTAAAATCCCAGGACGAAGGACATCGGTATCGATTCACTCGAATTACCGAAGTAGTAACGGATCTTTTCGAATATTCTGGAATTAATCGAAAAAAAACATAACGTCAACGTTGATTTTTTTTTTTTTTTTTTTGAACAACAAAAGTTGAATAGTCGTTTGAGAAGAAGTGGCTCAAGGCTCGTGGCACACTGAGCATCGATAAATAAAAAAATACCAGGCGCAACAATACGACAATCGCCACAGTTTTGTATGTTCGTGCTCATTTTTTTTTAGTACGTAATTTCTAATCGTTCCACTCGTCACATAAGCTTATGCGTTATTGTAGTCCGTCGCTTCCTCTATCTGCCTTTCGTATGTGGATCAAGGTCCCTGGCACGAAAGTTACTCCATTCAGGTAACATCTGTATGGTGAAACTTGTCAGGGGATTCCCCGTTATGGGAGATACAGAAAAAAACGTATCGAGCCTCCACAAACGAATCTCCATAAAAATTTAATGCCTGCCAATTAAACGTTCAGTTAGCAATTATTTCATTTATTTTAGAGTTGTTTTTTTTATCTTGACCAGCTAGTTCGATTTTTTCTTGATGACTTTCCCATTGAAAATCCTTTGGATATGCTTTTCGAAGATAAAAGTGGCGTGAGGATAATAATGTTTTGTAAATATAAATCATTTGTGCCACGAGTGCAATTTATGTGCTCAGTAAAGCACGAGCTTGCAAGGAAAAAATGTATGAAATCGATGAAAAAAAATTTCCGGCGAATCCATGAATTATGGTATTTAATTTTTTGCTGAACGTTCGAACGCAGCGTTGAATTCGTCCAGGTATGAAGCCCCATAAAAATTCATTCCCACGATTGGTCGGGGTCCTAAACCGGCTCTAAGGTCCTGAATTTAGCAGGGAATGAATCGAAAGGAAGTCTCTCCCTTTCGCGTCTTATCTCTCTCGCCCACTCTCTTTCCGAGGGAGAGTGATCCACGAGAGTTTCAAGTTCTCGAGTTTCTTTTTTAGTTTCGCGTCTGCCTTCTTGCACCTCTACACCATGCACCGGAATAATATGCCCAATTTTTTTTTCTCCTCCCCTATCTCAAATCAACTGAGAGGCTGTCCTCTTAAATCATTTTTTATATTATTTTCGCTCGCGAAAGTGAGACTTTTCGCAACAGCGACTTCGGACGTTCTCGGAATTCTTTTTCGAAGAATAAAAATAAGCTGAAAAAAATGTGCTAAAACCATTCACAATACTTTTCCATGTTGATAAAAGTTTATATCTGTAATATTAATTTAGAAATACTTTAATAATAGTACTTAAAAAATAATGATATATATTTAAATAAATAAAAATTGTTTCGCTGAGGAAATAGTTCATGCAGCGACATTGTTCCTAAATAATTCCTAGTTTCCTAAATAAACAAAAAAATTTACGAACATATTAACACATTTTGTTTTGATTGTTCGAAAAACAGGCGTTAAATTCCAATAATTTTTGGTCAATTAATTCAATACAAATCGAATACAAAATTTAATTAAATACAACAAATATTTATACATATTTAAATAAATGAAAATTATTTTGCTGAGCAAATAGTTCATCTAGCGAGATTGTCCATTCCTGAATGAGCAAACATATTGATAATTTTCTTGTCATTTAATTAAATACAAAACAAACAAAAAATTAAATAGAAACAATATTGATATCTATTTAAATATATATATATTTAAATAAACAAAAATTTGACAAATTTTGTTTTTTTAGTTTCAAAAATACACGTTAAATTACGATAATTTCTTGTAAATGGCATAAAAAAAAGGAGTATATTTTATAACCATACGACGTTCGAGTGGTGCGAGGTGCCTGATACTTTTTTTTTGCTGTTAGTATCGCACCTTGACAAGAGAGTATCAAAAGCGTGGCCAGCCTCGAAGTGTGTCGCTCACGTTCGACCAAGGTTGCACTCTTACGTGTCGATTTATGTGCAGATTTAAGAAGTAATTGCGAGAAGTAATTTCATTTTTCTCGATAGCGCCAATCCGGGCGCGATTGCCCTGGCCAATAAACTTTTCGACTCTATCGATAAGGCTTGCTCGCATTGCGCTCACAGCAAAGTCAAGGTTATCCGACTTGTGTATCCGTGGAAGGCAAAAAGTGCCTATGGGTTTGATAGTTTTCCAATTTTACTTGTTCCTCGAATGTCCTTAGTTGTTCGGTTTTTTCGTGAAATTTATTAAGCGCGACAAAACTCACCTTTGCTGCTCGTCGTTGAGAACATATCGATAAGTTATATTGATGACGTAGTAGAAAAAGAGGTAAGCCAGTAGTTCACGCCAGATTAGTTTGTAAACCGAGCCGCGCCATCTGTGAATGTAAAAACGCAATTAATTTAATAACGAAGAATTTTTCAACCCTCCCTCTCTTTGTCTTTGTCATTTGATTTGTGTTTTTAATCTGCGTATTTTATTTGATTTGCGTTTTTATTTATTTTTTTATTATCGTGTTTATATGCAGTCACATTTTTATTTGTTTTGTATCGAGGCTTTTTTCATTTCCTTGAATCTCTCTCTCTATCTCTTTCTATCTGTATTTTTGAACTTGCTAATATTACCTGACTATTTGTTCGGGTATAATTAATTTTATTTAAATTTCATCTGGTTAAGTTTTGGGTTAGGAAAAATAAAATAAATTATGGTGGTGAATAATTAATTGTAATTTTATTTTGTTGATACAGAGACAAGTGTATTTGTTTTTTGGATTGAGCCTTTTTTATTTCCATGTATCTCCCTCTCTCTATCGCTATTTCCGAATTCCGATATTTCACGATTATTTGTTCAAGCATAATAAATTTTATTTTTATGTTGGTCATATAGAGTCACTTTTTTGTTCTTGTCTTCAGCCTTTTTTAATTTCCTTGTATCTCTTCCTCTCTCTCTCTCTCCCTGTTTCTCAATTTGCTAATACTAAGCGATCACTCGTGTCCCTTCGACTAATCGAATAATTCGCTATCGTAATGTTTGCAAAATCAAAACGCATAATTCCACCGGACCCACTGTACGGAGCCAGGACAAGCAGTCCTGGACAAGCAGGACAAGCAGGACAAGTTTCTCGTATACATTTATCTATAAAATCCAAAATATCCTCGAACCCGATTTACATAAAATAACATTTTATTATTATATATTAATTTTTTCCTACAGCTTGATATTCATACTAAATAGATGTGTAATTAATTTTATGAGTGAATCATTGTTTCATACGAAAAAAAAAATTGTTAAATTTGCACACGATTTTATACCCGTTACTGTGGCCTAAGGCCTTTAAATATTAAAAGGAAGGTTTGTGCATCATTTTAGCTCATTCGGGGGGGGGGGGGGGGGGAGCTGAAAACCTCACCCGAGACGATTTTTCGTTAAAAGCTTCGTAACTTGTCTTGAAATTTCACCAATATACTGGAATGTATTTTGACTTGATTATATAGACGAAAATCAGTTAATTGTCGAAGACTCGGATAAGTGAAAGTTTAAACCTTACAAAAATATATATATATATATCGAATATCGATGACGATAGCGAATAACTGCGCGATCGCGAAAACTGTTCCGAGTCGATAGATAAAGGAGACCACAAACGAGGTGTACAATAAAAGCCGTGGTGAACCGTGAAAAGTGAGCAATGCAAGAACCGTTAGCCAAGGTCTTTCATAAATCCTAACCGGATCGATATTTTTTTTTATAACGGAAACTTCTGCGTACGCGTATTACGTACCGCCACCTACGTACGCACAGAATCATTCGATTTCGTAACCAGTCCTGCCATGGGTTCAAGGCGAACAATCCCGTTCTTCTACAGTAATCTCATAATTTTCCCCTCGAATCTTCTTCCGCCAGTCACCTCGCGCTCAACCGCGTATATTTCAGTCATTTTTATTTCACACCCAAAACCTGTGGCGAATAATTTTTGCCCCGAAAAATGTCGCGATTTCAAAAATTCGTGCCGAGTCATGAGCAATTATAGTTTGCTCGATTCGAAATCTCACGTACGCGAAAATAAAAGCTCGCTTCGAAATCGCGGTGAAAGTGCAGACGGGACGAGATTCTCGGTCTCTCCATCGCGAGCATTGAAGCGGTTTCGAAATTTCGTACGAAATTCCAAATTCTCAATAATCAACGAAATCGAAAAGTGCTCGCGAGAGCTGGGGCTCCCTCGAGAGCCCATTTCGCCGAATCACTTGCGAAGCTAATAAGACGAGTCCTTGAAACTATCCCAACAAAACTTTATTTGCGTTCCAGGTATTTCAACAGTGCTTAAGGATGTATTTTTTTTTCCTCGGAACATTTAATTTGCTCAAATTATACGAATGATTTATTGCGGATAAAAAACTATTAGCACGATGCCGAAATTACTATTATATTAGTAACAACAATAATATGAAATATTAAAATAATGTTATTTATAATATAACAATATTACCATAATAATAATAATTATTATTATTATTTTTATATAGATTCTTATATTATTATTATTATTATTATATAGATTATTATTATTTTATTCATTTTTTATATTATTATATTTTTTATTATATTATTATATTATTTATTTTTTATATATATTATTATATTATTATTATTATATAGAATAATAATAATAATAATATAATTCATATTCACAGACCTGGGCAGATATTTTCTTTTACGATTGTGATCGCGGGTAAAAAACTATTAGCGTGATGTCGAAATAACTATTACATTGATAATAACAATAATGTATAATATTATAATATTGTTATTGATAATATAACATTATTAACAACAATAATAAGAATAACAATATCATTTATTTACAAGTCGCGACAGACATTACATATATATTATGATAATTATTGTTATTAAAGCAACAAAAACAATAATATTATAATTCATGTTTCCAGACCAAAGCAGATATTATTTTTATTAAGATTATGTTCGCGGGTAAAAAACTATTAGCGCGATGCCGGAATAACTATTATATTAATAACAACAATAATGTATAATATTATAATATTAATATCAATAATATAATATTATTAATAACAATAATATCATTTGTTTACAAGCCACGATGCAAATTATATGTAGATTGTGATTATTACTATTGTTATTAAAAGAACAACAACAATAATAATAACATAATTCATATTCACAAGCCTAGGCAGATATTATTCTTTTTTTCAAGATTATGACTACGTAGAGTATATGATTGTAACTTGTTATTATTAATAATAATAACAATAATAGTCATATGAAGTATTACAGTCAGGTTAGATATTATTATCACTATTAATTTCATAGAGTATTATTACTAGGATGGCTGATTGCTATCATAATTGTAAGTGGTGGATCCAGAATTTTTTACGCGGAAGGGGGCCGCGGCTTAGCACGGGGGGGTATGGGGAGGGGGAATGTGATTATTCTGGGACTCCTTGGCTTTTTTGTATACTCGATTTGGACCGTCTCAGGGGGGGGGGGGGGGGGGGGGTACGTGCCCCCGTGCCCCTCCCCTGAATCCGCCGTTGATCATTGATATTGTTATCGTGATAATAGTCATTACTTTGTGGGTCCAGTACATTCCTCCTCATTCCATAGCGACTAGTTTTTTTTACACGAGATAAAATGTTGCTTCTCGAAAATCCCATGGGCACCATCAATTAAAGAAAATCGTGGTTCCGTAATATTTCTAGATATCGCTCAACGACCACGGAAATATTTGAAAGCCCGAACTGGCGTGATATTTTTCCGTAAGTATGTCAGTGGGTCACGTTATAGAAGTAATTTTTACGCAGTTTTTTTTACTAATCTTTTGGCACTTGATGTAAAAAAAAACGATCGTGCACGTTTTCTCTCGTGTATCCGTTGTCATTATCTCGAGGTACAAACGCCAGTGCTCCGAGAATTAAACAAACGAAGGATCGAGTAATTACAAAAATGATCGATTCCTCTCGCGACAGTTGGCAGACTCGTGTCTATATAGGCGCGATGGAAAAGTGGTTTCTGTGACGCGTAGAACTTTGTACACGCGGTAGCGATATGTCAGTGACGAAAAAAAAAAGAGAGAGAGAGAGAGAGAGAGAGAGAGAGAGAGAGAGAGAGAGAGAGAGAGAGAGAGAGAGAGAGAGAGAGAGAGAGAGAGAGAGAGAGAGAGAGAGAGAGAGAGAGAGAGAGAGAGAGAGAGAGAGAGAGAGAGAGAGAGAGAGGTGCGGGACAGAATGAGGGGTGGGGGTAGAGAAAGAGAGCGGACGAGGACGAGAGAGGGGGGAGAGAATAAAAATGGAGGATTGACATGGGTTGTGCGACCTTCGTGTGCTTTCAAAAGTTTAGCGATCGAAACATGCTCCGATCGCGTGAGACTGTCGGGAGTCGCCCGCGGAGATCGATTGGAAAAAGCCTTGCGTAGCTATGCAGGCTTGAGGGACGTCGATAGCTATCGATATGCGTCTAGATTCATACGCATATCGCTTTCCCTCTCTCTCTCTCTCTCTCTCTCTCTCTCTCTTTTTCTTTCGCGATCTATGTCTATGAATTCCTTCACATTTCACGGTCATTTGCACGCCTTTGACTCATCGGAAGTTACACCGTCGCAAAGTTTTCTCATCAGAATGAATCGAACCATCGTTCGTCTCATCCAAGAGGAATTTCCATGGAAAAGCTGACAGAACTAGGAAGAAGCAGTTGGCTACTTTCTGGAAGGAATCTAGAATACCTACAATTGAATTCAAATTGTCTGGGATTAAACATGCAATGAAATAAGGTAACATACGTTCAGTATTATTAACAATGAAAAATAGGAAATTATTAATAGGCGAAATTGTGAATATCTAAGAAAACTAGGCTATCGAGATAACGTACGATCGAAATATACGTGTAACATCGGCAATATCTAGAATATTCAGCATATCTAGAATATGTGGCATATCTAGAATATGTGGCATATCTAGAATACCTATAACATTTAAAAAACTTAGCACGAGTAGATTAGCCAGAAAATCTAGAACATCTAGAGTGTCTCGAACATGCAGAACATCTAGAACATCTAGAATATCTGAAATGTCTAGAACATCTAAAATACCTAGAGCATTTAGAAGACGATGCACAAGTAGAATATCTCAAAAATCTTGAACATCTAGAATATCTAGAATGCTTCGAACATGCAGAACATCTAGAACATCCAGATTATTCGAAATATCTAGAACGTCCAGAATATCTAAAATATCTAGAACATCTGGAATATCTAGAATATCTAGGACATTTAGAAAACTTAGCGTAAGTAGAATATCCCGAAAATCTTGAACATCTACAATATCTTGAACATGCAGAACATCTCGAATAATTATATTATTTATAATATTTATAACATACCTACAATATCTAGAATACCTAGAACATCTATAATATTTCGAAAATCTAGAACATCGAGAATACCTAGAATATCTAGAATATCCAGATAATATATAATAGATACCTAGGATTTTAGATTATCTAGAATATTTAGAAGATCTAGAATATTTAGAACATCTAGAATGTCTAGAATATTTAGAATGGCTAGAATATTTAGAATGTCTAGAATATTTAGAATGTCTAGAATATTTAGAATGTCTAGAATGTCTAGAATATTTCGAATATCTAGAATGTCTAGAATATTTCGAATATCTGGAATTTTCTCGACTTCCAGAATATATTGGTATTTCAGTCTTCGAGATTTTATTCGAAATACCGTCCTCAACGAAATTTGTTGCTTTTTGTTTCATTTTTTGCAACCACGCAGAAAAACTGTGGCACCAACAGCAAAAATGATTGATCACGAAAATGTATTTTTACGAAAGAGACAATTGCATCGAAGAATAATTGCTCAAGACAACCTAACGCGAATGCCCCTCGTTTGATGCCTGCGGTAGATTATGCAAAACGAAAGATCTTCCGTCGTACACGCACGGTAGACGCGGCGATGATCGTAAAAACAAAGAATCGCGACTGCATCTTTCTACAGCTTCGTCACTCACTCGCCTCTTCTCTCTCGCTCACACACTTTTGCACAAGCTCGCGTATAATGTAGGCAACGTGTATCGGGCACCGACATGACGAATCAGCGAAATTGACGAACGCCATGCAAAATTGTTTCTCTCGCTTGTTTCAAGCTTAGTTGCACTCGCAAACTCGAACCATTTTTATCATTGTCGACGTCTGAGTGCGCGTTATGTTTTAATTTGTTGAAAAAAATGGAAATTGGTCGAAAATGGTTTTTGCAAAAAAAATTGAATTTACATAAAATTTTCTCAGGCCTGTTGTGCAAACACAACACAGTGCTGCATTGGGAAATGAGTAGCTTTCAAAAACCAAAAGGGAATACGAAGGAACATTCCAAATGAAAAACAAAAATAAATACATATTTTGATAATGTTAGGACTTGTTTTCGAGACTTGACTTTCTTTAATATTTCATTTTTGTTTCCTATAAATTAATATTTACTCCATTCATTTGTTGACATTTTGAAATCTTTTCAGGGTAGCAACCTGACGATGTTCTTAATTTTTTTTCGTTGCGATATACATATGCATATATGAACTTTTTAAAATTATATAAATATATATATATATTGTAATCGAAATGATACAAGTCTCCGACCGTTAGTCTCGCTCCTCCGTTTCTCCCAGCCTGGACGTTTCGCCGCTTCCGGTCTCGCTGTCCATAGCTATCAACCCTTGGGCAAATGGTTGAACGAAAATATTCAGTCGAGAGAGGAAGCGGTAGTAGAAGGAAAAGATAAAAGTTAGGTGACGCGTAGCTCGGTGTCCCGAGTGCTCGATGGTAGATTATTCATTTTATTTTGGTTTTAGTTTTGATTGCGAATAGAATAATGAAAATGCCCGCAAATTTAATTTTCAAAGTAAAAAATCACAAACAGTCATTTTTTCAAAGTTTTTCTACATTATTTTATCAAATGTTGATCTTAGAGAAAATCGTTATCGACAAAAGTCGTAGCTTATAAAAAGATTGATATTTTATGTTCCATACAGTTTTTGTCTAAAACCATTCTGTTTCGAGAAAAATGGGATAATGCTCCAATAAGAACATTTTGCTAAACTCGATTATTTTCGATATTATCGACTGGCCCATTTTACCGCGGAAAGGTTGGAGTTTGTTTGTTGTGCTGTGTGTTGTTTGGGTTTGTTTGTTGTGTTGTGCGTTGTTTGGGTTTGTTTGTTGTGTTGTGCGTTGTTTGGGTTTGTTCGTTATGTTGTGTGTTGTTGTTGTTTGGGCTTGTTCGTTGTGTTGTGGGTTGCTTGGGTTTGTTTGTTGTGTTGCGTGCTGTTTGGGTTTGCTTGTTGTGGGTTGTTTGGGTTGTTTATGTTGTGTTGTGTGTTGTTTGGGTTCGTTGTGTTGTGTGTTGTGTGTTGTGTGTTGTTTGTTGTTTGTTGTGTTGTGTGTTGTGTGTTGTTTGTTGTTCAGGTATGCGTATAATGTTAAAGATCAAACTGCAACCCTCACGCCGTAAAGTAAGTAAGTAAATGATATCGAAACTAATAGAGTTTGCGCAGATGCACTTTTTGGAGAATCGTTCCATTTTTCTCGAAACAGATTGGGTTTGGACAAAACTTGTACGAAACATAAAAGATCAGTATTTTCATGGGCTACAACTGTTGTAGAAAATATTTTTCTCTCAGATCAACATGTATTGCAATAAAATGAAAAACTTTATAAAAAATCAGTTTTCGTGAATTATGACCCTGAAAATAAAATTTGCGGGTATTCTCCCTATCTTATTCGTGACCAGCAAGTAAAAACACACGGGGATACAAAATTCCAAGTTAATCGGAGGTATGTTCTCTTCGGAATTTTATTCTTTTAATTTTTCAATTTACTTCATCGAAGAGTTCAACGGTTCATCCAGTCAAAGTAACGCACTGATCAATCGTCTATAATTATCGGCCGAGTTTCGCACGTGTGAACTTTGGTACGTCAAAATTTCTGCCCCTTTTCATTTTTGTGCCATCCGTCATCATTTATGAAAGACATGGGTTATTTTTCATCGTCGGTATGTATCGATCATTTCTTTGCAATTCCGCAAGCCCCGCCTAATGGTAGACGAGTCGTCTGGAGAAAATAAAGAAGATCGGTATAAGAAGAGAGGAAAAAATTGAGCTAACGGATCGAAAATCCGTTAAGGGAGATCGACCCGTGGATCTCTCACCCAGCAGTACCACATACAAGCACACACACATGCGTAAAGAGGTCGACGTACTTGTCGATTTTGTTCCTACCCGTTGGGAGCTGTGCGCATCTGCGCCAAGACTCGAACCGATTTCTTCAAGCTTTGTCCTTCTTCGATCGCCATTTATACTCGCCACAAACGTGGACGGCCTGACGAGAAGCTTTTTTTATCAGAGATAAAATGATTGTGTAATTAACCGGCACGGTGCGTGGTCGATACTCGGAGGGGTGACCGCTTGGAAAATCTGCCGGGTCATACGGTTGGTACTCGGGAAATTAGTTGTGCAATTATTAAATATTCGTAATCTCAACCTGCCCCTTTTTGATTGTGTGCAAGATTAATTTATTGGAAATTATTCTTCGCCAGGATTATCGGCAATTATCGTTCGATCGGGTTGCAAGAGGGGCGATGATGGAGAAAATATAAAGAGGCGCGCTTTTTACGCTTGCAAGGACAACGACGAATACCGAATGAGGGAACGATTGAAACAATGGACTTCCGGTCTCATAATGTAATTACGAACGCGGCAGATGAGTCGTTGCTTTAGCTTCATCATCCCGCTTGTATCTCCTCAGACTCCTGTATTAGACATGAGAATTTCCGCATACGCAGATCTCTAGCAATCCATCAAGGAAAGAAAAAATAAAGTAATTCCTGGGGTCTCACGGAATAACAAGACTTTCATTTTTATAATATCGGGATTTTTTCATTTGCACAGACCTGCTGGAGTCGATTCTTTCAATTGGCTTTATTCAATCAAATTAAACGGATTTGATACGATATATATATACTACCGGCCAGAAGTGTCCAGACACTTCAGATAATTGGAATACTTTCGATCCCTTTGAATATTTGCAAAACTACATTAGAATAATATACTTAATTATACAGGGCTATATAAAAACCTTCGTAAAATAATAAATAAAACTGACTATATTAATTTAACAGTATTTGGCAATTATCCAGTGATCGAAAGTTTTGCAACTACCTAAAGTGGAAACAAACTTTTGGCCGGCAGTGTATAAATTTTCAATCAATAACACTATCCCCTATGTTTATTATTTTACACACATATATTTATATATATATATATATATATATATATTATAATAACAAATGGGATTTCATTTTGGCTACTAATAAAAAGAAAATTATATTAATAATAATACTGACATATAAAAAGTAAATGTTCTTTTTAAACGATGGTGACATATATTTCAGGGCTTTAATTACCTATTAGAAATATTAAACTGCATATTCGTATTCAGTATTGATTATTATACAAGTACACGAATGAAAGGCAAATGTCTCATTCTTTATAGTAGAATTGATTTCATATGAAATACGTAAATATTGTTATTTCCATAAGTTCAATTATATTAATAATAAATATTAAGCACTCAATTATTAGTTTAGTTTTTTCATATTATATATGAAATAATACATACGTATATATATATATATATATATATATATATATATATAGTTGTTTGACTCTCTCACGTGGGCCATGAAAATAATTATAAAAAGCCTGGCGCAACGATTAGGATTTTGTTTAAGCGTCTTACATATCGATGAGTATGCACATGCGGATTTTACAAACGCGTGTATGTGTGTGTGTGTGTGTACACATAGAAGATACATTGGTATATGGTGGGCCGAGAAGGAGCCACTGGTGTAGTGTACGAGCCAGACTGCAGACGACAGTGACACGGTTACGAGGTAGCCTTGTATATGTCGCGTTCCGTGATCCGCGATATACCAACCGCGAAGCTTCATGAGCACACGTTATTATGCGTTTCAGGTGCGTATTACACGCATATATAGAACAAGCCGAGTCTTTTATTTCACTTTGAGCACTCTGGCTCGTGTAATTTTCTTCGGTGCAAATATATATATATATACATATATATATATATATATATATATATCCTGCACCGCAACTTTTTAACACGAATATTATTCGTTTCCGTTTGATTTCTTTATTCCGGAAGTGTCGACTAAAATAATATTTTCGGAAGGCACAAAAATGACAAGAGTACGATTTTCGTGGCGCCACAATTTGATGGTAAGTCGTGGGTTATCAAGTGAAAATAAACACGATTTTAAGAGTGGTAAAAGTGTATACTTCGATTATTTTTTTAGAATTCGAATATTTTAGAATTTTTCGTTAGTTATTAAAAATTACGATTTTATCGAGTTTGAAAATATTGTCTTTGGTCATTGCGAAGATAGCTTTATTTTATTGCCAATAATGAAAATCTGGGTAATTCTTTGGAGAAGTAACTTTTCTGAAAAATCAGCCTAAAGTGATCTTTTTGGTTTTTCCTCATTTATTGGTGTATAAATGATAATATTCAGTCGGGGAAAGCTGAAATTCGACGCCCCCCCCCCCCCCCCCCCCAATAAATAGTTATGGGGTGTTGAAGTTCACGAAAACACGTGATAAAATAAGGTATTTTTGAACATTTCGACGCGTAGATTGGAGGTGGAGGGTGGGGGGATTTATAAAAGAAGCCTTCCTGAATACAAGCAAACCCAAACTAACGTAACCCCCTCCGGGTTTATTGGAGTGTTTGGAAAATTCGAAATTATTTTAACGATTTTTTGCTCGCAAAAAATTTGTTAATGAAAAATGTCAACTTCTCCTGACTGAATATCATCATTTATAACCCAATAAATGAGAAAATCGCAAATAAGAATTTTAATCTAATTTTTTGGAAAAGTCATCTAAAGAATTGCCAAAATCAGGCAAGGTAATTTGGAAATGTATAGTTTAAGCAGTGTTTGAAAAACTAATAATGTATTTTATATATCACTACGACGTTTTCCTCGCTTACGGGCGCATCGAGGCAGGGAGTGAAATAGGACTTCTAACCACTCGGAGTCCTAAGAGGGATCAAAAGTAAACTGATCATCCCTCTTCGAATTCGTGAGGCTCCAAAGTGACTCCTAGGCCTTAAAAATGGATCTCGTAACAACCACAAACAAACCCAACCAAGCTCCCCCGATCGGTTTCCATCATTGGTGATGAAATAAAGGTATTGTACTCATGAGCCAAAAAAGATTGTTTAATTTTGGGTATTTCTAATTGTCGCTGAAAGCACTGATATTTCCTTAAGGGGTAACACCACTGTAAACGTCTAAATTAGAGCGATTTTTTTTAGTAGAAGGACAAGAGCACCATAATATTCGAGGATGTAATTAGTTATATCCTCAAGCAAACAAAAAAAATGATATTAAAAATTATACAAAGTAGTGACGTTCGAGCCATTCGCACGAGACATGTTGAATTTGAACACGCAGTCTAACTGACGCGAACTTAAAAATGGAAAGAAAATTTAAAAACTTCTATTAATTTATACGAATAGAGCTAGAGAAATACGTAGAGGATTTTGAAAATATTAATTTTTCTGTAATTGGCAAGCGTGTAAAGTAAAAACTCAATTTTCGACAGAAAAAAGGACGATCGTGCGTTAATAAATAATGTTATATTTAACTGATGAAAAATCGCGTACGCATTTCTCTTCGGAATGTTATTTCAAAGATGTGTTCAAAATTTGACGTGAATAGAATGGAAATTGTTGGAGTTGCGATGGGTGCCGTTTTGAAAAATTGTATTTCGCGAAAAACGGTCGACGTCTCGCACGTGGGCCTGCGGGCCTTTTTTTGCAGGTACCAAATTCTTGTCCACTTATTCTAGATGTTTCAAAGCATCCCTCAATCCTTCGTCGACACACTTATGTTTGGCCACGTCTTTATCACACTGGGTCAATTTGACCGGGATAGTATTTCATCCATCTCCCCTTAACAACCCTACGGTCGGTTTTTATTCAAAGGAATCCGGGATACACTTCAAACATTTTTTAATATTCCTGCATACTTAAAATTCGGTAAGTATGAAATTGAATTGTAAAAAATTGTTGAAAACTTTTGGTTCGGGAAAGTGGGCATTTCATTTAAAATTCCTCTGGGGCAAAATGACCCAGTGTGTCAAAGAAGGGGCAATAAAAAAAATCAATTTTTTGAATATTATACAGTGGTTTTACCCCTTAAGGAAGCCGGAATGGCAAATTTTTTATTCTTGAAACTCTCGTTATTTCGGTAAAAATATCAGGGATCAATAGTCAAAACTTGGCGCCGCGCATATCGTACTATCCTCACAAAAAGAGAAGGTATTTATTACAGGTATTTAATAAGATTGTTGGAAAAAAATATTATATAAAAAACGTTTTACCAAAAAACAATTTATGCGTATAGAGACGGTTGATTATAGCAATTAAATGTGCGGAAGTTGATCGATCGTGGCCTGTCAACGGAATCCTGCCGAGTCCGTGACGAATAATTTCCAAATGAAACTCACGACTGTACGCGAGCGCGGAATCGAAATAAGATGAGATCCGAAGAATCGTCCTCGGGGTGGCTCCCTCGACCTCGATCAGTTTCCTGCTCATCGCTCGGACCGATCGCTAATTACCGATCGAAGAAGATGCGAGGTCGATCGCGCGTTTGCGAATCACCGCGAGACCGACAATGACGGCAATGGATAATTGCAACAATAACAACAACGAAAAAAAAGAGAAGGAAAAGGAAACAAAGAAATGAGGCAGAACCAACTTTCTGGTTTTTTTTCTCCTTCGGGCCACTTTTTTCGAGCACTTTTCATCGCCGCTACGGTTGACCGTTCAATCCGGACGGCGAATGTCGCAAGGAATGTGATACGTTTATCCCCTTGTTAATAACGAATGATTAAAGTGTTTTTTTTCTCGAAAATCGAACCATTTTTCCACAAATCAACATTTTCATAATTTAAAAAATTTCAAAACAGTATCCGGTCATCCGAAACTTTTATTATTGTAGCAAAAGTACATTTTTTTTATTTTTCGTTTAAGGGGTTAATCCTACTTGCGATTTTGAAAAAATCGATTTTTTTTTATTGCATTTTTTTGAAGTATAATTATCTGAGAATATCTCCTGAAAATTTCAAGTCGATCCGAGTAAAATTGACTGAGATATGAGCGTTGAAAGAGAATAATCCGTTGTGTAAACGACCGGCTAGTCTGCTGAAGATTGAAACTTTAAATGCGTTTATCTCAAAATGGCATTTCTGAAGTCGGTGACCAAGATTACTCGAACACTAATGAACCGATCTTCTTGAAATTTTGCAGGCTTATTTAATACATAAAAATGTAGTCTGTAATCGTTCGATTTTTTTTTTTCGAAAAAAATGGCCGTTTTATAGCCAAAAAACGGCCGTTTTTTTCGTTAAAATCGAACCATTAACTTTGACTGTCCGCCATTTTGTGAAAAATGAATATTTTTTAAAATCCTTCGATTAAAGACTAGTTTATACTTATATTTGACTAAATCCATCCGCATTTTTTTTTCAGATGATCCACTTCGCCGCAATGTTGGTCACCGCAAACCGTGTATATAAAAACATTATTTCATTGACGGCCATTTGCCACTAAACAATGTAATATTTTTCAATAAAAAAATTACTGAAAGTTCTTCAAGATATGTTCTTTAAGATGGTATATTGATCGAGTAAAAAAGTTTTGTAGTTTTCTTTAAAAAAATTCATGAAAAAGGCTTTTTTTGCGCTACAAGTGGGGGTAACGCCTTAAGGCCTTAGGGGACAGTAACGGGTATAAAATCATGTGCGAATTTAACAATTTTATTTCGTATGAAAAAGTGATTCTCTCATAAAATTAATTACACATGTATTTAGTATGAATATCAAGCTGTTAGAAAAAAAAAAAAAAATTTCGATGTTCAAAATAGCCGATTACTAATATTTTCTTTTTTTATCTTTTTTTTGGCGCTCCACGGCGTGATATCTAGTATCCACAATTGTTGACTTAGAATAACAAACAAAAATTCTCGTCAATCTACATTAGAATACCTAGAGAAATACGTACGGAATTTAAAAAAAATTGTTTTATTCAAAAGTTGTAGGTATTTGAACTTAAGAAATGAATTTTCAGTGAAAAATTTCGTTATAACTGCGCATAAGTTGCTCATAGAATGAAAAGTTTTCGATTATCCAGAAATTCCGTACGTACTTCCCTGCGAAATGCAATTAGGAAGATAACTTTTAAATTTGAAGTAAATCGCGTAAACATTGTTGAAGTTATTTGTCACGCTAATTGGAAAAAAGCTGTTTCGAGAAGTTTCGAGTAGTCGGCCATTTTGTACATCTAAAAAAAAAAATATGTTCTAACAGCTTGATATTCATACTAAATAGATGTGTAATTAATTGTATGAGTGAATAATTTTTTGCGTACGTAAAAAGATTGTTAAATTCGCACATGATTTTATACCCGCTACTGTGTCTAAAGGCCTTAAGGTGAGTTGCCAGGGCCACCTACACCGATAGGCCACCCAGCAACGGCGGCGCTTTGTTCAAATATTAATACCTTCATTGTTTATCGATATTTTCCCGTAAAATAAAAACTCACACTCGGCAAGACTATGTACTAATTGTGTATAAAACCCCGACCTCGCCGTTCCAAAACGCTCGTCAGAATAAACTATCGAAAATCAATCTGTTTCTTGGTACCCAAGCTAATGCAGACGCGGAACTGACAAAAGCGCCGAAATTCTTGAAAAAAATTAAAATTAAAAACTAAAATTAAAAAAAATATTAAAGTTAAATTAAAATTTAAAAAAAAAATTAAAAAAAATTAAAATTTAGAAAAATATTAAAATTAAAAAAAATATTCAACATTTTTTAAATATAATAAAATAAAATAACAGCAGCGAGCTAGATGAAAAAAATGGAAAAGTCGCATGCTTCGCGGAGAAAACACGACGACTTCGATCAAAGATCGTAAAATCATATTTTCCGTAGATTTCTGGCGTTCCGGCCCCCACACGCGCCTCACGTGTACATTTCTACCGTCAATCGCGGCTTCTCCTTTCAGAAAAATCCACGCTCTAGCGAAAAACATCGCGCTTCGACGATTTTTCACAAATCGCCATCGACTCCTCCGTAATTTCGACGTTTAAGAGGCAACGCGGTAGCACGAAACCGAACAAGGTCAGGACGAGGCAACAAAAACGTTGCATAACTATTGCTGCGATCGGTCATGCTTCGCGGAGCGATGCCATTCCGATGTTTCTTCTTCGTACGTCTTTCTCGATTACAATTCTACGATTCTATTTCGCTCTCTCTCCCTCTCTGTCTCTCTCTATACCTCGCCCTTACTCTCTCGCGATTTTCTGTGAGAGCACGGGATAAAAACATCATTCAAATTCCAGGAGAGATTTTATTTCTATCGAATCAACGAAAAAATCGGATTACACAGAATTTTAATTCATTTTATCAATGTAGGGTACATTTTTACTATTATTTTTATTTTCCGAGCTCCTTCGTATTCTCTTTCGGATTTTCACAGTCGTGAATTTTTATTTCGACGCTACACTTTTTGCTTCACTCTTTCCAGTTCCAGAGTCCTTCAGCCTTGGGAGGGGGGGGGGGGTGTTGCCCACAGTCGCCATTTTTCTTAGGGCATAAAAAAGTGTGCTGATACAGGAGGCTTTTACTCAATTTTAATTGCGCTTATCATCGAGGACTGTAATTCTAAGATCTACGTATAGGCTGTATGGGTTACGAACCCCAAAGCCATTTTTTAATAATAATAATAATAATAATAAACATTTTTATAATATTTTTTATAGATTCTCCATTAAAAAAGACGGAATATTCATAATAACATTAATAGTGTGGAATTAATCACTGTGGTTAATAATTATGATATGTTATTATAATAGTTACATAGTTACATAGTTACCCCTTCCCCTTAAACCCACATCATTGTTATTTTTTATACTTGGTCTTTTTTTTATAGAGAATCCGAAAAAAGTGACAATAATAATAATAATAATTATTATTATAACTATTATAATTACATATTATAATCATTAATTATAATGAAAGTATTGTGATGTAGAAAGAGAAGATCAGACGAGAGGTGTCAAAATCCGTAAGGGTGTGGAATAGAAATACTAATGGAAATACTAATGTGAAATGACAATACTACTTATTAATCATAATGATTAATTTCACATCATTAGTGTGAACTTTCTGTTTTTTTAATGGAGAAGCGATAATGAAAATTTAAAAAATTGTTATATATTTAGAATTGTGTGAATCCGAAAGGGATACCTTTAGGCAGGGAAAATATTTGCCGGTTTTCATGATTTGTTTTTAAAGGAAAGATTTCTTCACCATTTTTGAGACTTAGGGTATGTTTTATTACTACTTTTGGCTGTGACATGGCCATTTTTTTCATTAATCTTTAAAAATGGCGGAGGGATGACGCGCTCTTCTAAACTGCATCTTCAAAACTGGCGTGACGTATAGCTAAAAAACTAATCGACCGATTCTGATGAAATCTGGTATAAATCTTTCTAACCTCATTGTCTAAAACATGACCTTAAATGATTTTGAAAATTAAAAAAAAAAGTATTTTTGCTGCAAAATGTAGCTACTTTTTTCAGAAAAATCGATCTTTTTGTTTCAAAGCGTTTTATTGATCGATGTTCATAATTTCCCACTTTTTCTTTGCTCATATTCCGCGTATGAGTTTTACTGAAATAAATATTATCGTGTAGATTTCTTCAGATTAAATCCGCCAATGCTAGGTGTCACGCAATATGACAACATCCGTCGCATAGTTTAGAAGACCGTGCCGTGCGTCCGTCATTTTGAGAGATTAATTTTTTCTCAATACCATGCACAGCAAAAATGAGTAATAATTTACCCTCAGTCTAAAAAACGGTGAAAAATCTTTCCTTTACAAAAAATCATGAAAATCAATTTTTTCCTCGCCTACAGGTGCCTCCCCCTTAATTATTATCATTACGTGGAATATAAAAAATTATTATATAAAATTATTATATATATAATAATTTTATATATAATTATATATAAAATTAAAATTAAATATATAATAAAAATATATAGTTATTATACATAAAATTTCAAAAATAATTATATACAAAATAAAAAAAATTATATATAAAATAAAATAATTGTATGTATAATTTTATAATAATTTTATAATATAAATGTAAATTAATAAAAATTATTATGTGGCATTAATAATAAGAATAATATTAATAATAATAATAATAATAATAATAATAATAATAAGAGGGGTTACCCACATAAGTACCGACGATGATAAACATCGTTGAATTTGAGACAAAAAAGCCTGAAATCGCGGGTGCTTTTGGAGTGGCATGGCAGACACGACGGCGCCGGTAAATTAGCGAGACTAAGAGAAAAATGTGGGCGTCCCTGCTCGGATTTTAACCGACGACGAAAATATGCACGCATATATGTGCGCAAATGCGCTAGCGAGCCCTGAATAACGAAGTCTTTCTCCTGGGCTGCTCGTCGGCGGTCCCTCGCGAATCTGTATGTCTCGCTCGATCAAGGACCAGTGGAATTTTTTTTGCTCGTTTCTCGCGTGTGCGCGTGTCTCTCGTGCGCGGAAGAGAAAACGAGTTTTGGTGTGTAAGTCGCGTTACGAATCGTTTCGTGCTCGTTCCCGGCTCGGTGAACGATTGCGCGTGTGCAGGTTGCAAATTTTGAATCACGCGACAAACTTGCCACTGATACCGCACCAGCTGGTCGATTCGTACTATCTATCGAGAAATTCGTGAAAACGTGGATGGAAAAGTCAATTTTCGAAATTCTCTAGGCCTCGTTCTATTGCAATTTTTAACGTTTTGCTTAATTAAAATTTGATACAATTTAATAAAATATAATTAAAAAATAATTTAATAATACTTGAAAATAATTTTAAAAAATAATAATAATTAAAATAAATTTAATATAATTAATGCAATTGATAATTGAAAGGATTAATATAATCATAACTGATATACTAATTATAATTTTATTTAATTTTAATTAAAACTAATTTAATTAAGTTTTCTAACATTACTATAAAATATATTATAGTCACTAATTATTATTTGAAATTAATAATTATAATAATTATGTGCAATTAATAATAATGATAATAATAATAAAAAACGGTCACCCACCCAAGTATCGTCCGTGGTGCTTCTCGGCACCGGAAATGGCCGCAGCCGGACAGTGAAACATTTCTATTATTTCTGAGGGATCACAGACGAGATAAATGCGACTATGATAAATTTGGTTGAATTTAAGGTATTCCTTTCGCAAATCCGAATCCTTAACAATTAACTAATTTTCGTCTATAATCAAGTAAAAATGCATCCCAGTATACTGGTAAAATTTCAAAACAAATTCCCGAACTCTTAACAAAACATAACGACTCTAAAAATCGTCTCATTTATATGGCACTTTATGGCGATGACACGCTGGCCACTTAGCTAATAATTTATACAATAAATAAATATAGGTGCCTGATATGAAGTGCTCAACGCGTGGCAAAAATTCTAACGATTCCGCAATGACAATAAAAAGGGGATCCCCGAATATGTAAAGAAAATATTCATAATAAAACTTAGAAAAATATCACTAGCGGAAGAATTATCGTAGGCGCAGTCAGAGAAAATGTAAAAAATGTCTAAATCTACCAAATTTGCGGGATTTTTTTTTGTTCCGGATTATCGTTAGGTGTAATAATTAATTGTAACTTATTTTTTATAAAGTAATGGTCCAGAAGGGCCCTGCTTATCCGCCCACGAAATATGGCCCTTCGCAAAAGAGATAACTTCAATACAATTTTTCAATGCTTCGGTTGAATCTTAATTTCACTAATTCGAATTAAACCTTACATTGAATAATCGAGGAAACAATCGAATAAAATGTATCGTGACGCGTTTTTAAAGAGCTGACGATCGAGACCATCTCTTACGGGTTTTTATGCTAAAATTCGTTGAACCGTAATAAAGCCAAAGTCACGTAGCACGAAGAATGCACTTCGAAGTGTGTTCTACTTTTCCGAAGGCAAACTGCCGAGCTGTACAGATGTTTCGGATCGAAGTAAAAAAAAAGCCCCGGCAACGCGTTCAGTTGCGGTTGGGGTCTTCTCTATCGAAGAAAGAATGGAGCACGGTCATGATTTTTTTTACCGATAATGTCACTTTGAGCACCAAATCGGAAGAGACGATCGAGGCCAGTAAAAAAAATTTATTAACGCCTCAGGCCACACTACAGGCCAAAAAGGGCATAATTCGTGATTTTTCTCCCCGCGAAACCATCAAATTAATCGAAATTACAAAATAGGCGTTTTATTATACACGTAATTGACTATAAAAAATTATTTTTTCACAGCGATATAGGTCAAAATGGCGACTGTGTAGCATTTTTCCAATGACGCCTTTATTTCTGAAAGGTCAACAGCCCGACTAACAACTCCTATAATTTTTGAGTTATCTTGAGACACTAAAGTTTTTTCGATTATATATAAGAATAGCCATAAACGTACGTAGGATTTTTTTTACATATTGTTTTTTGTCAAAATGCCGCATTTCTAAAATAAAAAGTATAAAATGCCATGAGAAAATCGTCAGAAAATTGTTTATGAAAAAGGAACTATGCGGTATATTTTAAAAAAATCCTACGTAGTGCCTTACAAAATGTAACTTATCACAATCAAAATCAAGCAAAATTAAATTTCAAGTGAATCGGTTGAAATCTGTTTGAGTTATGGTCCGGCTGACTTGAAAAATGTAGTTTTGTGATAAACGCGTTTAATGTTAATAGAAAGTCTACTAGAAGTTAATAGGAAATCAAGAGGGATTGCCCTAGAGATCGAAAATCGAGTATTTAAAGATTTTTCACACTCGTAATCTTTTGGAATATAATTTTATGAGGTTTATTTAATTTACTTTAAATTACTTTAAATTTAATTTAAAGGTACTAAGGTACCTTTTTAACAATAAAAATCGATTTTTGGACAATCCTAGAGTAGTCTAAGGCGTTAATTAGCCTAAAGCATTCCACTTCTCTTATCATTCTTCGGGTTTACACAGCATTTATTTTACATTATTTTTCGACAATTGCCAAACTCCCGATTGATCAACCGGGACAAAAGTACGAAATCGGGCATCGTCGAAATCAGTTCTTTTTTTTCCGAAACGTTTTCGAAACGGCGAGGAAGAACGAGTTTGACGATTTACATGGTGTTGTACATCGACCGAGTGAATGGAAGTTCGTAGTGAATGGGAACGAGGGAGAGAGAAAGAGAGAGAGAAAAAGAAAAAGCGATTGAACTCTCGATGTGACTGGTGGAATCAGCTGTGGACACGTGCGCCCAACACCGTCACTGTGCATATCACATATGAAGGTACGGGGAAAGTATAATTTTAGCCCGGTCTATTTGGGTAATCTTCACTATCGGCGTGTCTGTCAATTTGGAGGCATTTAAATTCACTCCATATTAATGAACTTGGACGACCGTCTGCTCCTTGAAATGATCTTTGTATAAATATTTTTACATTTGTCGAAAAGTGATTTTGGAGACATTGGGTTTTCGCTATATATGCCTTTGGAAAAATTAATCTTTTCGTTCGGCTACATTGGGAACTAGTATTATCTAACTTTATGGCAAAATGAAACAACAGTGGCAGGACAACACTGATTTTCACAGTTTTATTATTATTTATTATTTATTAATCCATTATTCATTATTTACTATTTATTATTTATTATTAATGATTTATTATTCATTATTTATTATTTACTTTTTATTATTTATTATTTACTATTTATCATTTATCATTATCGTGATTGTGAATTATTATTATTTTATCGACTATTATTATTTATATTATCGATCGTAGCCCACGATCTATTTGGGCTTTTTGTTACTTCAGAATAAATTTTGCATTTACGCACATATGCGTTATTGGTTATATACAATAAAACTGACTATTGGAATTTTGGAGTTTGCTACGTATTAAATTGAAAAAAAAAAATAAAAAAAATAATAATGTGTCATCTTTGGAACACTTTATATTTTTATCACGACCCCTTCCCGCTTTCTGACGTTCACGCGATCACTTTGATCCCCGTCGACTGCCCTCTCTTCACCCAATGGCCCCTTGCGCCGATCAGCGTCATTCCAGCATGGACCCGTTCGGACATCGTCCTCTAGTCTCCCCGCCGCGTGACGGTACCCCCCTACTCCGGGCTGCACTTTACCCGGGATGAAACGGCGTAAGTCATGGCTGAAAATTTATTCGTCCACTTCGAATTTCGACAGAGCATAGTATATAACTTTTTTCATCGTACGATCGGATTAGTATTTTTGTATGTTCATTCATTTGTTAAAAACGAATCATTAAAGTTGTTTTTTAGCCGAATTTTTTTTCTTCAGCTCGACATATTCGGGATTTTCCAAATTTCAAAAGCGTAGTCGATTTTTCAATTTGCATATTTATTGTAAAATATTCTTAATATTATTATTTCCATTTAATTTTCATAATTGAATTTTTTTTAAATGTAACATAAAATTTTCTAAAATGATTACGAAATAGGAAAAATTCAGTATAATTAAAAAAAAGTTTTATCATTATACTGAAAGCACTTTTTTCAGATGAGCCTTCTTTATGGTTTATCAATACTTGTTCATGAAGAAAACTCAAACTTGACAATGCTGTGAACCAATTGTGTGTAAAATCCCGGCCTCGTCATTCAGGAACTATGACCTGAAAAAAATAGAAAATTGCGGTGTTTTTTGGGCCCCCAGCTTATTCAAACCCCTTGAGCCAAATTGCAAGAAAATAAACTCTTTATTCAAAAATAAGTTCAACATTTAATAATACATAATTCAATAACAAATAAATTAAATCTTTCTTGAATATTTCTTGAATATTCATATCAACATTTGTATTTATATTAATAAATGTAATATTTTCAAATACTTATATTAATAATATTTATTGAACATTCATTGATAAATTAAATATTCAATAAATAAATTAAATTCTATATATTTCTATTAATACTATTTATTGAATATTTATTAAATAAAAAATATTCAGTATAGCTCGAATAGTCGAAGACTCGCGTTTCTCGGTGAATCACCAGTGCAAGTCGATCGTGGTGCATATAGAAATTCTAGAAACGGCGAGTCGAGCGATATAAACGTTAAACAGTCACTGCCAGTGTGTATTAAATAAACGCACCGCTGCGTTTCTACGCCAGTCGGCGAACTCTTGTGTCAGCGCGAGGCTGACGCGTGCCGCCATCGCGCTATCCTAATAGAATGTCGCTGCGAGACAATTGCGAGAGTACTGAACGACATGTGTGTCATACTCGCTGGCGAGTACAGCGAGTCGATACTCGACAAACAACAGCGATTCGCGTAATCGACGCTCCGACGAAAAAAGAGAGGAAAGCATCGTTTCAACTTCCTGTGCGTTGAAACGAAATGTTGAGTTTTTGGCAATTTAGAATCTAAGAGAGCTTCGAAAAGAAAGGAGCTGTCGTCAGATTAAGGGGTTACCCCCACTTGCGATTTTGAAAAAATCGTTTTTTTTATTGCATTTTTTTGAAGTATAAGTATCTGAGAATATGTCCTGAAAATTTCAAGTCGATCCGAACAAAATTGACTGAGATATGAGCGTTGAAAGAGAAGAATCCGTGAATTGAAGAACTGAAATTGAAACTTTAAACGCGTTTTTCTCAAAATGGCATTTCTGAAGTCGGTGACCAAGATTACTCGAACACTAATGAACCGATCTTCTTGAAATTTTGCAGGCTTATTTAATACATAAAAATGTAGTCTGCAATCGTTCGATTTTTTTTTTCGAAAAAAATGGCCGTTTTATAGCCAAAAAACGGCCGTTTTTTTCGTTAAAATCGAACCATTAACTTTGACTGTCCGCCATTTTGTGAAAAATAAATATTTTTTAAAATCGTTCGATTAAAGACTAGTTTATACTTATACTTGACTAAATCCATCCGCATTTTTTTTTTAGATGATCCACTTCGCCGCAATGTTGGTCACCGCAAACCGTGTATATAAAAACATTATTTCATTGACGGCCATTTGCCACTAAACAATGTAATATTTTTGAATAAAAAAATTACTGAAAGTTCTTCAAGATGTGTTCTTTAAGATGGTATATTGATCAATTAAAAAAGTTTTGTAGTTTTCTTTAAAAAAATTCATGAAAAAGGCCTTTTTTGCGCTACAAGTGGTGGTAACGCCTTAAGGGGCCAGTCCACTTTGAAAATTTCAATTTTTCAATTTGAAAATTTCACTTGAAGAAATCGACGATGATGAACAATCAGAAGGGATTTTGTACGGTGCAGGAATTGCCGATTGAGTTTAGGAAAGAGTTTTTCATAGTATAAGCTTCAAACGCGTTTTTCTCGAAACAACGTTTTGAAAATCTAGCTCCAACGTATCTATAAAACTAATAAACCGGATCTCTTGAAGTTTGAACCACATATTGTAAACATGATTCGCAACAAGATGACCCTTGATGGTTTTAAAATTTTTATTTTTAATCTTTTTTGCGAAAAAAACGCATTTTTTAATTACTTTTTTTCGTTTTTCATCTATCTTATTTTGTAGCTGGTGTCATGCTGAATCTAATGGACTTTGATTTTTTTGTTTCAGACAAGCCGTTGTCTATTTTTGAGGCGTTACGCTAAACTATAGTTCTTGTACTTAAAAATGAATTAAAATGCATTAAATTTTTTTAAATATATTTCAAGACTTTATTTATCAAACCCAACAACTTTTATATTCATATCTTTTATAAAATCCTCAAAAAAAAATCACGTAATTAGCCTTTTTTTTTCGTGGCTCCAAAGCGGACTGGCCCCTTAATTCGCTTGTCGTTAAATGAGAAATGACTGCGAATGGATCGAACAATAAATAATAATGAGTATAAAAGTAATAAAGAAAATAATTTTTTGACAATATTTTCATTTGCAATATAATTTTTTATTATTTTTAATAAATAATAATACACTTTAAATAATTTTTTATTATAATAAAATATTTTTCTTTGAAAATATTATTATCATTATTGTTATAATAAATTATTTTCAAATGTGCCATTATAAATTATTATTAATGTCATTAACAATTAGAAAAAAATTATTGTGAGTTATCAGTTATCATTTTTGTTATTATCAATTATTATGAATTATTTTCTCGTGTCTTTTTGACTGGGTGGCTTCGAGGTAGTATCGGAGCCCTCGAGTGTCGCCCGGCATTATTATTACGGTCTAGACTAATAAGGTCGAGTCTAACCCCGTGGGTAGGTGAATGTTACACAGTGCAAGCTGAGAAAGCGCGTTGCCCGAACTGAAAAAAAGTATTCGTTCATCCATCCAAAATTTAGTTGGTTTAACAAAATGTTTCTTTAAATATGTTCAACTTGATTTTTGATGGGCATAACAAAACAGTATAGTTGGTGTTAAAACAGTATAGTGGTGTGAACTGTCGCTTATTTAGCATGTCTGAGCAAACTGTTAAAACAACAAAATTTCGAGACAACAAAATGCATTTTGCATATTCAACGATTTCTTTTTCTCAGTGCGGAACAATAAATTCTATTATAAAAAGATAATGATTATAATATAATAATATAATAAATAAAAATCACTGTAGATCAAGCGAATAATAATAATAAATAACAATAATAAGTAATTATAATAAATTATAATAAATAAGTTACCGGTCATATGGAAGTTTATTATCATACTAAAAGTATATTTTTAAATTTTAGTTTCGGATGAGCCTGGTTGCCAGAATCATCGTTGATAGCACATACAGCAACGCCGGCACTTTCTTTAAATAATAATAACTCCATTCTTTATCAATATTTTTTTATTAAAAAAAAAATCACAATTGGCAAGCCTATGTATTAATTGTGTGTAAATTGCTGTCCTCGTTTTCGCGATACTCTCGTAAAAAAAATATTCGAAATTGACCAGTTCTTTACGCCCCAAGTATGGGATCCGGTAAGTAAATTTCCTCGTAGTATAATGAGCAGGAAATCATTGTAAATCATACGAAGCACAATTTCATCCGTATTTAAATAGTAAATATAAATATATTGGCCCGTATGAGTGTCAACGGAGGGAAAATCGTGTCAAACACGCTCAATGCATAAATGCATTCGCCACGAGATACCTGAGACCACCATACAATTTAAATAATGTGCTCTCCGTGTCCGTTGACTTCGTGTCAACATTGGTTTTTTCATCTCCATCTGCGCGTTTCAAGCCCGATATTTGTCGGACTCGTGGAAATGAAGCCTGATAAAAGTCACGGCGAACGCCAGGAGAGGAAAATCTCTCTCTCTCTCTCTCTCTCACTCACTCACTCACTCACTCACTCACTCACTCACTCACTCTCACTCACTCACTCACTCACTCACTCACTCACTCACTCACTCACGCACTCACTCACTCACTCACTCACTCACTCACTCACTCACTCACTCACTCACTCACTCACTCACTCACTCACTCACTCACTCACTCACTCACTCACTCACTCACTCACTCACTCACTCACTCACTCACTCACTCACTCACTCACTCACTCACTCACTCACTCACTCACTCACTCACTCACTCACTCACTCACTCACTCACTCACTCACTCACTCACTCACTCACTCACTCACTCACTCACTCACTCACTCACTCACTCACTCACTCACTCACTCACTCACTCACTCACTCACTCACTCACTCACTCACTCACTCACTCACTCACTCACTCACTCACTCACTCACTCACTCACTCACTCACTCACTCACTCACTCACTCACTCACTCACTCACTCACTCACTCACTCACTCTCACTCACTCACTCACTCACTCACTCAATCACTCACTCACTCACTCACTCACTCACTCACTCACTCACTCACTCACTCACTCACTCACTCACTCACTCACTCACTCTCACTCACTCACTCACTCACTCACTCACTCACTCACTCACTCACTCACTCACTCACTCACTCACTCACTCACTCACTCACTCACTCACTCACTCACTCACTCACTCACTCACTCACTTACTCACTCACTCACTCACTCACTCACTCTCTCTCTCTCTCTCTCTCTCTCTCTCTCTCTCTCTCTCTCTCTCTCTCTCTCTCTCTCTCTCTCTCTCTCTCTCTCTCTCTCTCTCTCTCTCTCTCTCTCTCTCTCTCTCTCTCTCTCTCTCTCTCTCTCCCCCTCGGCGCTCTTTCTTTCTTTTTTTACGAGTAAAGCGTAATGAAAAAATTGGCACGTCCCTCGCGTAATTCACATTCACAGTTAATCCCAATAAATAGTCGAAGCTGTTCACTTTCATTTCATCGTGTGCAGTGGATTATGATCCATGGAAACGCGAGTCATCGCTATGACGATGGATATAAAACGAACAAGAAATCGGAAGTGAATGGCTATTCCAAATTGATTCCACTCCATTTATCCCGATCCGGACTTTTCTTGCGCGACTCTCGCGACCGGCTGTTTCTCGGTTTGAGTGGGGCGCGCGGCGGAAGATTTTCTATTCTCGGCCGATCAACATTTATTTATAGCATCGAAAAAGTGGTCGTCGGGGGAGGGGGTCGACCGGAGTGTAGAGATGGATAAGCTTTCTTTCCATTTCTCTGGCACGTGCAATCAAGATGAAAAAAAACGTCTCCGTTCTCGAGTCTTCTTTTTATTCATTTTTTTAATCGCATTAACGCGAGGACTTTCGTGAATTTTAAGTTTTGGAACGAGTAGTATATTTTGGGAAACAGATCGATCTTCCATTAGTTGAAACAAATCTTCATTCATCATCGTTCAGTCGAAGTTTACCGATTGATGATAAAATTACACTTTTATCAATTATTAATTAATTCAGTGACTCGTTACGATCTATCGGTGCCGCCACGTATCGCATACTCTTTATTCGCATCTCCGTATTCTCGTGCGTCATATTCTTTGCGTGCCACACGCCATGCGCGACGATCTGAACAAACAAATAGTGAGGCGATAAACAAGCCGCGGAATGAAGTAATATTTCTTCAGTTCGAACATTTTTGAGGATTGGAAAAATCGAGACGGATTTCCAGGAGCACATTGAGGGGGGGGGGGGGCAATAATTGCTTTGGATTGACACTTTACGAAGGAGGGAAGATTTTTAGCAAATTATATGCGTGGGATTGATATTGAATTGTGGCATTGGATAATTTAACTCTGAGTTAATAATAATTTTATGTGTGATTTCATCAAATTAAATTGAATTAAACATTTTATATTTGATTCCATCAAATCAAATTTAATCACACATTTTTTATTTGGTTTCATAAAATCAAATTTACTCAAACGTTTTTTTATTTGCTTTCATCAAATCAAATTGATCAAACATTTTTCATTTGATTTCATCAAATCAATGAACGCAGTTTTTTTCTATTCCAATGTTAAAAAATGCAGGTATCGTTTGCGCGCTCTCTCTCTCTCTCTCTCTCTCTCTCTCTCTCTCTGCCCCTTGTCTCCATTTATATTGAATTTTATCAGGCGTCTGTCTCACCAATCGAGAGCTAATTATTTGCTCAAGTGATCCGTGCTTCCCCGTCTTGTTTTGCTCGAAATCATTGTCTCCTTTCTCACCAGACGCTTTTCAATTTCCGAAAAAAAATCGTTCGAGTTTTCTCATTTCGAACATTTATTTATTCCACTGAATTTCACGCGATGGCGTTCGTTCTTTTTTTTTTTAATTCAATTTAATCACGTGTCAGCTCCAAGGAAACGAGTCGCGTGGGATCATCTTTCTCTCGTCAAATTGCGATGATGTCAGTGACGAGATTGAACGTCCTTAGCCGCGGAGCCATCTCCTCTCTCCGCGCTTATTGAATAATCGTTAATATCTTATGCGTCCGATTTACTCGTCACGTTTTCTCACGGGTATTACAATTCAGACACTTATACGTATAAGGATATTTTTAACGGAGAGAACAGTCCCCCCTTGACCCGATGTATGCATATATATAAATATAAATATATATATATATACACACACACACACACGCGCGTTACAACCATCTATTTTGCGACGGAATACGAGTTCATAATTGTTTCCTGAGTTATGGATCTTTCATTATTTTGTGTTGGAAGAGTGGCAGTCTCGGGCAGCAGCTGAAGCCATTTTTCTTTGTCAAGCTCCGGTCAAACACTTGGAATATCGCTCGGAGTATTTTTAGCGACTATCTGTGCCTGATCGCAAAATTACTCATTAGTCACTACGAGCTCGGCATTATGTGTATGTAGATACAAACAAAATTAAAGTTTCATATATACAGGGTGTTATATGTTAGAGACAGGAAGGTCGATGCAAAGCCTTAAGGGGGTGATAAGCCACCTCGTGAGGAACATATTTAACCTAGGTTACGTTAGTCCAAAGTCTAAGGATTTCGAATTATCATGGTAGGTATAATTTTTGGAAAATTTCCCAAAACTAGTTACTAACTCGTTCATAATGTTCGAACGGACAATAATTGGTAACTGAAAACTTATTTGCGCCTTAGCCTAATGTGTATTCAATCGACAAACACCAATACAATCATCTGTATTCACACAACTAACTAAATGGGACGTGTTGAATAATTTAAAACTTGTCAAAAATGAAAATATCTCTTATGTTGATGGTATTTTTCTTTAAATAGCATTAACACAAGAGGTCATCGAGTTAGTACCTAATTTTAGGACATTTTCAAATATCATCCCTACCATGATAACTCGAAATCCTTAGACTTTGGAGTAAGGTAACCTAGGTGAGATATGTTCCTAACGAAGTGACCGTTCAGCCCCTTTGGCTATGCATCGATCTTTTAACACCCTGTGTGTGAATATATATATATATATTAGGGTGGTTAAAATAATCGATTTTTTTTCTCGACGGAAAATTGAAGTATGTTAAGAAAAAGAGTTTCGCAAAAAGTGAGGGTTCTAAACGATGTTTTAGTTAGTGCTCAAACGCCCTTTTTCATGCTTTTTTTCATGATTATCGGAGTATTAATTTTTTTTAAATCTCGTTGCAGGAAATGTTAGTGCGTGATCCAATGTAAGTCTTGATTTAATTTTTTCTCCAAAAATACACAATTGTTATTTAAGTATTTTTTTACCATAAACAATTTGTATTTGCAGATTAAGAATCATTATATGTAATTCAGTTGTGAAAATTATACCAACCACTTGATGAAAAAGAACACGGTGTTTACATCAATGAACGTCTAACAAGTATGCGTGTTGTTTTATAGTAATATGTAGTGTTTTAGAGCAAGAAAACAAATGAGGAAAAAAAATTGACGAAAAATCGAAGGCAAAAAATTAAAAGTCGTCTGAGCACTATCTAAAAAATGTCTAGACTTCTCAAATTTTGTATGAATTACTTTTTCATAACGTAGTAACTATTTCCGTTGAGTACCGCGAAAAATAATTATCTTTTTTAACCACCTTAATATATATGAGAAAATGATATTGTGATATATATATATATATATATATCACATAAATGATATATATATATATATATATATGAGAAAATGGTATTGTGAGTTCATTATGTTTATAAAATGTTGGCCTGCAGCCCATCTGGCAGTATTGAGGATGGTCCTTGACAGGTTTTTAAACAAATCGTTGATTTCGGGGATTAGATAATATTTGTAGTGATCCTTACGTTTGTATAAAGTTTATTTCTAAGACATTAAGACTTCCATAATGGGGAGTGTTAGAACAGTGGATGGCTATGAGGACGGTCGTCGAAGTTGAATATCTTTGAAATCACCTTCCTTCACATACATGTACATGCATTCTTGTACGCGTGTATGTATATATGTCTCCGGGGTATAACACTACGGGAGTTACGAGTCGAAAGTTTGAATTGTAACGTTGCACAACAATCCGGAGTGCTCCGCAATATCGCAATAATTTCGTCTCGAATAAACGACCGACCGTTTATTCTCGATTGTTCCTGCATTCGATATTTATTTTCGAAAATCGAAATGGAAATTCCGACGATCGCTGCTTTTCTGTTGACTTTCTTTATACGAAATTCCCGATCGAACGTTTTCCTTTCGATCGAATGATTTTTTTTTAGACGGGGTACGATCGATGACAATGCAAAGTAGATTCGTCGTGTCTCCAACGTGGGGCGGGACATTCCGATCCCATCGAATCGGAAATGACACCGGCCCGAAGAGGCAAGAATTCCGGCCGTGGTCTCCCACGGCGACGAAATTACAGAGCACGAGAGTTACAAGAGTCTTTCGCCACTGTCGCCAAGGCCCTCTTGCCCCCGACGAACAATGGACATCGAATGTCGAACCCAACCTACCTGACGACGGTAAGCGACTCGGTCGGGTCGGCCCACAGGGCGAGCCAAACAAGCCGATATCGTATTTAATACGAAAACCCACGGATTTTTATCGACGAAAAATAAAACGAGGGCGATTGATAATGATAAATGAGCTGAAGTGAGTGCAAGACTCCAGGAGTCACCCTGGAAGCTCTAGAAGTCATCCTGGAAACTCCAGGAGTAACCCTGGAAGCTCCAGGAGTCACACTGGAAACTTCAGGAATCATCCTGGAAGCTCCAGGTGTCATCCTGGAAGCTCCAGGAGTCATCCTGGAAGCTCCAGGAGTCATCCTGGAAACTCCAAGAGTTACCGTCGAAACTCTAGGAGTCACTCTGGAAACTCCAGGAATCACCCTGGAAACTCCAGGAGTCACCCTGATGGTGACAACTTGGGGAAAAAAAATCATTTGGATTCAACTCACTTGATGAGGATTTTCCAGAAGCAGCCAAAGCTGGATCCGTTGGGCACTTCGCTCGCGTACGACACAGTCATTTCCCGATTGAACGTTCAAGCCAGTTTGACGCACCCTTTCCGTCGACGAAACAAAAAGAAGAACAAAAAATATCGTACCAACGCGTCTGACCAGGTCGGTCCCGGCCCTTCGAGGGACCGATGGATCGACGAAAAATCGATCAGGTCAGAGCGAAAAACTTTTGTCACTCGCGTACATCCGGTAGACGGATCGCCCTCTATCGGGCCTCCCCAATGCCTCGATCTTTCCCTTTCGGCTGTCTTTTCTCTTTACTTTTCTTCCTAATCAGAACTTCCGGAATTTCGACCACGAGTCGACGGTCGTTCTTCGCGTTTTTGGTCCCCTCATCGGTAACACCATAACCACTTTGCACGTGTACGCGAGGGAAAGAAAAACTCTCGCGGGTGCCCGTCGTGTCGTTCGGTTTAAGTTTAACGTCAAGTTCGAACCCGCCTACGGGAGTTCGTCGAGCTTCACCAGCTGACCGACGTTTGCCGCGCTGCACTGACTACTCACTGAGCTCCACTGACGTCGAACTGTGAGGAAACGGGCGAACGGGGCCTGTGGGACCGCTACCATATTGCCACCTCTACCAACAGGCTTACCGACCAAACGAAATGCGATCCAGGCACGTGCATCGAGACGATCGCACCCGATGCCTCCTCACATAGAGAGAAATATATAGTAACCTGAACCATGTTTCAACCATATTTTATATTACCCTGAGGGGACAATAATATCTTATAGTCATGGTTGCTGCCGAAAATATAGTACTGCTTATGATATTTTAGCAGTTGTGTTAAGGGGTTACCCCCACGTGCAATTTTGAAAAAATCGGTTTTTTATTGCATTTTTTTCAATGATAAGTATCTGAGAATATGTCCTGAAAATTTCAAGTCGATCCGAACAAAATTGACTGAGATATGAGCGCATTAATTTATCAGTTTTTACAATTCGATATTTCGAAAACTATTGCATTGCGTCAAAAATCCATTTAAGCAGTGACATATATTATCAAAAAAACGATCTGTACTAAATTCCACCTATATCGGAGGTAAAAGCTAGTCGGAATTGCGGCTGAAATTACTTTGATCTGTTATGCCAAATCTACGATGAAAATAATACAAGTACCCGGTCGCATAGTGGCAGCGTGCGTAGTTATAGTTAGGTAGGTCGTAGGTTCGAATCTCTATGTTCAGACGAAATATTTTCTTCGATAGGAATCATATCAGGAGGTCAGGGAATGACAAATTATGATAACCAATCATACAGGTCTCTTAATTAATACTCTCAATTAATAATTTTTGAATTTATGACATATTAGAAAAATACATTTAGTAGACATACCATTTCATATGGTAAAAATCACTATTTTTTGATAGTGTAAGAAAATACCTATTTTATGAAAACCTACTATATTATATAGCATCGAACGATCAATGTATGCTTCCAAGATTATTAGTTACGGTTAACATTCGAGCATAATTAACACAACTGCTAAAATATCGTAAGCAGTACTATATTTTAGGCAGTAACCATGGCTGTATAATATTGTTGTCTCCTCAGGGTAATATAAAATATGGTTGAAATATGGTTGAGGTTACCGTACATTTCTCTCAGTGTGCTTGCCGATAATTCCAGCCATTTCTTGAAAATTGTAGTGGACTACTCCGGAGATGGCTTTGGAGGAAATTTATTCGAATTCCGAGATTCGCAGGCTGCAGGGCCTACCAACGTGCGAGTACTTACCTGCTGACGAGCGTGTGTACAGATGCTCGTTTCGCACGCAGAGATGTAGCGCTCGAGAAAACCTGCTGCGAGCGCCATCTACCGATCGCTCAACGCCCCTCCCGGTCACCTTGCGGACGGCCTAGCCTGAGGCCGATTTATGACCTTTCTGAATCATCCGGAATCTCGATGCGTACGCGCAGTGCCCACGATCATTCGTGTATCAATAAAACGGAAAAGGCACTTTTGGCCATTTGTATTCAAATGAAAATCGGTCCTCGGAAGCCTCGAGATTCCGCGGTCGACGAGGAAGTCTCGCGAGCTGCCGATATTGATCGTATTTTTGTGCCAACGTCCCGGTTCAATGCCTATCGGTAATCGGCGATGTGCCGATTTTTTTCAAACGGATAACCGGTCGTGGAATCTTTGTTCGACCGTGAACAGTCGGAGGATCACGGCATCGGGACTTTGACGGTTTGTGAAGCTTAAGGAAGCTTTCCAGTGTGACAGCCCGAAAAATCGCTGTTTTTCGCATTTTTTTTTTCTAAAGAAAAAATAATCTAATCGGTCTGGTTTTTTTTTGTATATTAATTGGGTATTGAAGAATACAAAACAATTTTTTAAAGATCGATTTATTTATTAATTAATATCTATAAAAATGATGAAACAATTGTTGCAGAAAATGCACTTGGATGTGGTGTCCACGTTGGGGGTCACAATTTTGATCTGAAACAAAAAACACAAAAAGATTATTGATCGGTATATAATTGGCTTTCGTGCTATGGAGGCTTTTTTTTTTTTTTTTTGCAAAAATGGCGCCGGTTTGAACAAAAAGTATCGATTTTAGCATTTTTTTTGGCAGTTTTTTTTACAAAAAAATAGGAAGATGTCAAAAAAAAAAAGCTTCCATAGCACGATAAACAATGACGTTAAGAATATTGTGTAAAAAATTCAACTCGATAGCTTTAAAACTCTGCCCTCCAAGTTGGACACCGTTTTGAAAAATGCTGTTTCGAGAAAAACGCGTTCAAAGTTTCGCTGTAGCTGTAGCGCTCCGTTGCCTTCTTCCAAGAAATGCTGTACAGTAACCGAAATAATCTGAATTTCGGCATGAAAATTTCAGGGAATATTCGGAAGAGTGTATACTATTCGATAAAGCAAAAAAACAAAAAATCGATTTTTTGAAAATTTCACACTGGAAAGCTCCCTTAATGCAACCGGAAATGATGGGCGGAACGCCGATTGGTTGAAAATCTGCGGGCCGATTGTCTGGCTCTTCGTCACTTCGCGGATAACGATGAGCCCCTATGTCCTTGTGATCGTACAACGCTCGAATGCCGTGTTGATGACTGACTTGTGTCATTCAACCTCATATTTCATTAACGATTTATATTAATGCATATTTTTTTTCCATTACGTGACAAAATTGTCCATTAGGGTTGTTGATACATTTTTTCTCCATCACCGCAACTGCAAATAGTGAAGTGCCGAGCTCGTGGTAAAACCCGAAAGGAACATCGGAACATTTCGACTACACAATTTTTTTTATTTCGTCATCGGACATTTTTCATCCACCAATTTCTTCTTCCACAAATCAATCGCTGGAGCTTCGATCAGACCTTGATATCTTTCCGTATATTGAAAACCGTATCGGCGGACGATTGAAACAATTTTTTCTCGAACTCTGTCATGCGCATTCGTATGACTTGGGTCACTCCGTTCTCGCCGATGATGCAGGGCAGCGAGAGAAACATTTCGTGACAGACATCGTGGTGTCCCTTCGAAGCGGATCGACCGAAAATCGGTAACAATTCAACATGTCGAGGGTTGGATCGGGACAGGAAATTGGGATTGTTTTTGTTGTTGTTCGTGTACCTGAATCAACGTCGATATTGATTTGACCCGTTGACTGTTGCATAGTATGTCTCTCGTAATATCGGCGATGGACAGGCCGATTGCGGTGTTGGAGTAGCCCTTTAAGCATCTAACGGTTGGGCCCCTGGAGCAAATAATACCTGAGTATTTTCTGTTCCGGTATATTGCTGGTGAAAAATATTAATATATTTCAAATAGGCAAATATATTTTTTTCAAGGGGTTTTTTCACTTTGGATGCTTAAAAAGGCTGTTTTCGTGATTTTTTTGATAGGTCTGTATTATTGATATAAAAGTTGCTACACGTTGATATAAAATTTGTTACACTTAAGGATGTTGAGTCCCAAATCGGAAATGATGATAAAATTCTGAAAATTTGGTATGTTTTTGTATGAAGTATTTCAGAGGTCGTGTAAACATTTCACGACAATTAGGAAGCTCGTTATTGAACAATTAACATTCACAAATTAAATGTTGTTTCATGGAAACTGATGTAACTTTGCAATAAGTTTTTTTTTGACCTCTCAATTTTATAATATCTACAATATACTGAAAGCAATGGAAACAAAACGAAGTGTATTGATACATTTTTTTAAATTTCTTTTAAAAAATGTTCTTAAGAAAATGTTAATTTTTTAATAACGAGCTTCCTAATCGTCGAGAAATTTTAACACGACCTCTTAAATACTTCATACAAAAGCATACCAAATTTTCAGAATTTTCTTATAATTTTTTGTTTCAACCCTTAAGGTGGTTGAAGTAATGATGATAGAATTCTGAAAATTTGGTATGTTTTTACATGAAGTATTCAGGAGGTCGTGTAAAAATTTCATGACGATTAAGAAGCTATTTATTGAACAATTAATATTAACATGTTTCATAGGGACTCAACATCCTTAATAAATACACATTCGAAATACATTTTTTTTTAAATGTGTTTATTTAAGTCATTGTTTATAGACGAAAATGATAGTTAACAAATGTCCAGAAAAAAGGAGGTCAGCGCTGTTGATGAAATCTCGGAGATGGATCATCCGAAACAAAAAAATCAAACGGTTTTAGATTCGGTATGTTAATGGCTATAATGCATATTATACGATCTTTGATATATGCAAAAAGAACAAAGGGCGGATATTTTTCGAAAAAAAACTCGTCCTTTCGCCGTTTTTGGCCAAAAAAATTGGTAAATATCGAAATTAAAAAAATCCTTGCGCTATAGCTATAGTTGTAAAGAATATGTGGTTAAAATTTCATAAAGATCGGTTCAATGGTTTCGAAGATTTTATCAACAAGCCGTCGGAAGACGTTTCGAGAAAAACGCGTTCGAAGTTTGTTTGGGTTGCGTAAATACATAATTTCAAAAAAATGTATTTCGAAAGTGTATTTTTTAAGGGGTTACCCCCACTTCCGATTTGGAAAAAAATCGTTTTTTTATTGCATTTTTTTGAAGTATAAGTATCTGAGAATATGTCCTGAAAATTTCAAGTCGATCCGAACAAAATTGACTGAGATATGAGCGTTGAAAGAGAAGAATCCGTTCTTCGTGTAAACTGAAATTGAAAAACGCGTTTTTCTCAAAATGGCATTTCTGAAGTCGGTGACCGAGATTACTCGAACACTAATAAACCGATCTTCTTGAAATTTTGCAGGCTTATTTAATACATAAAAATGTAGTCTTTAATCGTTCGATTTTTTTTTCGTTAAAATCGAACCATTAACTTTGACTGTCCGCCATTTTGTGAAAAATGAATATTTTTTAAAATTCTTCGATTAAAGACTAGTTTATACTTATATTTGACTAAATCCATCCGCACTTTTTTTTTACAGATGATCCACTTCGCCGCAATGTTGGTCACCGCAAACCGTGTATATAAAAGCAACATTTCATTGACGGCCATTTGCCACTAAACAATGTAATATTTTTCAATAAAAAAATTACTGAAAGTTCTTCAAGATGTGTTCTTTAAGATGGTAAATTGATCGATTAAAAAAGTTTTGTAGTTTTCTTTAAAAAAATTCATGAAAAAGGCCTTTTTTTGCGCTACAAGTGGGGGTAAGGCCTTAAGTGTAACAAGTTTTATATCAATATCTATAATATAAACCTATGAAAAAAATGCATGAAAATGGCCTTTTTAGCGTCTAAAGTGAGACGACCCCTTAAAAGACAGAAAATTTACGCTCTTATGACATCCTTGGCGATTTCATTCCATCCTTCCTCGTCGCTCTCGAGTCCGATATTCGGCAGAATGTCACGAAGGAGTACGCCCGAAATGTTGAAGCTGGACCACAACGGAACTGAGGAAAATATACTGAGGATATGTACACACATACATAGCAATTCGCGAGATCGGTATCTTGAGCATCGAGTGACCTCGCTTTCTGTCACTCTCACATTGTGCTACGTGTGTCGTAAGATTTTCGAGTGACGTGCGGACGTACATTTTTTATTCAGATCAGCTTGCCATTTGCGTAATTTTTTTTAGTTTCGTCAAAGTATCCGGCAATACGAAAGTTTTATTATTATACTAAAGGTATATTTTTATCTTTCATTTCAGGTGAGCCTCATTGCCAGAACCACCCACACCGATTGGCTATGCAGAACATTGTCTACACGAGACCTTCATTTTGATTAAATAACACCTTCATTGTTTATCAATATTTTTCATTGAAAAAAAAACTCGAGCTTGGCAAGACTATTTATCGATTGTGTGTAAAATCCCGACCTCGTCATCCCAATACTCTCAACGGAAGAAAATATTGAAAATTAACCGGTTTTTTGGGCCACAACCTCATGCAGGCCCGTTGAATGGCAACGTGTGGGGTAAAAATTAAAACGATGGATACACGAAGAAAGGTCGGGAACAAAAATGATAATGACTCACCCTGACTGTCACCGTGCTCCCCAATGATATATCCGTGGACCGAGCTCGGTGCGACCCCAATGCGATCGCCGATCATGTAACGCAATCTTACCGTGTCCAAGTGACAACCACTGCCGATTATACGGTTGACCGGAAGTTTGCTAACTTGCCACGTCAGCCATGACAAAACGTCGACTGCGATAATTGACGATGGATCAAAATTAATGGGTTTGGATGCTTGGGTGACGAAGTAGGCAAATAATCAATAATCTATACAGATTTGCGTAAAATTTATTTAAAAAAAAACTTCGAGACCTGGATTAGAAGCTATGAGGAACACAGCGTTGGGGCTGTATTTCACCAATGGAGGTATGATGCTCTTGAAAATGTCGCTATTCCTTTGCACCAGGTCCAATCTCGACTCGCCCTTTTTTTGGCGAGCCCCCGCAGCCAGGATCACCACCTTCGAATTGCTAGTCACGCAGAAATCTATATAATGAATATTATTAATTCAACAACCGACTGTAAATTCTCGGACTTCGTAATTCGAAATTTCTCACCCGTGTCGTATTCGATCTGTGGATCGTCCAGCAATGCCCGACCGTGAGAAAAATCCATTCCCTCTCCCTCGAGCTTTTTCGGAAAAGCGTCAACTATCGCTACGTGGCTGCTGATTTTCTGTGAGTTTTTTTTTCCATACATAACAAAACGGTCTCCCTGACGTTTCGAGGAATTTTAATCTTTTTACCTGGAACAAAATGGCATTGGCACAAGCGACCCCTACCATACCGGCGCCCACGATCGTGACTTTGTCCCAATTGTCCCTCGTGGTCTCGGACACTTTGCAGAGAAGGTCCTCGCGCAAGCATACCGGCGGTCTGTCGATCAGGAAAAGCAAATTTCACTCTTACCGACTGATGGTTATTCGGAGAACGAAAATCAGCCGGCAACGTACCGACGGTCGGTAAGAAAAATGATTTTCCAAGAAAAAAAAACTAATCGAGAGATCGTTTTTCCGACTTGTGCCGATTCTGCTTACTCAGAACTGACCGCTCTTTGTATTTCTCTCTGGTCGAACGTTTTTTTCCGCATTTTCGATGAACCACGATTGTTCTGCTCGGCGAAGATCTTCGTCAGAATCGTCGGTACGGAAGTGTGCGAACTTCTCGGCGCTAGGTAGCTCTTACCGACCGAACAAAAAATCTTCCTCGACGTGGACACGAGATGCGATGACAGTTTCGAAAAACCGTACATGTTTTTTCCACTTCGAGACACCGAGATCGGCAATGCTCGGTTCCCGGATCGGCGTTTCCGATACCGGAAACAATTACATTGCACTTGAAGAATTTTTACCCGCACTTGGCTTCTTTTCGCGACTAGTCCCGAGTACTTTTTCAATTCGACGAGTCACGCGGCTCGACATTTGGGAAAAAAAATGTTCTTGCAGCATTTGTCAAACGATTCCATAGTTACTACGATGAGCTCGAACGAGATTGAACCATTGAAAAAGATATCGTTTTTTTTTATTGGCTTAAATGATGTATGCGCATTTCAAAAATTATATGGTCAAAGAAAAATGTTTTTTTAAACATTAAACCCCCGTTTTTCTTGAAACCATGTTTTCAAAATCGGGCGGACTTGTAGCTCCTACAATTTTGAACCGATTGACTCGTAATTTAATCTGTCGCTTCTTAGGTAGATTTTCTTGCGGATTATCCACGATTTTAACGAACTATTAGCAATTGCGGTTTTTATAAATAAATTGCGACCGATTTTTAGTGGAAAATGCGACTTTTTTTTATACTGATGCCAAATGTTCAAAAATCAATGTTTGTAATAATCGAACCTAGAAAAAAACTTGTACTAGGTGCTCATGTACATCTCCAACAAGATCGCCCATGGCGAGCTTAAAAAAAAGGCGTTCTTTTCTAACCGGCCACAGAGTGACCATTATGAATATTTTCGAAAATAAAAAATTGATTCCAATACCTCCAGATATGTAGGATAAACCTTCCAAACCTCACTTTGAAAGCTTTATTAGTATTGAAAAAATAAAATAAAAAACCTTCTTTTCAACCATCCAAAGATATACAAGGTGTTAAGGGGCCAGACCACTTTGAAAATTTCTAAAAATCGATTTTTTTTACTGTTTTCGAAAGTACATACATTCAAAAATATTGGATTTTGTACGGTGCAGGAATTGCCGATTGAGTTTAGGTAAGAATTTTTCATAGTATAAACTTCAAACGAATTTTTCTCGAAACACCGTTTTCAAAATCTAGCTCCATCGTATCTCTAAAACTAATAAACCGAATCTCTTGAAATTTGAACCACATATTGTAAACATAATTCGCAACAAGATGACCCTCGAAGGTTTTAAAATTTTGATTTTCACTCTTTTTTCGTGAAAAACTGCGGACAAAACGCGTTTTTTTACTTTTTCGTTATTCATCTGCCATTTCTTTATTTTTCGATAAAACTTTATATGCGAGGGTCATTTTGTAGCTGGTGTCATGCTGAATCTAATGGACGTTGATTTTTTGGTTTCAGACAAGCCGTTGCCGAGTTGTGGTGGAGCTACCTAGCCCAGCCATTTTTAAGGCGTTACGTTAAACTATAGTTATTGTACTTAAAAATGAATAAAGATGAATGGAATTTTTTTCAAATGTATTTCAAGACTTTATTTATCAAGCCCAACAACTTTTATATTCATATCTTTTATAAAATCCTCAATAAAAAATCGCGAAAGTAGCCTTTTTTCCTGGCTCCAAAGTGGACTGGCCCCTTAACATCGAAAGCACTTTACGAAGAAATAAATTTGAATAACAGTGTCGAATATAAGATTTGGTTTGTCGCAATTAATTGATTGGTAAGGAAAATAATTTCGCACGTCTCTTCCATTTCTTTATTCCCCCTTCTCGACATGTGAATAGTAATGACAATTTTTAACGGCTGTAACAACGCGTACACGCTTTCACTTACAATAAACATTTACACACGAGAAACATGGGATTGTACTGGACTATTTCAATGGATGACTGGTGTGAAAAATAGATTCGAGTAGTATCAAAAATTATAATACTTTTCGTTTGTTATATCCTGCTTATGTATACCACGATAGTGAGAGAGAGAGAGAGAGAGAGAGAGAGAGAGAGAGAGAGAGAGAGAGAGAGAGAGAGAGAGACAGCTCGAACCAAAATGCCCATTTTTACCGCCATTGCATGATTTTCCTCAACACTCAAAAACTCCCAGGCGATATTTCGAAACGTCTCCAGACACATAATAAATATTGGCAGTATTATCACACACACACTTGCGAAAAAACACATATATATATATAACGATATCGATGACACGTACAACCAAACAGCACAGTAAAAAATATGAGAAGAACTGGAGGATCGTCAGGTTGGACGTGACCTCCGTACGACCTCCGCTATCGGAGTCTCGCTCCGTAAAATTGGCTAATACTTTTTGCTAGACAAACAATACTTCGAAAGTGCCAAATGTCATAGGACAACTGACGTTTGACAAAACTTATCGTTGGGACGATATTGACGATATCATGCGTTCACGGAACTTGAACTATAAAACGAGTGGCGAGAACTGCTCAAAACTTGAGACCTTTTTGTACTTCCGACATGGTGGCAGCGGATTTCTTCAGCAGGGAACGCTCGTCGTCCGTGAGTTTTTGCTTAACGACGAATGTGACACCGTCCTCGCCAAGGGTGCACGGAACGGATAGAAAAACTTCCTCCGAAATTTCGTGGAGGCCCTGAAAGGAAGAAATTGATCGATTGGGCCGATGAGGGAGAAATTGTCACCTAGGGACTGCTCAGTCGGTAACAAGAAGTCTGCCGGACGGAGGAACAGTTTTGGAACCTTTGCTGGTTCGGGGGCTGGGGTTTCGTTACCACATAGGTGGTGACGAACATTGATGTTTTAGTTGCCAATTGTTACTACCGTTGGGCTAATAGCATTGTTGGATGACGAAACTGGTAGGTCATCAAAATGCTGCTGCTGTTGGTCAAGAATCAGCCTGAGGGTGCCATTCCGCGAGCGGCAAAAAGCAACAGTATTTTAGTAACCTATCAGTTGTTGCTAGTCTTAACTCGATAGCACGTTGAGTCTTCAAATGGATTAGTGGAAGGTACTAAAGTGCTGATGATTTTTGCTGCCCATGGGACCACACTTTGGTGACTTGGAATCCTAGCCCAAGTTACCAAAACGAAGCGGCCATCACTGGCAAACAGAATTACAGCAGTCTCTGGGGCCGCGTTACGTGTCTTCGTCGACACACGATGAGTCAGTATTTAACGGGTTACACGTAGTTGCAATTTTGGAAAAAATCGATTTTTCGTTTTCGACGGATTCTTATAATATAACCTTTAAAAACCATTCTCTAAAAATGTCAAGTCGGTCCGTTGAAAATTGGGGGAGCTATGAGCGTTTACAGGTAGGTCCGGCGAACCTACGTATATACCTGACGTAAAACTTTAAGGGGCTATACCAGCGTGGTACTTTCAAAAAATCATTTTTTTTGCCTGTTTTGACAGTTTATACGTTCAAGAATGTGCTGTAAAAGTTTCACGGCTCTATCTCTAATACTCGCCGAATGGCAGCCTTCTAAAGAGCAACCGCTCGTAGGCATGAAATGCCCAAGTTAAATCTTTAAAGCGTTTTTCTCAAAATGAGATTTCTCAAATTTGCTGACATTGTAACTCAAAGAGCAATTATGTGAGTGACTCGAAATTTGAACTCAGTACTGTTGAATATGTTCCCTCCACAATGACGTAGGATATTTTTGAATGGATGAAAATTGACGATTTAGCATTGAAAAAAATGACCTTTTTATAGGCAATAAAACAGACCTTTTTTCATAACTACGGCATTTTGTTAGATTTTGATATTTTTTGAAAATTGTACATCATTACCTCGGAAGGCAGCGCTTAAGGCGCTAGGATCTCAATATTTTTCTATGAAAAAATGATGTAATATAGGTCAAATATAGCCAAATATATTCTTCATTTTCCGAAACATTTAATGAAGTACTTTTCTTCCAAAAAAATCGCAAAAATCACCCAAATTTTCAGCGTTCACACTGGTATAACCCCTTAAACGCGTTTTTCTCGGAACAACTTTTTCCGAATCGGTGACCAAAATATCTCAAAAACAACTAAACCGATCTGCTTCAAATGTCACAGACATTTTTTGTGTATCAAAAAGCAGTCCTTAATCGAAGCATTTTTTTTTTCAATGCATACTTTTTTTCATCTCAAGGAAAATATGGTGTTTTTTTGCCGAAATTTCGACGATCCCTTTCGATCAGCGATTATTTTTTCAAAAATAATTATTTTATTGAATCCTTCGATTAAAGACTAGATAATACGGCACAAAAATTTAATTCGTTTGATTTTTTTATTTCAGATGATTTGTTCCCGAGAAGGAGTGGTCACCGCGAAGGACCTTTTTTCCACAGCGGTCAGTGCAATTTACTGTATCTCCGTCGTTTATAAATATTTCCCAACAAAAAAAATCTTAAAGATACTTAAGGGAGCTTTCCAGTGTGAAATTTTCAAAAAATCGATTTTTTTTTTGCTTTATCGAATAGTATACACTCTTCCGAATATTCCCTGAAATTTTCATGCCGAAATTCAGATTATTTCGGTTACTGTACAGCATTTCTTGGAAGAAGGCAACGGAGCGCTACAGCTACAGCGAAACTTTGAACGCGTTTTTCTCGAAACAGCATTTTTCAAAACGGTGTCCAACTTGGAGGGCAGAGTTTTAAAGCTATCGAGTTGAATTGTTTACACAATATTCTTAACGTCATTGTTTATCGTGCTATGGAAGCTTTTTTTTTTTTTTGACATCTTCCTATTTTTTTGTAAAAAAAACTGCCAAAAAAAATGCTAAAATCGATACTTTTTGTTCAAACCGGCGCCATTTTTGCAAAAAAAAAAAAAAAAAATAAGCCTCCATAGCACGAAAGCCAATTATATACCGATCAATAATCTTTTTGTGTTTTTTGTTTCAGATCAAAATTGTGACCCCCAACGTGGACACCACATCCAAGTCCATTTTCTGCAACAATTGTTTCATCATTTTTATAGATATTAATTAATAAATAAATCGATCTTTAAAAAATTGTTTTGTATTCTTCAATACCCAATTAATATACAACAAAAAAAACCAGACCGATTAGATTATTTTTTCTTTAAAAAAAAAAATCGCGAAAAACAGCGATTTTTCGGGCTGTCACACTGGAAAGCTTCCTTAAGACGATACCCTTCACTATGCCAAAAAAAAAACAGTTATTAACCTGCTCCCATAACTCAAAAAAAATTCCCAAAACACCTCTTTCTTCCGGTCACGAACTAGGTGTAACCCGTTAAAAAAGAAACGTGAACAAACGAATCTGGACTCACCGTGACCATAGTCGAAACAGCGTGAACCTGGTTGGAGTTCCTGAGAATCGCTGACGCAAGATTTGCGATGCTGAGGCCGATGGCCCATGAGGTGTATCCCTTGAGTTTGATGACTTCGTAGGCGCTCTGAACGACTTGTTTGTGGATATCGCCCCAGTTTTCCGCGTCTTTTTCGGTACCAACGTTCTCGTCGAGATCGCGCAAGCGTACGCCAGCGACGTTTACCCCGGACCAGACAGGCACTGACGCAGCAGGAATCGCGCGAAAAATCAATTGAGAATTCGAGCCTAACGTTGATGGTTGTTTTGGTGGAGAAAATAATATCTACCGCTGGTATCGCCGTGCTCGCCGATGATCCAGCCGTGGCAGGAAGTTGACGCGACTTTGAGTCTCTGGGAGAGCAAGAAACGAAAGCGTGCCGAATCGAGATTGGTGCCGCTACCGATGACACGGTTTTTCGGCAAACCCGACAGCTTCCAGGCGACGTAAGTCAGAATGTCGACTGGATTCGAAACGATCAGTAGAATCGTGTTCGGGCTGTATTTAACGAGCTGGGGTATGATGCCCTTGAATATGTCCGTATTTCGCTGCACGAGATCCAAACGCGTTTCGCCTTCGCGCTGTCTCGCACCAGCTGTCACCACGCATATGCTCGAATTTGCGCTGACCGCGTAATCGGTACTTGCGTTTATATGGGCGTTCTTCAAGAACGGAGTACCGTGCTGCAAATCCATCATTTCGCCCTTCAGCTTTTCCTCCATTACGTCTATCAGGACTACGTCGCTCGAGACGGACTGAAATGAGAACGTCGTTCATGTGCATTCGGAGTCTACGATTCCATTGGCATTTATTCCGTTTTGGGTGTCATTCTCAGCTGGTATTTTACACTGGGAGAAAAGTGCATCGTATTTACAACAAACGCCCATGGTAAAAGAGAGTATGGTCGAATTCCCTATAGTTTATTGTCAACGCAATCATAATATGGTTAACACAACTGTAAGCGGAAAGTAAAGGTAGACACGTGACTTTGGTGGCGTGCTCGACTATCTATTATCCCGGAAAAAACTACTAACTATTGTAAAAATATTAACTGAATTAACTGTATCGATCTTGCAAAGTCTTTCACAGTAGTTAATAGTTATTTCAGGGATACTAGATAAAAATAACACACTACCAAAACGGCATGATTAGATAGACGCTTATAGTTGTGTTAATCATATTATGATTGCGGTAGCAATAAGCTATATGAATTTTACTATGCCCACTTTTACCATGGGCGTTTTTTTTATATTGTAAATACTATGGGCATTTTTCTCAGTGCAAGTTTGTACCATTTATATGGTTGACATGTACACTTGTTGAGTATAAACTGGTACAAGATCTGACGAAAGTGACTATACGAACAACATTATGGTAATCGTATATAGTGAAGACGTAAATCATTTGTCAATAAAGTAGAGACGGCCGTGGCACGCTATGATCGATATAGATACATTAGCGCATTCATTTATCAGTTTTTAGTATCCGATATTTCGAAAACTATTGGGCCGCGTCAAAAATCCATTTAAGCAGTGACATATATTATCAAAAAAGCAATCTATACAAAATTCCACCTGTATCGGAGGTAGCAGCTATTGGGAAATGCAGCTGGAATTATCCGTGCATAGTGGTAGCATAGTGGCAGCGTGCCTGAATATAGATACGTAGGTCGTAGGTTCGAATCTCCATGTAGGTGAAATATTTTCTTCGATAGGAATCATTTCAGGAGGTCAGGGGATAACAAATCATGATAAACAATCATACAGGTAGTACTCTCAATTGAACATTTATGAAATATCATGTACATTCAGTAGACATACCATTCAATATGGTAAAAACCACTATTGTTTGATAGTGTAAGGAATCATCTACTTTATGAAAACCTACTATATTATATAGCATTTACAAACAACGTATGCTCGAAAGATTGTTGGTTGCGGTTAACATATGATCATAGTTAACACAACTGTTAAAATATCAAAAGCAGTACTATATTTTCGGCAGTAGCCATGACTATGAAATATTATTGTCCCCACAGGGTAATATAAAATATGGTTGAAATATGGTTGAGGTTACTATACATTTCTCTCTTTGTAGGATCAAAATGTCTTGGATACTTTGAAAAAGAGAAAACTTACTTTTGTCAGTATGCTGAAAGCGCAAGCCATACCGACTTGACCGACACCAACTACGGTTATTTTATTTTTCCCCGTGGACACCGGTTGCGTGACTACGCTCAATAGCTTTTCCTTCAGCGTGGCCATCTTCGGTTCTGCAGATCAAAACGAAAACCAACAAAGTAGTATATCAGTGGAGGGTGCCCGCGGCATTGGGTGTGTGAAGGGCATCTGGACGCTGGAGGAAGGTCATCATGACGCTGGGGGAAGGTCACCTTGACGCTGGGGGAAGGTCTCCTCGACGGTGGGGGAAGGTCACCTTGGCGCTGGGTGAATGTCACGATGGTCGCGGCCTGCTATGGGGTGGAGCACGTGCGCTCGACCCTCCTCCCCCCCCCCCCCCCCTCCACCGAATCAATAACGACCGATCGAAATTCCATTCTCTCGCGTTTGCCCTTCAACGATGAAGGGATTCTACCTTACGAAGTATCGATCCTCCACAATGAACAACAATACCAAAACCAACGGGGTTTCGTAGCTTTTTCGACTAAAAAAAACCGCACTTGGGTTCATAAAGATGAGACAACGCGGCAGATCTTTCGATCGAGAGATTGCTTCAAATTTCGCCGAGGTGAACAACCCCTCGGTGAAGGTTCAATGAAGCCAGTTGTCGACGAGAGAAAGCAGCTAGCACCGGTTCTTTTCGCAGTCCCGACTGGTCCAAAAATAAAAACGAACACGCGGCGAGTCCAAGGGCGGGGGGGGGGGGGACAAAAGAAAAGAAAATGACGCGCGTGCGAGCTGGCGAGAAGAGCGAGCAAGAGTTTGTCATTGAACGAGCAAGTGCTTATCGTTTCCACGTCCGGCCTTTTATATCGTAGAGATCTCGTTTCTGAGGGCATTGTACTCGTTGGTGCCTACTTATCAACCGAGCCAAAAGTCCCGTGACGCGATAACGAATGCAACGAAGATTAATGTACCGGCAGGTTGGTACTCAGCATTTGAAACTCATATTTCAACGTATTTCGCGGGTGGTGGGGATGGAGTAAGCAGGGCAATGACGCGATTCGCGGTCACTCGAGAGATTTATGGCAGCGAACTTCCCGTGAACTAGCTGCCGTACTCCAAACTCACGTTGTACACGGTTTTGGAACATCTAAATTTAGTTTGTTGCCCGGCAAACCGACGAGGCTAGCGTTATTCTGATCTTCGATTTTTTTCGATATCTGATTAAAAAATTGCGGTTTTTCGAAAATTAAAAGTAAGCTGCTAAATAAAAATTAAAGTAAAAATGAAATTTTATTCTTCGAAAACACGCCAGCGTTCCCCTTGCCGAAAAACTAGCCCGAGGCCTTCCAAAATGGAATCTCCAACGTCCAATTCAACATTGATTCATTAAATATAAATTCTATCGTCGGAATTTCGAAAAATTCCGTTTAATATTGAAAATTAACGTTCTTCGTGTTTAAAATTAAAATAAAATTATTCTTACCTTTCTTTCAAGCTTACTCAGCGAAAGCACGAGAAAAAAAAATCACCAAAGGCTCTCACGATATATTTTAGGAGCGCGAAGTTTCGGGCGGTACCGGCGCGTCTGACAGTTCGACGATGTATGTTACGAAAGGTGACCCGCTCCCCTTCTTTTATAGTAAGCATGCGCGCGCGGCATGCCCCCCGAAAGTCCTTCTACCTCGCGGTCGGTAAAGCGGGGAAAAATCGCAAATTCTACCAAACCCCGTAAAATCCAAAAAGTCAACGACACGCGCATCTTCAATTGGAATTGTTATTATAAATCTAATTTTTCTTGTACAGTAGCAATTGTCGCTACCGAGTCGGCGAGCGTGTGTGCCATGTGACACGTATGAATACAATATTCGCGGAAAATGGAGTCATTTTGCGCAAGCGCCTATACCAGCAGGGCAAAAACCAGTTACTCGCTGTGTACGCGGCTACGCGTGCCTGTGTACACACAGGGGGACTCAACGAGTCACACTTCGGTCGCATCCACGATCAATATTTCGCTATAGGAAACATTCCGGAGAAAAAAAAAGTTTGTATTTGCTTACATTGTATAACATTTTATCAGATTGAATGTAGTAATAATCATAATGATGATAACGCTGATTATCATTGTTTTTATTCGCGTAATCATGAACCCAAGCAAATTAAATATAATTATAACGATGGTCATAAGATAATTATACATTTGTAATTCAATCATTTATTTTTATATTTGTGTTGAAAGTAAGGTAAATATTCGGACGTGGGGCTCCTGCTAGAATCATGCTAATTTTCTTTAAGGGTTCAAACAAACCCAAACAAAGCCAAACAAACTCCAAACAACCCCAAACAACCCCAAACAAAAATTACCGTGATTCTAGCAGGAGCTCCACTTCCGAATATTCACCGAAACTAATTGATTGAGATAAAAATCATTATAATTTCTATAATTCGAATTAAATAAATAAATGTAATAACTATAGTAGTGAAATGTAATTACATTTTGCGAATATATAATTTAATTTGTCGATCAACGAAGGCTATCAATTTTCCGTTGAAAAAATTCAATTTTCACAAGCCATTGACACTACTGTCAGATCGCACGAGTCGAGATTGCCACGAGAAAAGAATGAGCTCATGGACTGCAGATTTATTCGCGCTGTTGAATTCCTAAAAATCGTCCTCATCGCGCTTGTCTTATCGATTTTTTTTGCCGAGGATATCGCACACTCGAAAACTAGACTTGACGTTGCATCACATACGTTCACGAGATGCAACCGATGTATGGGAGAATGGAGGTGTTCGTATAGATTGCGGATTCGTTACGTGCGATAATCGATGAATCACGCTGGTCTACGACCGTGTCTCGAGTACGTGGCTACATGTGTGTATATAGATATAGAAATGACGCTTACGGAAATTGAAGCAGTAGCAAATTAGAAAAAAATATTATAAAAGAAACACTGAAGTAAAAAGTTAAAAGCAGAAAAAGCAATTAAAATAAATTTAAAAAGAAAACAAATTTGAGATGCAACAAAAAAATTAGATTTTATTGAAAAACAGACAAAATATGAGAAAATTAAACTTTCGACAATTATCCAACACATTGAACGAACACTATCAAACGTTTATTTGAATTTTTTTCATACGAGTATAAATCGCGTTTTAAGACAATTAAATTTTCATTAACGCGTCATTGCGCAACAGTTGAAACATCCTTAACGATGTCAAATGATGTTAAAATTGCATTTAAGGCAATGCACATATTTCGACGCAAACTGTAGACAGCTCGGCACGCAGCTGACGCAACTAAAGTCGACGGGAACGCAAGCGTTTCGTGCAATAATGCGCGCGCCTCCTACGTTGGCTCTACGTGCCTCTCGTCACTGAACCCGAGATTCTACCGTTCCTGTCGTTTTTTCTTTTCTTTTTTTTTCTTCTTCCCGACCGGAAACTGCCGTCGACAAAAGAGAGAAAGGGCGAATTGAGCGAAGCGCCGCGTGACGTCTCGTGATCAGTCACGTCGATGAAATTAGAAACTAGTGACGTTTCGAACGGCTGTGTGCATGCTCGAAAATCAACGACTTAAGGGGGGAAATACATTTAAGCGAGAATGATATTAGGTGATTAAATTTTTTTTTCACGGAAATATTTCTTTATCATTTGTGAGACTTGGGATATGTTTTGCTATAACTTTTGGCATTACATGGTATTTTTGGCATTACATGGTATTAGAATAGATATTTAAAAAATAAAATGAACCGTTCCTAAAATAGCTGGATGTGTTCATGGTCAACGAAAAGTGCTTTTGATGTTAGGATTTTTATTTTATTTGAGGTTTCGACTGTTATTTCTTTCATTAGTGTAAATTATGTATATACATCACGAGAATGATATATAGAGGGAATCAAACGCGAAAATTAACAAACAAAAAATTTTGAGAGCGCATTTTTCTAGGCGGCTCCAAGCGCTTCGAGACGCACGAAACGACTGAGAAGGTGAAAGCAGCAATTTGGAGTCATTTAGTCCAATCGTTGTACAAAAAATATACAACGACCTAACAACTAAAGACCTAGTATCAAAATGCCTCCGAGGGTACACGCAGAATCCAAATGAGAGCTTCAGTTTGGTCGTGTGAACGATAGCTCCTTAATGACTTTTGAAACTTTAAGGAGGTTGGAGCGTGAGCCACAATCCAACATTTATATACATGAGGTATTTCACGTGAATCCGGTGGACTTTTTTTCTGACCCCCGCCAATTCGATTTAAAAAAATCTGATTCCATTGACTCTAAAAGACACCCTGAATTTTTTTTACGTTGGTCGAAACAACCCTTAGTCAAAAAAATTTGTTTTTTTTCCGAAAAAAAACGCCCCCATTTGAAAATCTGAAAAAAAAATCCCAAAAATGCGTGATTATATGTACAAATTTTCGAGCTATGACCCGCAGTGGAAGTATGATTTTTTCGTTAGCAGTCAAAAAGTTCTGGCATTAATATCAATTGAAGTCGTCTTCAGCACAGAAAAATTATACTACCACTGCGGGTGATAGCGTGAAAATTTTTACATATAATCACGCGTTTTTGGAATTTTTTCAGATTTTTAAATCGGGACTTTTATTCGGAAATTTTTTTTTTTGACCAAGTGTTGTTTCGAAAAAAGTAAAAAAAATTCAGGGTGTCTTTTAGGACTTTTAGGACCCTTTTGGGACTTTCAGGAAAAGGTCTTTGAAATTACTTATATATAAAAACGCTTGCACTTATCCGAAAGTGATTTTGGAGACATGGGGGTTGTATAAAAGTAGTATAAGTGAATAAATTTCAACAACGTATACGATTGTATAAATAAGTGAATAAAATGGTTGTAAAATTGCTTATATATTAGGTGTAGTAAAACGAAATCGATTATTTTTGCCTTCAATTTCATATATATATATATATATGTGTGTGTTTGAGAGGCTCTGTCATTCGATCTGGATAAGAAGCCATCTATATATAAATTCCCCAAACGGTCGCACGTACAAAAATAAATCAGTGTCAGAAAAACTTTCGGACCGAGCCGTTAAAAAAAATTGGCCCGGAGCCAAAAGTTTGATCGTCCTGGAGAATGTCGCTGCAGCCAAGAACAAAAAGGAAGTCCCCTGCAATCGGCTCTATATACGAAGAATGTGCAACAGGTTGTCTCGCGAAACGACGGCGCTGTCGCTGCAGGTAAACGTGGGTTATCGTACCGATATGCATATATGTAAATATACTTGCGATAATCGCTTCAAATACGGAAAGTGTGCACGTTACGTTTACATCTTACCGTCACGTCTCAATTTCCATAACGAATACTTACAACCTTTTTCTCTCCCTTTGCGCCTCGATGGCTAAATTGCGCGCGTGTATAAAGTAAAATACCTTGCGCGGTCATTAAATTGCCAAAGGCGAGACACGCTTCAGCTTCGAGTGGTGTAACGCGAAAAAGTATCGAGGAAAAGCCGCCAAACCCATACGTGTGTGGGTGGGTATGTATATATATACGTTCGTATACATAAGTCTCGACGATCGATGAATAATAGAGCAATTTCCAAAATTATCTCGCTACGAAATTATCACGTCTCGACTGTATCATGCTACCTATATATATAATTACATCGCATAAATGAAATTTCGATATGCCAATTACCTGACGGTATGGACGCACATAACTCGTTCTCATCTCAATGGCAGACATGGTCTCATTCGTCGCAAAACGAAGATTTTGAATTTTCATTTTTGAAATTCCCGCTTCAAAATGCCGGTTGCGTTGTACCGTGCGCATTTGCACGATTTTACCCTACGAGATGCGAAACGGGAACAAGCTTCGGAAACCCGCCGATGGAGGTCTCGTGAATCGACTCTAGTAACGAACGTTTTTTTGGGCATCGGTAATAAGGCAGTGTACGTTATCACTGCCGATAACAAAGAGAACTGAGGTGAAATAAATTCATTCACGTTTCTGGGGCGGGGCAGGGGGGGGGGCTCATTCAACGAAACCAACCCAATGGAGCTACTTTCGCGATATATGTAGGTATGTGAAAAGCATTGTTTGTTCGATGAGTCGGTTGGATGGAAGAAATCACTTTTTTGTATGGAATAACTGTTATGTATGTACGACAACTGAATTAATTAAAAAATAATTATATCGACATCAAAAATTGAATTAGAATATTATTGTATTGATAAATTAAGTTATTTTCAAGACATTCAATGTCAATGTGTATACCAATATCTTCAAAATTCCGCCAAGGCGGTCACTTTATCTGTCGCCACTGTGACAAGTAAAGAAATGTTTTTTTTTGCATTTTCTCAACGTATGCATTAGGGTGGTCCTTATTTGGAGTGTTAGTGAATTTTCCTGCGTACAAGGCGGAAAAAGTTTTCAAATAAATAAACAAAAAAGTACGCTAAAGCTAGAGCCTGTAGGCCAACTCAAAGTACTCCCGCCAAGGCCGTGAATTTTCCCATTTAATTTCAATGGAAACTCGGACCTACTACACTTTTTTTGCCCCCACCTAAATAGTATTTTGAAAACTCTGAAACTTGGCATGTATCTTTCCTATAGTCGTAGGTATTCTACAAAAAATTGGGCTATTTACAACGACGATATTTTCAATGTACCACTAAAATAGGTGTAACTTCGTCAATTTTTAGAATTTCAGGGTCCGGTTGGTCTCAAAATATTTTTGAAAGTTCACTTTATAACAATGGGCAAAAGAATTATTTTTAAAAGTTTCCAGAGAGGGATACCCCCTCAAACAAAAAATTATGTTCAAACAAATATTTAAGAACAATATTTATGTGTGTAATTAATTGTTTTCAAGTACAAATGAATACATGCTGAATACTCGTTTATGTTTTCCCCGCCGTCGTATTTCGGTGCAATATGCCTGAAAATGTGTATATATATATATATATCTACTCATTTATTTATATACTCTTTAATATTTATATTTATATTTTATATTTTATATATATATATACTCATTTATTTATATATTCTTTTATATTGAATATATATATTTGGTATTCACTGTTTCAGGGACTTGTATATCTGCTCGACGTATGGTGAGAGCTTCAAGATGCCGTGGGCGACTATATTAGCTATATATTGATATATGCAGACCCACACATACATACGGACGCGCGAATATAAAAATGCATATACGTTTTCCACTCGTGCTGCGTGTGGAGGCCTGTCTAAGCTACATATATCGTAACAGCTGTTCTCATGCTCGTAGTGCTCGCTCGCGCCCCGGATGAGTTTATAAATCATGATGGGGAAAGGTTCCTTCGCGAGTACCCGGAGCCGTCCCCCTGCACGGACTCTGCGATGAGGACGACGACCAGAGAGGGCGAACCGTGTACGCCCTCGACGGCGAAAGCATCCTCGCAAGTATAACTCTCTTTCTCGTATGTGTATTTGCGTCCACGCGATGATTGCACACAATATTCGTTATATGTTTATTCACTTGTTAACAACAAATTATTAGAGTTGTTTTTTCACGTCGAACGTTGAATTTTCTTCGTGCAACCCGGAATCTTCGTAATTTTGAAAAAAAATTTCCAAACCATCCGGGCCTACGAAAGTTCGTTTGTTACTATGCTAAATGTGAATTTTTTCATTTCGGATGAGTCTAGATGCCAGAACCACGTACACTGATTTCCCATACACGAGCGATGGTGATTTGTGTGAATAATAATAATTTCACTGTTTATCAATATTTATCAATTAAAAAAATCCTCAGACTTGGCAAGACTATGTATCGACTATGTGCAAAATGCCAACCGCGTAATCCCAATACTCGCATCGCAAAAAAATGTTTTAAAAATACTAGTTTTTTGGGCCTCGGTCTTACGTAGACCCGGTTGAAGAAAACTCGAACTTTGATTGGGCAAACGCGAATAAGTGGATTCAAATTCAAAGGGGAAATGAAGTGTTTGATGAAGTGAAAAGAGTGGAAGATGGCAGTGAAAGGAGAGGTTTCGCGGTGGCGTGAGTCCCCGTCGTTACTCTTCTCCGCCCCGACAATTAACCGGCCACAGGGTCCGCTCGCAATCGCCGGCTATTAATTACAATCAACGCTATCTCTTCTCTCGCGGAGCGCCGAACGGGCGAAAGAGCGCCGCTAGTTCGTGTGCATCCCTTTCGCCAAATCGCGGCACACTCGAGCCGCGTCAGAGGAGCAAACTGATACCCAACGTTTAATCTCGCATCGGGGATGCATTATTTCGCAACCGCACCCCCATAGGTAAGAGAGCTTTGTACGAGAGATACGAAACACAGATCGCCGGGCGATGCTCCGCCATTAGTCCTATCGCTCTGTTATACTTTCCCGATAACTTGGCGAAAAATCACTTTTGACTCATTGATTAATTCGAGCGTGCCACAAAATTATTAAAAATCGTTCACAATAATGCATCGATTAATAATTAATCAACACATCTATTCATTCATTATTCATTTATTATCTTCAATTATTATTTTCAATTATTATTTTCAATTATTATTTTCAATTATTATTTTCAATTATTATTTTCAATCATTATTTTCAATCATTATTTTCAATTATTATTTTCAATTATTATTTTCAATTATTATTTTCAACTATTATGTTCAATTAGTATTTTCAATTATTATTTTCAATTATTTCCAATTATTGTTTGCAATCATTATTTTCAGTTATTATTTTTAATTAGTATTTTCAATTATTATTTGCAGTTATTATTTTCAATTATTAGTTTCAATTATAATTTTCAATTATTACTTCCAATTATTATTTTCAATCATTATTTTCAATTATTATTTTCAATTATTTCCAATTATTATTTGCAATAATTATTTTCAATTATTATTTTCAGTTATTATTTTTAATTAGTATTTTCAATTATTATTTTCAATTACTATTTTGAGTTACTGTTTAAAATTATGATTATAATATTATAGGTAATTATACTGTAAGTATAAGGTAATTATACTGAATATATATACATAATAAGGTAATTATACTGAAGTACTGTTTAAAATTATGATTATAATATTATAGGTAATTATTATATAATTAATTATTTATAATTTTCCATCTTCGTTTAAAAAAAGGACGAGATAACGAAGTATGGGAACAGCACGATGAAAAATTGATAAAGAAGAAGAAGTAGGTGGAAAAAGAATGAGATCGAGATGAAGGAATAAAAGAAGGAGGAGGAAAAGGAATAAGCGGAGTATCGAATGGTTGGCGAAAGTCATAACAAAATCAAGGTGGAGGTTGGCAGGGAGCGTGTTGATTAGCGGATATCTTAATTACTGATTGGCCGTACGGCCTAATTAAATCGTAACTCAATCAAGCTTCCCCCGCGCCAGATAGAGTTCGTTGCTTGTTCACTCCTTCGGCTTCTTCTTACTGTCCTTTCGGTGTTGCTGCTCCCTCGACGTACTTCCGCGAGGTTCTGGATAATTAATAAAATTCAAGAATCTTTTTGCCTTATCTTTCTTGTTTCGAAATCGTCTAGATAGATCCCACACGATATGTAACTAATGAATTAGACTGCTCTTGTGTAGTCACATCTAGTATGATAAAAAATGACTAGATCTTGCGGGCGATTCATACGTGGCAGAGGAAAATAAAGATATGCGTTTATTTGGAGAACTGGACGTCGTGAAATTGCTGAGAAAATGTTGTGTGGCTGATATGATGAAAATGCAGCGCCTGTTTGAGTTTTTTTCGTAGCTTGGGACGTAAAAACAAGTCCATGTTCAATGTTTTTTCTCTTTCAATATTTTAAACAGTTTTGGAATGACGCGGACGGAATTTTATACACGATTGATAGGAAAGGTGGGCTCTCAAGATCTCATACTCAGATAAGACGATACACCCTCATTATTTTTTAAAATATTCACGCTATACGAGTAACGAGAACGGTGAACCAAAACTTTTACGTAATCAATATTTTAGTGATTTTGAAATGCAAAAATAATGATCACGTTATTATCTGGTGCTGAAAATACCCGTCGGGGAAGATTTTTTTCTAATCGAACTAATTTATTCATAAACTAGGGTGATTATACTTCACATACACTGCACAGCGAATATTCTAACTCCGAAGTTTTCGTCACAGCGAATAAAGAAAATCCGCATTCACTTATAGATAAGTTGACACACCAGACGTCGCACATAGGGTTATTCGATACCAAAATGTGGCCAATATTTTTTTCAAACTTTTCTTGGCAAAATTACCGTTAAAATCCATTAACATTGAATAAAACACAAAATGAATCTAAACTGTTACATTTATTAAAAGTTAACAAAACAATCTTTATTCGTCACTATCGTTATCACTATATTCATCTTCCGAACTTTCCTCGTCCAACGTACTTTCGTTTTATTCTATCAAAGTCACTCCAGCTTCTGAAGGAGGGAGGAGTTGTTATTTTTTTCTACGGGCTGTAATCCATTTGTGTATGAAATTCTATTTAAAGTGGGAGAATTTATATTTCAAAACACTCCTTTCACATTTCGTTATTTCAAACACATACTCTTCCGAATAGTCGAGTTTTTTAAATCGATTTGCTTATAGGAGCACTGAAGTACAATGTCGTACAAAACAATAAATGATTTGATGCATCTGGAACAAAGTGAACGCCGTTTAAAAACATGGCAGGTAATAAGTTTGTTATTGAAACTGTGGGTATATTTGACGAAAAAATCATTTAAAAAACGCTCTATATGCGCAACATCTCTATTATTTCCTAACTTCCTACAACCGGCGCAAAAACGATTGGAAAATTCTCACTAAAATTGTTGTATTTTTATTGTAGCGTAGAAACGACAACCCTTGCTTTTTACTTTTACCTGGCGTACGACCGCGGCTTCTCGAGCAAGAGCCACACGTTGAAAATCACTGTCTTCCACACGTCGACCTACATGTGGTGTTTTTATTTTTTTATTTTTTTATTTAAGTGGCTAATGTCCTGAAACTGATTTCATTTCATTCTAATAATAAACCTTTCTCATTCTTTTTTTCCATTCTAATGGATTTTATTCCATTCTATAATAATAAACCTTTTATTATTTCAATAAAATAATAAACCTTTATCGCAAAAGAAAAAGTACGTCGTCTACGGCACAAGTTCCCTCCCGTAGTCTAGCCAAGTTAGAGTTATTTTTTTTATTGAAAAATATCTATGAGCCCAAAGTTATTATTATCCAAACAAAGTGCTGTCATTGCAGGATGGCCAATAGGTGCAGATGGTTTTCGCTACAACGCTCATACAAAATAAAGAGGACAAAAATCTACTTTCAGTATAACAATAAAAACTTCCAGACGACCATCTACTTTTCTGACATTTTAAAAATTACGAAAATCTCAGGTCGTAGGATAAAAGTTCAATTTCCAACAAACAAACAACTAGAATCATTTGTCCAAGTACGCGAAGAGATATTAAGGCCCTCTCCTCGAACTATACTCGCAAATATCCAGAAGGATATTTGCGAGTATAGTTCTCCCTCCCGCCGCTTTCTCCCCTGTTTACTCATACAAATCTCTCGCCAGCAATGCGATCGAGATTGTCACGTTTCTTGCTGTGATTCATTATACACTCCGCTAACGAAATCGCCGTAGGGGCATTCGTTACCGCGCCCTGTCCAGTTATTTCTTCTCTCCGTCTCTAGCGTCTCACTTTTCTCGCTCGTACTCCGTACGATCCTTCATCCACACGGATTCGCGGCATTCGAAAAAGACGCGCATGCATCGAAAGAAGAAAAAAAATGCGAGAACGAAGAAACACGCGGATTGCCGAAAAGATCTTTTCGTCAAAGGGAACAAAAAAAAATATGAACCGCCAAATAAGTGGGAGCCAGGGGGGAGGGATATGAAACGAGCTTTTCGATGCCGTGGGCAAAGGAATCGCACAAGTGTAAGCACGAGTATTTTTTCTTCTCGCTTGCACCAACGAATTTTCAATGCTCATGGTCCTGTACACCATCGTCAAACAAAACGAGGAACCGAATTGCATGCCTGAGAGTTATATATATATATATATATATATATATATATATATCTTTCTTCTCGAAGACTTCCAGCACCTATATATATATATATATATATATATATATATATATATATATATATATATATATATATATATATATATATAGGTGCTGGAAGTATTCGAGAAAAAAGTTTGCTGCTTCGTGTCGGTGGTAGTCGCGGCTCCCGAGTGGTCCAGCCCCATTTTTCTGTATTATCTCGATGACGCGTTCTCGAAGACCATAATTTATAAAACCTGGTCTCCGCGCTCGCGATCGCGCCGAGGTAATGACATAATTCCCGCAGCGTCTCACCGTTCTCAACTCGTACCATTTGCCGTATACATACACATATACATGTTAGAATTTAAATGACCGAGTTTCACGTCTCCAAAGCGGAAATTTAAGAACATTTAAAAAAACATTCCAATCCTTGGATTTGAAAATACGATAATTATGCGAATTTTGATAAATTATTTAATAGATCGACGACTGCCGGTTTTACGATTGTTATTTTATTTTACTGCGCGGCATGCGGACTGCAGATATTTGCCGTCTTACGTGTGATGATGCGAATATTTTTTAATTCGCGGTCCTGCATTTCCGTGTTTGCAGATTTTTTTTTATTACAGCCCTACAACGATGTAAAGTAGTGGGGCGGGGGGGGGGGGGGATATGAAAAAAGCGGTCGCCTGCGTGGCGCGCTCGTTCTTCAGGATTAAAACGAATTCACGTCGGGTTTTGTCCTACGTGAGGAAAAATCTCGATGTAGTGTGTACATTTTGATATATGTGCATGGGACATTCTACGCCATTCCACCTAGCCCGTGACACCGATTATTTTTGGTTTTCATGATTTTTTATTGTAAAATTGCACGTCACGAAAGGAATATTGACAACAATTTGTCGATTTTTATCTCTCTTCTGTTGGAAGTTGTAATTTTCCAAAAAATGTCGATTTCGGAAGTTTTGGAAACGTTTAAACACTGAAAAGCCCTGAACTAATTGAGATATCGACAAACATACTTTCGTTAAAGAATATGAAAAAATTATTAGTTATCAATGTCAAGGTTTTTTTTGCTTATAAAGTGCAAACTATTTTTCAAAAAGATCATTGTCCTTTTTGTTTAAAAAAAAAGTTCTCTACGATAGAGTGACCCATTCAATGATTTTTAAGATTAGTCTCATTCAGGGGCCATTTTTCCTTCTATTTTTTTTCGAATTAATCATATTTTTTTGCGAAGATTTTTATCTTTTCAATCTCCAATAATGCTATCAATCATTTTGTGATTTCCAATTCGGCTTCGTCAGGCCTGAAACGGTTTTTTTTTTAATTTGTGTGGAATTTAACGAAAAGAATCATTTTTAATTTAAAAAAATGCTTTTCGCATGATTTAACGATAGTGTGCTTCAAAATGAGAATAAAAATATATAGTAACATTTGTCGATATCTCAATTAATTCAAGAGCTGTCAGCGTTTAAACGTTTGCAAAACTTCCAAATCCGACATTTTTGGAAAATAATAACTTCTAAAAGAGAAGTGATAAACATCTAAAAATTGGTGTGGATATTCCTTTTACGGAGTACAATTTTACAACAAAAAATCAGGAAAACCAATAATGGTTGGAGTCACGGGCTAGGTGAAATAGCGTGGAATGTCCCATAGATATATATATATATACATATATATATGAGGTATTCAACGTGAATCCGGTGGACTTTTTCCTGATCCCCGCCAATTCGATCAATTAAAAAAAATCTGATTCCTTTGACTCTAAAAGACACCCTGATTTTTTTTTCATTTTTCGAAACAAACTTTAGTAAAAAAAAATGTTCTTTCCAAAAAAACGCCCCGATTTAAAAATCTGAAAAAATTCCCAAAAATGCATGATTATATGTAGAAATTTCCAAGCTATCACCCGCAGTGGAAGTATGATTTTTTCTGTGCTGAAGACGACTTCAATTGAAATTAATACCAGAACTTTTTGACTGCTAACAAAAACATCATACTTCTACTGCGGGTGATAGCTTGAACATTTTTACATAAAATCACGCATTTTTGGGAATTTTTTCAAATTTTTAAATCCGGGCGGTTTTTTCAGAAAAAACATTTTTTGTTACTAAGGGTTGCTTCGAAAAATGTAAAAAAAATTCAGGGTGTCTTTTAGAATCAATGGAATCAGATTAAAAAAAAATTAATCGAATTGGCGGGGTTCAGGAAAAAAGTCCACTGGATTCACGTGGAATACCTCATATATATTCACGAGTGATGAATATTCACCCGATATATATTCGAGAGCGAGAGAAAAAGTACCGAAAGTACATACGTACCTGTCACGGTGGCGTCGCACTCCGCTGACAAAATAACTGCCAAGAGTAATCGTTTTTTTTCTCCAATATTTTATATTCAATGTCGCGAAAGAAATTCCAAATAAAATAGCTTTGGATGCTTCACCAGGAATTTTCCGTTGTGTCCACGAGTGACCATCGAATCAATCGAATTGATCGAGAATCGGTTGTTGAGCTTCGTAAATGTGTTTGCAAGATTTCAGTATGCGCTCTTGTTCCTCTTTCGTGTACAAATGACGCGCGTAAGACTCGACACCGTTTCGGCCGACGATGCAGGGCAGAGACATGAACACGTCTTTCTCGAAACCGTGACGGCAGCCCTGCAGGCAATGACGAATTTTTGACGTTGAAATGAAAGATGTCTTCGGATTAATGGTGTTTTTTTGGTAACGCGCGTTTTGACCCGACGACAAAATATCCGCGCCAAAATTTCCGCGACAAAATATCCGACGACAGAATATCCGCAGGACAAAATATCCTCATGCCAGAACATCCGCAAGACAAAATATCTGCCGATATTATATCCGCTGTCGGTAATTAAACGTTGAGGTGTTTGTTTGGTATTTTTGGGTTTGTTTGGTGTTTTTTTGGTATTTTTGGGTTTGTTTGGTGTTTTGTTTGCGTTTGTTGAGTGTTTTGTTTGCGTTTCTTTGGTGTTTTGTTTGCGTTTGTTTGAGTTGGTTGTCAATCTTATATCCGCTGCCGGTAATTAAATGTTGAGGTGTTTGTTTGGTGTTGTTTGGGTTTGTTCGGGTTGGTTGCCGATATTATATCCGCTGTCGGTAATTAAATGTTGAGGTGTTTGTTTGGTGTTTTGTTTGCGTTTGTTTGGTGTTTTGTTTGGGTTTGTTTGAGTTGGTTGCCAAAGTTATATCCGCTGTCGGTGATTAAATGTTGAAGTGTTTGTTTGGTGTTTTTGTTGTTGTTTTGGTGTTTTTGGTGTTGTTTAGAGTTTTGTTTGGGTTTGTTCGGGTTGGTTGCCGATATTATATCCGCTGTCGGTAATTAAATGTTGAGGTATTTGTTTGGTGTTTTGTTTGCGTTTGTTTGAGTTGTTTGCCAATCTTATATTCGCTGTCGGTAATCAAATGTTGAGGTGTTTGTTTAGTGTTTGTAGTGTTGTTTTGATGTTTTTGGTGTTGTTTGGTGTTTTGTTTGGGTTTGTTCGGGTTGGTTGCCGATATTGTATCCGCTGTCGGTAATTAAATGTTAAGGTGTTTGTTTGGTGTTTTGTTTGCGTTTGTTTGGTGTTTTGTTTGGGTTTGTTTGAGCTGGTTGCCAATCTTATATCCGCTGCCGGTAATTAAATGTTGAGGTGTTTGTTTGGTGTTTTTGGTGTCGTTTGGTGTTTTGTTTGGGCTTGTTCGGGTTGTTTGCCGATATTATATCCGCTGTCGGTAATTAAATGTTAAGGTGTTTGTTTGGGTTTGTTTGGTGTTTTTGGTGTTGTTTGGTGTTTTGTTTGTTTTTGGTGTTTGGTGTTTTGGCGCGCAGAACACTGAAGATTTTGTGCCCGACGAGCTTTATGATTTTGTCTCGCGGATGTTTTGTCATGAGGATATTTTGTCTTCCGGATTATTTTTCATGAGGATATATTGTCTTTCGGATATTTTGTCCTCGGATATTTTGTCGCGGATATTTTGTCGTCGGGTCAGATGTCGCGTAGCCGTTTTTTTTTTAAATTTAGTTTTGAGCGACCCTCTGGGGGCCCTTGAGGGTTCTGTGTCTCAATCGTTCGGGAATCACCTGAACAAAGGTAGATACGGTTATGCAGACGCAAGTGTTTCGAACGATCGCATCGACGATCTCGCTCGTGCATACGCCGAGTGCCCAATTGCAGCAACCCTTCCTTTTCGTTATATCGGCGCTGCTGCCGATCACTTGGCCGTGCAGATCGGACCAGCCTTCCGGATCCGATCGGCTGCCGATCTCTTTGTTTATGTCCTTGAGTTTGATGCCCATCACGCTTACCGTCGACCATATGGGAACTGCCGCGTGAAAAATAGTAGTTTGATCCGAGATCGGCAGTGCGAGAAGCCGATAACGATCGGCAAACAAATTGGTGATAAAACTTAAGGGGTTACGTGGGTCTCGAAGCCAAAAAAAGCATAGTTTCTCTAGTTTGGAAAAAGATAATATATCAATTATTTTATTCAAAAATTTAAGGGGTCTTCTCACTTTAGACGTCGAAAAAGGCTATTTTCTTGGTTTTTTGATAGGTTTATATTATAGATATTGATATAAAAGTTGTTACACTTAATAAATACACTTTCGAAATACATTTACAAAAAATTTTATGTACTGATGTAGCCCAAACAAACTTTGAACGCGTTTCTTTTCGAAACGAGGTTTTTCGACGGCTTATTGATAAAATATTTGAAACCACTGAACCGATCCTTATGAAATTTCAACCACATGATATTTACAACTATAGCTATAGCGCATATCAGGGATTTTTTAAATTTTGATATTTACCATTATTTTTGCCAAAAACGGTGAAAAAACACGTTTTTTTGTTTTTTTTTTTTGGAAAAATGTCTGCCATTTTGTTATTTTTGCATATATAAAAAATCGTATGATATACACTATAGCCTGAATACTGAATCTAAGACCGTTTTATTTTTTTGTTTCGGATGATCCATCTCCAAGAATTCATCAACAGCTACAATTTTTTAAGGACATTTTTTTAACCACCATTTTCGTCCATAAATAGTGCTTTAAATAAATAAATAAATTTTTGAAATGTATTTCGAAAGTGTATTTATTGAGTGTAACAACTTTTATATCAATATCTATGATATAAACCTATTTGAAAAAATTATGAATATAGCGTTTTTTAGCGTTCAAAGTGAGCAAACCCCTTAAGCACATAAAAGAACAACATTTCAACAATTTTTACCAAAAATTTCAACCAAAAGTTTGGGAAATTTAGCCGGTGGGACCTGGCTTCCGGAGAGCCCTAAAAAGAAAGTTGGTCACGATTTCTCAAAAACTAATGCACCGATCTTATTGAAACGTTGCACACTTCTTTAAACAAACATTGTCTAGTGTTTAACCGAAGGGTTTCAAAAAAATTCATATTTAATTTTTGGCAGAGTTTTGTGCAAAATAGTTCAATTTTTGGTACAATTTACACTACGTATAACTTTGTAAAATTAGTTGTAATAAAAAAAACCTTCGTTCAATCGCTAGTCGATGCTATTTTGAAGTGTGAAAAATTTCAAAAGGACTGTGCATTATTTTTGCACCGATTTGTAGAATTTTCGCACAAATTTTGAAAAATATTTTCGAAATGTTGCTCTTTTATGTACTTAACATTTTGAATGATATCATATATGTGTTATAATTTTTTTTAATAGAAAAAGTATCCTTTTTGGGCTTCGAAACCCACGTAACGTCTTAAGCATGGGAAAGACACAAAAATACAGCTCTGTTGTAAAAATATGTGTATTGGTTTTACCGGAAGTTGGACCATTTTCTCCGATAACCAGTGCCTGCACCGAGCTCGCAGAGACGTTGAGCTTCCGTGAGATGAAATACCCAAGCCGACAACTGTCGAGAAAAGTGCCTATGCCGATGACGCGATTCGAGGGAAAGCCGGACAGCTTCATCGCTGCGTACGACAGAATGTCCACTGGACAATTGCGCGAAAAAAAATATGTTTGACAAACCATCGCACATCCGGAATACGTGTAAATATATATATATATATATATATATTTTGTTTTGTTTAATTCAAAGATTTCCTCACACCTGGGTGAGTCACGATCAGGAGTATACTGTTGGGTGCAAATTTACAAACGTTCGGTATCACGACTTTGAAGATTTTCAAATTTTCACCGAGCAGAGAGGATCCTTTCTCGCCCGTTTTCTCCGCGCCTGCGCATGCGGTGATCACGCAAACTGTCGCGTCTCTCGCCAAACTGTAATCTAATCATTTTTTAACGAGTGTAGAAAAAAATTGATGAGTGTTATTATAATCAAGGATTAATGAATTGATGAATCGAAGGATTGATTAATCAATTCATTGAAGGATTAATAAACGAATAAATCCAAGGATCAAATAATAGATGACCAGATCAAATAATAGATCAAATAATAGATGACAAGGATTACTTAGTTCATTAGTTAATTAATTGGAGAATTATTGAATTGATTGAGGAATTGATTAAGGGGGGAGACACCTTTCGGCAAGGAATTCTTGTCTGATTTTCATAATTTTTTTTGAAAGGAAAGATTTCTTTACAATTTTTTGCCCTAAATATTTTTGAAAATTAAAATAAGTATATTTCATTCGAAATGTAGCCATTTTTCGGAAAACTCCATCTTATCGTTTCAAAGCGTTCGATTTAATCGATTTTCAACATTTCTCATTTTTTCTTGGTGTCAATGCCGCGTATGAGTGTTAATGAATGAAACATTTTCATCGTTTTTTTTTCAGATTAATCCCCATTTTTAACGATTAATAAAAAAATGTTAAACAATCACGTATCCACCAAAAGTAGTAATAAAACATACCTTCAGTCTCGAAAATGGTGAAGAAATCTTTGCATTAAAAAAAAATCATGAAAATCAGCAATTTTAAAACAATTCGCGAAATAATTAGATTTTTTGGATGATCCAATCAAAGATATCGCTAATAAAATAAACCATCGGGCACAAATCAATCATTCGAGAAGGTAAATTCCTGGATTACTCGATTAACCTTTGGTTCCCACGATTTTTGGGTTCCCCAAAAAAGCCGCGACATGGCCAATGTCCTCAGCCTCGGCTCTCGCAAGATTTTCGTTCCTGTCGATGAGAATCAGTTCCGAGGCTAAACGCTGTAAAAAAAAAAACAAATAAAATATGCTCTTTATTACTTCGTCATAATTCGACAATCGATATCCCCTCGAGGATACGTCGGTATCCATTACACTTCGTTAGTCATCGGGCGCTCTCGCGCATTCGAGAAGAGGACAAAGAGGCAATCTTATTATTATTTTTTTGCCAGCTTATTTCCTTCTTCTCATTTGCCTTTCTTTTGTCTTTTTGCCTTTTTCATTCGATCCGGTTAGATGGACCTCGGACGGAATGCGGTTAACGTTGATGCATAAATGGGTTCGGTTGGGGCGCGAGCGCAGCACCTCGCGCTCTCGATGGTTTCATGCTCGATTGATCGACGTACAACACCAGCGAGAGAGAAGGAGAGAAAAAGAAAGAGAGAGAGAGAGAGAACGAGAGAGCGGGCGAACGAGGGGGTGGAGGAGAGGCAGAGAGAGAGGAAGAGAGTTTCAGTCAGGAATTTAATACGAAGGCTCATTAAGGTAGTCCAGCTTTGTCCCCCTACCTTCTCCAAGCCTCTTCACCTTCCACCCTCGCCCGATATTTTTATTAATATCTTCACGACTAAGCACTATTTATCGTATAATTTAATTTGAGAAAATTAAAATGTAAGCTTCATTTTTTATTCTCTCCCCCTCTCTCTCTCGGTCACGCACACACACACACACACACACACACACACGCGCACGCACACACACACACACACACACACACACACACACACACACACACACACACACACACACACACACACACACACACACACACACACACACACACACACACACACACACACACACACACACACACACACACACACACACACACACACACACACACACACACACACACACACACACACACACACACACACACACACACACACACACCCACACACACACACACACACATTTATATTCTCTCCCTTTCTTATGAATACTGTGTTGACAATAGAATAATCTCTTTTCATGAATTCGCAAAAAAGTCTTTTTCCATATCGAGATAGTCACCAGTCACCAAAAAGAGCCTCCTTGAGTGAGGATTATTGGTAATTAATTCGAGCAGCTCGTAATTGTTAGTCGTTAAATGTGCGTTGCCACGTAAAGGACAGACATGACAGAAGACCTCTCGAGAATTCCATCACCGTCTGCGAGATCTGCAGGTAAGTACCCACCCTGGAGCGTCCATTCCATCAACATCAATGGATCTCGTTGGCCATCGATACGACGAAATTCTGTGTACGATAATCACGAGCAAAAGTGCACCTTGACGAATCTACTGGTGAATTCTCTCTCGAGAGTGGGCGAGGAGAATGGCGGTTCGGTTGTGCAGCGAATGGCTTGTCTCGTACCGGAAATTGATTCCGGGCTTGTCAGCGAACAAAAGTTTCTCAATGGTAAGCAACCGGCAGGACGTGGACACGCGCATCGTGCTGTCAGTTGAAAATCGTCGCGAGGATAGGTCTCCGAGATAGGCGCGGCTGAGCGTGATTTTCCTAGACACATTGGTCGTGAGAAATCTCTATTTGGAACTTCCAGACGGCGTGTTGTCCTTGGATCAGAGGGGGAAGGAGTCGTTTTCGAGCAAGGATCACAAGGAGTCGATCCTTTGTTCGCGCAAGACGACAATTTGTCACGAAGCGACGGACAAATTCTACGGGAGGACAAATATCGTTGCAAATTTGGGCCTGGACAAACTTGCGGTACGTCGAAGTTGATGCAGGCCACGGGCGGTGGTGGAGCTGCGGTCTTTCCGTCGAGCGCAAGATTGGACAGCGATGAAAATTTGACGCAGGTATTCTTCGATGATCTCGAGGGACACGTCATCCTGTCGCAAACGCTCTCCGCGAAGACGAGGCTACCTGGACCTCTCGATCTCTCGGAAGGATTGCTGGCTGAACTCGGCCTTCCGGGACATCGCTTGAAGGATATTGCAGGCAGAAGTAGCAAAGGACGGGAGGAAGTCCTTGGAGCAGCGAGCCTGCATTCTTGAGCTTCGATGATCGACTTCGAGGCTGATGGATTTGCCCGTGCCAGGTGTCCAGGGCAAGAAGAAGGACACCTCGTGCTCGTACTGTTCTCATACTTCCTAATGATGTCCTTGATGCGCTCGGTAAGGCTACGTCCATCCGTCGAACAATGCTGCAGATCGTTCATTCTCTCGTCGCCTTGCTAGCGACCTTCAACGGATGAAGCATTTTTTTTCGTTGCAGTTCAAACGAGCCAACTTCTCAACTACGTGGTTGCGGATATTCCTGATCCCCGCTGATGAAGCACGCGAAGAAACTGAGATTTTTCTTGCCGGGACAATTTTTTTCAAAGATCGAAAACAAAGCGGTAACCTAAAAGTTTGACAGCCCGTTTGTGGTTATGGCATCCGATCGACTTACGGGCTGTCTGTCCGAAACAGTCATCGTTTTCGGACGCGGGCACAGAGGGAGCACATAATCTTCCGCTGGATCCGAGCAAGGCTTTTTTCCTGTTGCAAATGTAGACAAATTCGAAAATAAGAGGAGAAAAATGTAATTAAAAAATCGCGATCAGAAGGGAAGTCCGAAAAAACCGGTTTGATCAACGATCGTCGGTAAGCAGACTATCGTCGAATTTCAATAGTCCCGGTATTGTCCACAGACAAATTGGAGCAACGTTTCGTGTACACGGAACGATGAAAAAACCAAGAAAGGCAAGTATAAAGGTAACCCCGCCTCGTATCCGTTGTTAAGAAAGCATTTGGTAATTTGGATGGACTTTTATTCGTGCCGATACATGCCATACGTGGATATCCCCCAAACAGACGGTTATAATATAACGGAACCGGAAACGAGGGTGGAAATAAATATCATTATCCGTTCTCTTGCGTCACACCCGCACGCATGCAGTCCGTGACACGATTTGATAAACCGCAACAGTCGAGAAACTCCATTCACCGAATATAACGAGCGTACGAATGATGATGAAAATAATAATTTTTTAAATTGCTGAGTGGGTGGGTTCCCTCGTTACCTCCCGTACGAAAAGGATGTTCATCATTTTTCGCAATTTGCCAAATTCACCGATTCTGGTTTTAGAGTTGAATTTGCTCAGATCTATTGTTTGGGTTTGTTTGGGGCTGGTTGAAGTTGAATGGAAGATCTATTGCTTGGGTTTGTTCGAATTTGAACAGATTTATTATTTGGGTTTCGTTGAATTTGAACAAAAGATCTATTGTCTGGGTCTGGTTGAATTTAAACAGAAGATCTATTGTTTGGTTTTCTTTGGGTTTGGTTGAATTTGAGCAGAAGCTCTATCGTTTGGGTTTGTTCGAGTTTCGTTGAATATGAACGGCTCTATCGATTGAGTTTTTTTGGGTTTCGTTGAGTTCGAACAGAAGATCTATTGCTTGGGATTGTTTGAATTTGAACACATCTAGTGTTTGGGTTTGGTTGAGTTTGCACAAAAGGTCTATTGTCTGCATCGGTTGAATTTGAAAAGAAGAGTTACCGTTTGGGTTTCGTTAAGTTTGAACAAAAGATCTATTGTCTGGGTCTGGTTGAATTTCAACAGAAGACCTATTGTTTGGCGTTGCTTGGGTTTGGTCGAATTTGTATAGAAGCCCTATCGTTTGGGTTTGTTTGGGTTTGTTTGAGTTTGAACAGAAGCTCTGTAGTTTGGGTTTGTTTGGGTTTCGTTGGATTTGAACAGAATATATATTGTTTGGGTTTCGTTGACTTTGAACAGAAGTTCTGTTGCCTGGGCTTTGTTTGGGTTTAGTTGAATTTGAACAGGTATATTCTTTGGGTTTGGTTGAATTTGAACAAAAGTTCTGTTGATTGGCTTTGTTTGGGTTTATTTGAACGTGAACAGGTATATTGTTTCGGTTTGTTTGGGTTTCGTTGAATTTGAACAGCTCTATTGTTCGGGTGTGGTTGAGTTTGAACAGAAGTTCAACAGAACTTCCGTTCAAATTCAACTAAACCCAAATAAACCTAAACAGCAGCTTGGGTTTGTTTGAGTTTAGTTGAATATGAACAGGTCTATTGTTTGAGTTTGTTTGTGTTTGATTGAATTCGAACAGATGTATGTTTCAATTAACCGTCCGATAAGTCGTCACGATCCATGGTGTTGAAGTCTGCCACATCGGACTACAATAAAAATTCGGTTTTATTCTTGTAATTCCTTGCCTATGATGTTTTCCAAAATCTGTTTTTCCTATTAGAGCAGATTTTGCAGAACCATCTCTCAAAGATGCCATAAAAAAATTAATTTCCATTGCATTCCAATGAATTTAGCCGCAATCATCAACGATTGCCTACGCGATAGTTTTCGCCACTTTTCCCCGGTATTTCTTCACGGAACTCAGTGGTTCGGGTGTCAGAGTGCGTATGTCTGTTCCGACGAACGAAAGTCCATTTTTTCGTTCTTTTCTCCCTTGCCATGTTTCCTGGTCAATTCGTCCATGTGTCTCTTTCGGGAAACGAATATCCGGAAGAAACGCGTGCCCCAGTGATCCCTGTTGTTCGGATCTATCCATTTCGGTGGTTTAAAAAATCACGGCATGTTTGCCGACGGAGTCGCGGGGTCTTGAGAAACGGCACGCGAGGCGCCGATGAAGGAAGAAAGTCGTAGAACGAGTATAACGTGCGCTACACGAGACGGATGACCGGGTGTACACGAGGTGGAGAAACGAGAGAGAGTACAAGACAGGAAGACACAGAGTTGCTTCTGGCGGTGGAAGACGGTGCAGGAGTACAAAAGAGAGGGGCAAAAAAGGCAGGAGAGGAAAGAAGAAGTGGTACATTATTGGTGTAGTGTCGAGTAGCCCGAGTATCGCGAAACACAGCGAAGAAACAAACAAACAAACCCAAACGAAAATAAATAAAGAAGTATTGGCGCATACGCAAGGCTGGGATGGAAAAAAAGGCCTGAATTTCGGTAGGTGGAGGAGCGATAAGAGGAGGAAGTTCGTGTGCGTCGTTCTCCCGTGTCCTCAGCACCGTGGTCAACCAGGTATGGATTTCAAGCTCTCCAAGGATATCCACGAGAGTCTCTCGCCTCTTGGGCACAACATAAATCAGTCTCCGGGGAAGCGAGAGGGTATATGCCTTTCTCTCTTTTGCCCCCCCTGCTTTGCGGGGGCGCATAGCGAAAGGACGACGTGTAAATGCTCGCCTTACGATCCGATAGCGCGACGAGAGGAAAAGAATCCGACCAACAGCAGCAACGCCGAGAGTACCAGAAGGGAAGCTCTCGTTTCTTCATATCTTCACGTTTCTTCGTTTGTTCGTAACCCTTTTTTCATCTCGACTGCGCAACGTCCGCGAGTTGTGTGTATCTTGTTGGATTCGTTCTTTGCTCGGTCAATTTTACCCCGGTGCTGTAGTCTTTCTTTATGATGGATGATAAAAGTCCGATTCGGATGATAGGAGGATGATTATTGCCTATGGGGTCCGAGGATTATGGTTGGATCATAAACCCAACCGGTCTCTTTTCACTCTCTGCTCCTGTCAATTTGCTACTTCTGTTCGTTATCGTTTTCCCTTTAAAACGCCGCTTCGTTCATCGTGCTGCGGGTATTTTTTTAATTTTTGGCAGAATTCCAAACAGGGACCAACGATTTTGGCGAATTTTTACCACACTTTTTCAATAAAAATTGAGGGTTCCGGGGGAAATGAATAGTGAATTTTTGTTCAGGGGCAAAAATACGTAAAATGGACTTGAAAAAGAAATATTAAAATCGAAAAAAAACTTCGTTTTGAGGCCAAAAAGGGCTTCAGAGAATCGACGATAATATGGTTTTCTATTTGGATTGGGGAATCCACTCTATGCTTATTCTGTTCGTTATCGTTTTTGCTTTAAAATGACGCTTCGTTAATGGCGCTGTGTGTATTTTTCGATTTTTGGCAGAATTTCAATTGCTCATAGCCACTCGTTTCCCACTGTACTGTTTCCAATTGCCCTGATCACTCCTTCTCTCGTATCGCCTGACAGAAACTTCATTTTTGCCAATAACGATAGGAACCTTTCAAGATGCCCAACCCCATATCGACAGACGGAAAATTACGTTTCAAAAATATTGCAGCCTGGCTCGACCCTAATTGATTCCATTTCATCATGCAGCGAGATCCGTTTTGTCAAGTGTGTTTAGACTTGTTTTAAATCGCTCCGGTACCGGAGACATGGAAATATTAGTTTTCAGTAGGTAAAGCGATACGATGCACCGAGATAAGATCGTAGAAAAAAAAATCGTTGTCGTGTCTCTCGGACAGCGAAAGAATTCAGTGAGAATGAACAACCGAGTTCACCTCAGAACCGTATACCTTATACTTTCGTGTGTACAGGATATGGGTCAGTGTTGTGAAGTGCGTGGGCAGGTAAGCGCATCGATAAAGTGATAGAACTTGGCCTGAGAGAGAGAGAGAGAGAGAGAGAGAGAGAGAGAGAGAGAGAGAGAGAGAGAGAGAGAGAGAGAGAGAGAGAGAGAGAGAGAGAGAGAGAGAGAGAGAGAGAGAGAGAGAGAGAGAGAGAGAGAGAGAGAGAGAGAGAGAGAGAGAGAGAGAGAGAGAGAGAGAGAGAGAGAGAGAGAGAGAGAGAGAGAGAGAGAGAGAGAGAGAGAGAGAGAGAGAGAGAGAGAGAGAGAGAGAGAGAGAGAGAGAGAGAGAGAGAGAGAGAGAGAGAGAGAGAGAGAGAGAGAGAGAGTGAGAGAGAGAGATGGGGGTCTACGGGGTGCGGGCCCTGAGATTCATGATCCAAGATTGAATTTCCAATGCTTATCCGCATAGCCCATCGTCCCAGCCTCGAAGCGTGTTGGAAATGGAATAATAAAGATCCGTTTTGGCTGATAAAACGAGAGAAAAAGTGAATCCCATAAAAATCGAACAGGTTGGAAATTCAAAGGACCAGAAATCGAAATTGGAAATAGGAACGATTTTTTTAACCATACTTGGGTTATATTCGTATATGGGAATTTTCTGTAGTACCAAAACTGAGAATTTGTGACGTCGTTTTGGTAAATTAAAAATTTTAGTTTATCGATGTAAAAAAGGCCGAGTTTAATAACAAGTAGAAAAAATTGAATCTGTAATATTGATGAGAGGTTGTAATCATTTTGCTACGAATAAAATCGTTCAACGCGGAAACAAAACCAAACAAAATGTATTAATTATAACGAATAAATAAAATTACGGATAAGATACATATAAAAGTAGTCAATAAATGGGTAATCGAAATAATTTGGAAATACGTGAAAAAAGTAATGCAAAAATAGGTAATAAAAATAAAAAGTCGTAAATAAATTTTAAACATTACGCAAATTTAAAAAATAAAATTTTTATTTTAATTATAATACTTAAAATTGAAATTTCATAAAAAATGACCAGTTCAAAAAAATAATTAAGACACGCAAGAAAAATAATTGAAAGTACGTTAAAAATTAATTCAAAGATCCGTAATGAAAATCACTAAAAACAGGTAATGAAAATAATTTAAAAATCCGTAATTAAAAAAAAATACGTCGCTTAATATCGCGTCTAACCTTAAAGAGTATGGAAATTCCTACAGCCACTCCAGCGTACCCGCTGCCAACAATGGCAATTTTGGTTTTATGGTCATCCACGGTGACATTATCTTGGGGTTGTCGCGCGAGTAAAAACGTCGCGGTGTTCTCGGTCGTCGCCCGGGCGCATTTTTTGTTCGAACCTTGGTTCATCGTATCGATAGGCAAAAAAAAAAGACGATTCACAAAAGTCACAACCAGTCGCACGCGGCCGCTGACGCGATCATCAGTTTTCTCATGACTCTTACAGCCTTCACGAGGAGTACTTCCGGTACGATATAAATGCGGAAAATGGTACGGTGTATCGGGAGGTTAATAGACAGAAAAAAAAAAAGAAACAACCGAACGTCAAACTCGCTCAAACTCGGGATTCCATCCACTTTCATTTTCGGAACGTCATAATTTACGTCACACACCTGTCAGTGACAAAGTGGACGGCCCGACTTACCGGCAGTCGCTTATAGGGAATCTTAGCTAATCGTGATGCAACGAATTCCTCTCACGGAAAATAAGAAAATACATTTGTACAGTCGAGGGGAACGTTTGAGTATCTCGACGGACACGGGGAGAATAAATTAGAGGAGAAAAATTCGTAAAAGAAAAATTCCAAAAAAAATTCGAAACTGGATACAGAAATAATTGTCTTAGCGATGAGTATATATTTCTTTAAGGGGTTACCCCCACATGCGATTTTGAAAAAATCGATTTTTTTTTATTGAATTTTTTTGAAGTATACGTATCTGAGAATATGTCCTGAAAATTTCAAGTCGATCCGAACAAAATTGACTGAGATATGAGCGTTGAGAGAGAAGAATCCGTGAATTGAAGAACTGAAATTGAAACTTTAAACGCGTTTTTCTCAAAATGGCATTTCTGAAGGCGGTGACCAAGATTACTCGAACACTAATGAACCGATCTTCTTGAAATTTTGCAGGCTTATTTAATACATAAAAATGTAGTCTTTAATCGTTCGATTTTTTTTTTCGAAAAAAAATGGCCGTTTTATAGCCAAAAAACGGCCGTTTTTTTTTCGTTAAAATCGAACCATTAACTTTGACTGTCCGCCACTTTGTGAAAAATGAATATTTTTAAAAATCCTTCGATTAAATACCAGTTTATACTTATATTTGACTAAATCCATCCGCATTTTTTTTTCAGATGATCCACTTCGCCGCCATGTTGGTCACCGCAAACCGTGTATATAAAAACATTATTTCATTGACGGCCATTTGCCACTAAACAATGTACTATTTTTCAATAAAAAAATTACTGAAAGTTCTTCAAGATGTGTTCTTTAAGATGGTATATTGATCGATTGAAAAAGTTTTGTAGTTTTCTTTAAAAAAATTCATGAAAAAGGCCTTTTTGCGCTACGAGTGGGGGTAACGCGTTAAATGTTTGGTGCATGGTCGTAATTACGAAGAAATATAATTGTTCAATTACTAACGTGATTAGATGACTGAGGGCATAAACCCATCGGGGAGAACTCTGGAAATAAAAAATTGTAAAATGTCAAGGGTGAGTAGAAATTAAAAGGGCCGAATCACAAAACTAATTATCTAATATTTAATAACGCGGACACCAAGGAACGAGTACGAACCTCAAGAAAATAAATTCGCAATTTTTATGTTCATTTTATTCCAAAGTTGATAAAACAATAAAAACTTCACTGAATTTAATCGACATTGCAATAAATTTTTCCACCCGGCCAATACCGTACCCAGCACTCGAAAAATACAAAATTCGATATAAAAAAGAAAAACCGATCGTGTAATTTATCGCAGGAGTTCCTCGCCCACCCTGTCATTATTTTCGCCTCGGAACAGAAGGGAGCTCTGGTTCTTTCCGCTAAAAAAAAATAACATATTTCGGTAATCGATACGCGAGGCAGATACGGTCTCTCAGCTGTTTTTCGCAGCCCCGCGCAATGTTCCTGGAAAACAGCTGGAACGAGCCCTCCGGAGTAACGCTGACACAAAATAGGAAGCAAACTTTTCATTTCCGGTTCGGTTTTTTTGGTCGTCGCAATTCCCTCACGTGTGGGCAAAAATCGAGTTTGGCCGTTTTATAATACGTTGAATAATTTTTAATTTTTTAACTGCTACGAGGCATAGAAATATTCTGCACAACAATTCCATATACGTTGCATATTGTTGCACCGTTTTAATAAATAAATAACAAGAATATTTATATAACGCGCACCGATAAATGGTTGCAAAAAA